>QLTV01002140.1:3803145-3857039 GCA_003457575.1 Thermophis baileyi
ACAGAGTGAGTGTTGTCTATGAGGTCGTATCCGCCCAGCTTGTATTTTGTGTTCTGATTTTTTTTTGCCAATGTGTAAAACAGAGCATTTGTTGGATGAGATTTGGAGTTGCCAATTGTTGGACCATTCTGACACGCTCTCTCTCTCTCTCTCCCCTCCCCAAACATTTTCACATATTTTTATGTTAGAATAACAAAATATAAAGGAAATAAGGTATACAGTGAATCACAATAATTGAATATTACAAACAAAAGCAACTACTAAGCATTAATAGAAAAATTATGGAAAAACTTTCTGGTAGCACATTCTTCCTTTCCCTTCTGCTTATTTGCCCAACTGCTTACCACAGATGTTTATACCATACATTAAATATTATTGATGGTATCTATTTAAATCATTTCATCTAATTTTTGATTACTCTCCTACCTTTATTTTTAAAAATCAAACTGTATTCCATGTCTAAATTTGTCCTATTGTGTAATGGCTATGTATATATGGGAGGCATCCTTGCTTAAATTTATTATGGATATATACTGTCAGTTTTGCCATTGCTGCATAGTCTACAAATTAGTTAACTACTAAATATTACTGGGTTTTTTTTTTCCAAAGCTTTTCCTATTGTTGTATTGTGATTATTCCTCTGACATTTTGCATCTACTTTGTTATACAAGTTTTATATGTTCAATGTCTGTGTCATATTTTAATAACTATTTATATTTGCGTATTGTAGGCAAGAATGGTTTTGTATAAGTACTTCAGGTGAATGACAGCTTCACAATCCAACTGTCTACATGAGATCACTGTCATTTGAGCCACAATCAATTACATGTACAGCTAGGCCCCCTACAGCAAACAATTGTGCTGATAAGCATGAAGACCATCTCATCACTTGAAATAGGGAGGTGAAGGTGGGGGAGGGTGTTCATTATCTCATTATTGGACAAAGTTTGTGCAATTCTGGAAACTTACTGGCAAAGCAAGACATCAAAAAATATTGCAACCCAATCATCATTTATTTTAAACCCTGTTTATCTTCCCTATTTTTAGTTACAATTTCTTTTTATGAATTACATCATCTTTTTCTACCTAAATAGGATTCATCACATTTCTTTTGAATAAGAAATTGGATACCTTAATTTCAATTACCTTCTTAGTATTTAACCTTTAGTTCTGCTGCTGATAGCTTTTTAATGTATAAAAGCTTTTAGCCTCATAACTGTTAAGGGATGGAGAGTATAGCTGTAGCTATTTTATGTATTTAATCATGGGCCTTATTTGAATTATAATTATGATTATACATTATTGCATTCGATTGACATTATTATGAGTCTACTTTATTATTATTTTTCCTTATGCTCCCTACCAGGTTTTTTGATATAACAACAGAAAAGCAGCACTGAAAAAAATAAGGATGTGTGAGGTAAGCATACTTTGCTTTAGCATCATGTTTCACTCCTTGCTGGGAACACACTCAGCCAGGATGTTTCAATTAGATGTCACCGTTTCACTGTGTTATATAAAGAAGTATTTAGATTCGTCAGTCCTGAATCCACTTAATTCAGTGGATGACCTACAATCAAAAATACCATGTTTTTATAACCAGCAACAGAGAAGGGTTCTTGTAGAGTTTTCTTTTTCATAGGCCAAAATATTCCAATAACCTGCCTACTTTTGGCATTATATACTCTTCCACACAAAAGCGGGTGATAGATATCATATGCTTGATGCTTAATTTCAGCTGACCAAATGTCTTTGAATAGTTATGATTATTTTGTATGATAATTAGTATATAAAGTAGTATATAAAATATATTCTTCCATCCTACTGGTATTTCAAAGAGCCCTGGAAGCATGGCTTTTTGCCCATGCCTTTGGCAAAGATGATTGAGGGGCCTCCTTTTTTTGTTATTCCCATCTGGATTTTTTTTTCTCTGTCATCTTTATTTCTCTCTCTCTCTCTCTCTCTCTCTCTCTCTCTCTCTCTCTCTCTCTCTCTCTCCTTCTCTCTCTCTTTTTTTTTTTTTTTTTTTCTTTTTCTCTTTTTTTTTTTTCTTTATAACCGGTAGTTAAAAATGCTTTAAAATCTCTCTCATGTAACTAAGACTTGGAAGACTATAAAAATGTTCATTTTATAAGAAATGGTGTTTTGTCTTTTTTCTCTAGATGTAAAATAAGTTAAAAACCCTTGCATTTAATTACAGAATTGCTCCCAAATATAATTGTACCTAATGGGTGATAATTTTCAGATACATCTGTCTTTACAAAGCAATGAATTTAGCAGCAGCCAGGAAGAACTGACATAACCTGTTTATCAGCATATTTCAGCAATTCATCTATAATTACTGATTTGTTGATCCATAACTTAATCATGTTGGAAATCATGAATCTTACCACCAAGCATGACTTTCTAGTTTCACAGTTATGAAACTTTTGTTTACATTAAATCACAATTATACTTTTGGATAGAGGAATTTTCCAACCATAGAAAATTCATTTAACTGTTAGTCTTTATTTCATTAAATTAATGACAATGAGCCGTATGGTTCATAAGAAATTACAATACACATCGTCCATAATGCCAATGTTATTATTTTGGAATCACACTCCTCGGTGTAGATTTATAGTTCCAAAACAGAATCAAAACTCAATGTATATAAACTTATTTAGATTAACGCCCCCAGGAGTCAATAGAATAGAATTTCCTTCTGACTAGAACTGCATTTGATCAAGCTACTCATTGCCTGAATTTCCACAATTAAACAAGTATATCTATTTCATACCTATAAATGCAAGAACCTTAAATCAATAACTAATGTTAGGTTTGTGACATATTATATTTGGATTTTAAAAGTAGACTGAAATATGCCCATGCTATTGTACTTATCCTAGTAATGAGCTGCTAAATGAGGTTTGCCTCTCATTATTGTAAAGAATAATGAGCCTTTACATTTCAAACTGCAGCGAGACATTGGTTTTCTTTAGAGTGCAGCCAGGAATGACTGAGGTGACTTCTTTAAATTAGATTAATCTGTAATTTTGGCACAGTAATGGAAACTTTCAAACTGAGATGTCCCTCTAGGAAATGCTGTTCCTTGAAAAAGGAAGACCAAACATATTTTTAACAAGAACTAAAATGGCACAAGTATATAATCCACTGAATTATCTCTCATCCAGAAGTGTTATTAAGGTGGGATTTTCAAATAGAAACCTAGGGGGCTATTCAAATGAAGAGGAGAGGCTTCTGATGCAACTGAGATAATGTTTAACATTTTGAAATAAGTAAGGTAAAATATATTAGGTCTTTATGTGGGCATCTACAGGGGTGCAAATGACAAAACATTCCTTGCTATATGCGGATCTTTTAAAAGATATTATTTTACACAATAGAAGTATTTTGAAGTTTTTTTAAAAAATCATAAAATGCTCCTTACCTAATTCTTAAAAGCAAGAATCCTGTACAGGTAGTCCTCAATTTACAACCATTCAGTGAAGTTACAATGGCACTGAAAAAGTGATTTATGACCCTTTTTCACACTTGCGACCTCTACAGCATCCCTGTGGTCACATGATCAAAATTCAGAAGTTTGGCAAGTGTCATATATTTATGACAGTTGCAGTGTCCTGGAATCATGGGATCATCTTTTGTGACCTTTTGACAAGCAAAGTCAATGGGGAAGCCACTTAACAAGCCGTGTTAGCAACTGCAGTATTTCACTTAACAGCTGTGGCAAGAAATGGAGCAAAACTCACTTAACATTTGTACTGCTTAGCAATGGAAATTTTGGGTTCAGTTGTGACCTTGATGACTACCTGTATATGCAACTTTCGTCTTTTGGGGGGGGCGCTGGGAAGATGGTTTTGCCCATCAGACAAATAGCCTAAAAACTTCTCTCAAATAGGAAGGAAAGGAAAGGAAGGGGGAAAAAATATCAGAGTGGTATTTGTCCACTTTAGGAAAGTTAATGTAATTTTTTTTTCAAATGCTGATATATTTAATGAATGCTTTAAAAAGATCTGAACAACTATCGGATGTCAAGTTTGATTAAACGTCCACAGTGTACAAAATGAGGAACCTTCCTTTTCCTTCCCGAAACGTTTGCATTCTACTCAAAAAGGTCAGAATCAAGGATCCAGCAGATATTTGACATTTACACAAACATTTAAGCAAATACGTATATAATTTCAGCACCAAGGATACAGATCAGTAACCACAATGCTAGATTTTAGGTAATAACTGAGATAAACCATGTGCAAATAGGTGCAAAGGTTTTCATAAAAACACAATGCCATTTTTGAGACAAAATTTCAATTATGGGCATTGGGCATAGGGGTAACTGAAAAGGAATGTAAAGAGTTCTGATATTTCTAATTGGATCGAGAAGCTACAAAGTAACTATTCACCCCCGAAATTAAGCCTGAATTATGCTCCATTCTAGTCCATTGCAAAGAACAATGATTTTAGGAAAGATGAACAGAACTACAAGGATGTAAAGAAGTGGTGTAGAAGAGGCTTAAAACAAAACCTTCAGTGACCAAAGGCAAAGTCCAACTGTTGGGTTAAGTTAAGTGCATGTAAGCAAGAGAGAAAGCCAGAATGAAAAGTAGGTTAAGACTACTTGGCAGACTTCCAAAATAAAGATAAATTATTATTGTTTATGGGGAAATACTCAGGGCTGGAATCCTACCACTTTGGGATTGCTATTATATATACTACTTGCATTTATATGTGGCAAGAGCAAGCCAAGTGTAGTGTGCTCAAGTTCGGTTCCTGAGCAGCTTCGCAGAACCAGTTAGTTTATACCATATTTCTGACATTGCTGGAACATATATAGCGTATTTATTATTTCCCTCCCATATTGCATTATTTTCCTCCCAGAGGATAAAAGAAGAGACATGGACAGGCTGGCTGAAGTATCGAAGTCCCAAAGATTGCATCCAACCTTGCATGAGGGCCAACTTTTCCTAGAATTTAGGCTCAGAGACATTGAATTATGTGTTTTTCAACTATTTCCCAAGATTTTTTTCAACATTTTCTTCCAATACAATTCAAACCCATCAACTTTTCTTCGTTCCATCATTCTGAAGGTCCAGCTCTCACAGCCGTATGTTTCAAATAGAAAAATCATGACTTTGAACATGAATACCTTTGTTGTCAGTGTGATGTCTCTACACTTTAAGAACTTTCTTACAGAACAGAGAGAGTCTCTGACATACTTTCTGTATACATGTATTATGTATTTAATTTGCAGGGAATCAGAAAAAGAAGCTGGCAGAAATCAAGATGGCTCAGACTTTCAAACTGATGACACAAGGAGAGGTCATACAAACTCAGAGCAGCATTAGTTCAGGTGAAATTATGTTCATTGGATCGCAAAGAGTTGGTGTAACTAAACAGTATGCCACATGCACCCCTTCATGGATTACTGCCTTGTCGTGGTGAAGGGGCTTGCGTAGCTCAATGAAGCTATGAGCTATGCCATGCAGGGCCACCCAAGACGGACAGGTCATAGCAGAGAGCTCTGACAAAACATGAGCCACTGGAGAAGGAAATGGCAACCCACTCCACATGCATGTATTTATGTAACCACCATGGAGTTCAAGTCCCAAAGGTGCTTTGTCAAAAAGCAACTGGACTTTCTTTGTTTTGCTTAAAGACATTTCGCTTCTCATCCAAGAAGCTTCTTCAGTTCAGTTCAGAACTGAACAGGCTTCTTGAATGAGAAGTGAAATGTGTTCAAGCAAAACAAAGAAAATCCAGTTGACTTTTGAAAAGACACCTTTGGGACAACAATGACCTGGATGACTGAGAATTTCCATAGACATGGAGCTCAAGGTTTCTCTTCCCATAACATCTTTTATTCTCACAGCTACCTGATAAGAACCAGTCAGAAGGCTTTCTAGGAGTTTCAGAGTTTCTTTGTTACTATATTATACTATAGTTCAATATATCCAAGGGGACGCAAATGTTTAGCAGTCAAAGACCATTTTTTAATTGTTTCTGTTCTGTTGCTGGGAGTGGGGGGGGATTTATAGTATGCTAAGCATATTTTAAATTTAACAGAGCTGATGAAAATTGTTTGTTAACTGCACACCATTCAGTATATTGCTGCCTAATATTAGCAATGTGTCCTTGAAGCACTAATGGCTCAAAAAAAAAAAGGATGTTCAATGACTTCATGCAGCTCAGAAGTTGTAGATCCATTTGACTTGTTGGCCATACAAGACCATGGCAATTTTAACCATGTAGAAGGTACAAAAAAGGACTGAAAATGAGTATACCTTTTGAATATCTATGTTTTAAAAATTATACAGAAAGAGCATTGCATAATCTGTATGGCTTTTGATGCTTTTCTTTAGACAGATTATAAAGATAGATAAAACTATATTACTCTTAAGTAATAACACAGAAATAAAATAAATTAGCTAAAGCCAGGAGTCTTTAGATAAGATTTATGTCAGCCTTCCTGAAATGGCTATCTGTTTCTCTTTTGTCTGATTTCTACCAGGTGTTTCTTCATGAACTTAAATCAAAGTATTCCCAATTCACATGAAATTCCATCTACAGTAATAAACTGTAGTGATAAATAATTTCAGAAGCCATTTTTGCTATTTCTGCTTATTTTCCCCCCACTGGAAACGTAGGGGTCTACATTGTTTTAGACTTTTGTTATTTTCGACTTTGATTACATAATTTTGAACGTAGAACCTTCAACAAAATTTAAAGAATTCTTTCTAATATTTTTCTTTATAGCACAAGATTTTTTCAAAAAAGAAACTAAATTACTGAAAAAATAATATCAACAATTGAAAATGTTCATAAATTTGAAATAACTAGTATCATATTTTGATAATAAAAAAAGACATGAGCAAGTTCTCATTCTCCATGCAATGTACACATAATTTATCCCTCATATAACGAAATACTACACCAAAGTTTAAAAAAAGAGTCTATGAACATGTAATAGTATTTCAATAAACTTAGCAAGTACTTTGTTTCATTGGGGGAGTTGTACTGCATAGGTTGATACACTAAAGTTTATTGAGAAGATTATTTGTGATATTTTAAAATCACTGCACTATATGAAATTACAGCTTGATTCTGTAACAATTCTTAGTGTGTTTGAAGGGAAGAGTAAGAACTGATGGTGACAAAAATGTAGCGAATAGCTCAGTAGTGAGTTCTAAAACCCTTTGCTACTGGTTCGCGCGCGCGCTTGTGCGTGCGATGCTTCTGCGCATGCACAGAAGCTTCTGCGCATGCACAGAAGCGTCCCGGATGGGTGGGCGGAGACTCCCACCGCCAGCGCTACCGGTTCTTAGAAGAGGGCTGAACCGGGAGCAACCCACCGCTGGAATAGCTGAATTTCTATCTCTAGAAAACTGAAGTTAAAATATTGGAAAAGTATACTAAAAGGCTACACTTATTTTCAAGAACCTTTAGGAATAGAACTTTTCAGGAGAAACTGAGCTCTTGAAATTGAACTTGAGCAGATCAGCAAAATGCTAAATTAGCACAGGATATGAAGTAGACAGAAAACACAAGTATAGGCATCCCAGACTTACTTTCTAGTAACCAGTACAGTACTCTTTCTTTTCATTTTGCCTATGTTAATTTTTTCAGGGTGTTTTTTTTTAAAGCAATGAGAAGGAACTACACTAAAAAGTAGGAAGTTGTGATCAGCATGCCATTTTCTTTCAATGCTTCTTTATGTTCTATAATCCACTACCAGATCTCTTTGCTGGGAGAATTTGGAGACTGATTGCTAATAGGGTGTTTCTCTGGACTATTGCCATATTCAAAGATGAAGTAAGTTTAACTTACAAACTTGTCAAATTGTCTTTTTGCTTGTCAGATTTCAGAGCATAAGAACAAGAGCCAGTAGACCCCACAATTGTGTCAGCATCAGTGATGGGTCTGGCAGCATAGCAAACAAACAAACAAGCTTGCATTAGCATGAGCTATGTCCTATGGACATATTTGGGTTGTTAGTTAAAACATTCCTTCTCCCTCATCCCTTCCGAACAAGGTACCAACTGAAGCTTCATTTATACCTACTATCTCCATTTTCCCAGCATGACTTTGGAAAATAAAACATGTGGGCAGATGGAACTTCTGTTGGCTTTTTGATAAATGAAAAGGTAAAAGAAAAAGAGCAGCCAGAACTGTATGTAGAAGATAATTATACACAAAAAATGGAGCTTATTGATTCTATTGCTTGCAATCAAGGCTTGCAAAAGTTGTAGTTGAGTTCATGCTCCTGCGTGTTGTGAAGCACTTCTTTGAATGCTTTGCACAATCTTATGCTTAAAATCAATTCTAGACCTCAGACCTAACCTTTTTTCTGATCACCCTCTTAAAATAGAAAATCCTACTTTTTTTCTTGAATACAGGGAATGATCTCTATGGTACCACTCACTGGCTAAAACATCACCCAGGAGCCCTACATCTGCACCAATAGATGGCTAAGAATTTGAAGATTAATCTAAATATAGCCTGTGTCAGTATAACATACTGTACCTGTACATTATTCTATTTGGACTAATTTACTTTGCATCATTTTCTTCAATCAAGAGACACAAATCTGCAATTGTTATACCCAATTTCCCCAATACATTTTTCTATGCAAATACTTCAAGATGGCTTCTAGCTATACCTATTAATGAAGAGCCTGTTAGCACCACAATGGATTATATTTTGGTGAATTATATCATTCCTACTAGCAGCAGCTCCCCCAGGACTGTTAAGGCAGTCTTCTTTAGTTCTGGTCAAAGCAGCTTCCAAGGCTGCAAACGAAGGAAAAATCACAATGCCAAAAATCTGTCATGTTGTGATCAAATTTCAGCAGTGTAATCTTGGGACACCAGTGCTACAATTGGCATGCTGATGTACACCTTGTCATTGAGTGTTCATCCCTATTTTAGATCAAGTATATCGCTAACGATTCTTAGAATTAATACATTGAAGAAATTTGTCTTGGCTGATTTGAAACTTATTGTCACATATTGTTTTTCCCATTTAAGCACATACCTGGAATCAACTTCTAAAGAAGAAAAACTCTGATAAGGTAGAATATCCCTTATTTCAAAGTATTGGAAGATGAAAAACCCAAAGTCAGAGGATGTGCAATTGCCCATTTGCCAAAGGAAAAATATAAGTGATGTCGATCAGGACAGAGGTTTGGAAGTTGTTGCTGTTTTTGTTTTTATTGTTATTGTACAGCATTACTTTCTTACAAGCTTAATTGCTAGCTGAGGTCTACAATGGAATTGTAGAGCTATACAAGAGTTTCAGATTTATTTTAGTCTGAGTTTATGGCAATGTTTTTATTGATTCCATCTGTGCTTTTTAAAAAAAGCTTTCATCATGGATGAAAGATATATTAGACACCAAGACTTAAAGCTACTATGCTGTTTTCATTTTCTTTCTATTGATCTCATTATTTCTTTCAATAGGACACTTTAAAGGTTCCAAAACAAAAACTGAACTTGAAGAGAATAAGAGATTCAAGTTTCTGGCTCACCATTCTTTAGTGGTTGAGGATGTCATTTCAAGTTAGCAGAGACGGACTACTTAATTCAGTACAAATCTTTTAAAAAATTAAAAATGATTTTATACCCGGGCTCATAATCTTCAAATTATAATTAATGTAATCCATACTTTTTTTAAAAAGGGAAATGAATACAATGAATGTTTCTAACTGAAATTGTTGGTGGTGCTGAGAGGGTAATCCACTGTAGTTAATCCTCCCATCTCAGATAGGGCTTCAGCTAGAACCCTGCTGCAGCTGAGCAAAGAACCCCTTGTCCACATCTTCCCTCTGCGGATCCAGCACGAGCCAAAGGTCCAGGAAGTCTTCCAAGTGTACCCCTATATAACCACTGCCACAAAGCTGCATTGTCTGCCAGTTAATCTCCAAGTGCAATTCAAGGTGTTAGTTATTATTTCTAAATCTCTTTATGGCACTAGGACAGGATATCTGAGAGACTGCTTATCTCCCACTAGTTCTGTCCATTCATTATACTCTACCAGAGTGAATGTATTCATAGGAAGCATGCTTTCTCTGCTGTGGCCCCCCCTATCTTCTGGAAAAGCATCTTCCCAGAGATAAGACTAGTGCCTTCTCTTTTGGGGTTCCAGGAAGCTTTGAAAACCTGGCTTTGGTCTCAAGTCTGGGGTTGATATTTTTAGTTGTTTAATGTTGTTTAATGCCCTGTTTTGTTTTGTCATTTTTTTGCTGTTCATTAGATTATTTTAGTCTGGACTGTCTGTGGGATTCAATGTTTTCAGTTGCTTTTATGTTTTTCCTAGTTAAGTACACTGCCCAGAGTAAACTGAGGTTGGATAGCCAATAAATGTAAACAAACAAAGAAACAAATAAATTGCAGAGCTGGTCCATCAGGAGCAGTACAACCCTATCCAGAGACAGCATAGGAGGCATGGAAGAGTAATATACATCTATATATTTATGCAAACAATAAAGGGAATATAGTGCAGTCTAAATTTGTAGAAGACAGAGCTGCATGTGTGCTAGCCCTGCTATTTACATCTCTATCTTGCAGGCACTCTCTTTCCTGCACCACCCATATTTCTTTTGTCTTCTACATGCTCAAATGGGAGATTTATTCATGTTTGCTAGAACGCAAAAATATCACCTACATGATTTCTGAAGCATATAAAGTACTGCTTCTGATTCTGTGCTGAGCATTACTCATCATCAGTTACATTTATAGGTACATTTATTGTACATGATAGTTCTTAGATGAATAAAATTTGGAGAAAGAGTTAGAGAGGCAATCAGGATGTTAAAAAATCAAAGATAGATACAGAGCGTATGCTCTCTTCATACTTTAGCCCTTGTTTATTAGAAATGTCCTAAGAGGATTTTTATTATACATGAACTGCCCAGCAGAGAACTTCTGGGAAATAATTATATGACATCTACAAAGATGTAACTAATTATATGAAATACAATTATGATATAATGAGGAGCTCCTTCACATTTAAGATCATATATTAGATTTGTGGTGTGGTAACTTAGGAAAACTGATGAGCCTGTAATGTACCCTTTCAGCCTGATTTATGCCACAGACATGCTTTACAAAATTACAGAGTCAGATTTCAATCTTCAGGGTATTGTTTAGTAATTCTGAATATACTGATTCTAAAAACCCTGCAAATAATAAGGCTGCCTGCCATTTTCATTAGCTTTCTTCAACTGTTTATTTGGTTATTTCTTAATATAAGAAAGCAAGGCTCTGACTTCATTATAAAAGAAGAGTATTTTGGAATTGATTATTTTTACTTAAATTGATACTAGTATAAACAGATGTAATTTTTGCAATTAATGCAAGCATAATGGTGAGGCTGAAGCTAATTTATATACAGTACAAAATCTAATTTAGTACTGGTATAAGATTTTGATTCCTGACACATTGACTGCATTCATGCAATATACTTACCTTAGTTACTGAACAAACCCTTTTTCTAGATTCAAATAATACATATCACATTAACTAACTTAAATGGCTGGGTTTACAGGAGATGCTAAATTAGTAAAACCCCTAAATGCCTATAGTAACATATTGTGCAATTGTGGTTGTCAAGCCTTCGCTGAATTGAACACTGTAGGACAGGGGTGGGTTCTAACTTACCTCGCTGCCGGTTCGCTTCTTCCCGCGCTGTGTGGCCGCACCTCGTGGGTGTGCATGCACCTCGTGGGCACGCGCGCACACATGCGCAGTAAAATATAAATTAAAAAAATTAAAAAAATTTAAAAATGCCAAAATAAGATGGCAACGCATGCTCAGTGCCAGAAACTCGGCTTCTGTGCATGCGCAGAAGAAAAAATTTTTTTTCCAAAAAATAAAATAAAAAAAATTCAAAAAAAAAGATGGCGCCGCCCACAGACCGGCACCGACCGAACCGGATCGGTGACGTCATCGTGACATCACCAGCAGGTCGCTACCAGTTCAGGAGAACTGGTCCGAACCGGGAGGAACCCACCTCTGCTGTAGGATGTGCAGCATAACAATGGTTGTGCACAGGGGTGGGTTCCTCCCGGTTCGTACCGGGTCGCCCAAACCGGTAGTGAGACGCTGGTGACGTCACAATGGCATCATTGACCCACTTTGGTCGGTGCCGGTCCGTGGGCGCCACCATTTTTTCCTGAGGATTTTTGGTGAATTTTTGAAGTTTTTTGCCGTTTGTGCTCTGCTGCTGCTTTGGAAATGGCCCTCCCGCCCGCCCCCGGGTGTATGCTGACCTTTATTCTTTGCCCAAAGCACAGCTGATCAGCTCCTCAGCTGTGTTTCGGGCCGATTATAGTGACTGAGCATGCACGGAAGCAGAATTGCACGGGGGAACGCACGCGCGCGTGCAACGTCGCAATGCACACCGGTGGGGAAGGTAAGTGGAACCCACCCCTGAGCCACGCCCACAGAGTGGTAGTGGAAATTTTTGGAACCCACCCCTGGTTGTGCATCATCTGTACTCAGGCAAGGGTCTCCTACTTAGCTGATTTTACTATCCATGCCTATACTGGCACTACCATCTCTATCCCTATGCCTCCAGTTACATTCATGGAAGTAGAAAATTATTATATACGTGATCTTGTTATCTTAATCCCCATCACCCTACATTTAATCTTACTTGTAGATATTCAGATCTTATTTAACAAACTGCAGGTCATTCAGATCTCTTCTATTGCGTCTTCCCTTTAATATACATCAAGATTTCTGGATTCTATCTATACCCATGTAGCTCTTGAATACTCTCTGTGAAGAGAGAGTCACCTTGTGGTGAGATGGGCAGCAAACAAATTTAATAAATAAATAAATATGTAAGAGTTTTAGTGTAATTAGGCATTGTTTGGCCAACATACTTTCAGTAAACAATTTTTTTTAGCTTTCCATGCAATAAAACCCAATTATTGTTTTGTTTCAGACCCAAATATGAAATAATAACAACTTGAAATTAATGTCAAATCAGTTATAGTTGCTCTGTGAGTGAGTGAGATGGGCAGTCTCTAAATTTGATAGAATAAAAAAATAAATGTACATGCTTTGATTAATTTAATCAAAGAATACAATACTATAATTGCAGATTACAATGAAAAATAAGGTGAATCTTTATACTTTGCCTTTTAACTATCCATTCAATACCTTTGAAAATCTTTTTTGAGAGTTTCTGATATTGCTAAATAGATTATTACATTCTGGAAATAGCACAGCTGAATCCTCTGCAAATTTCACATTGTGTTTCATGGCCTGGGTTTCACAGAATTCCCAAATAATCTAATTTGCATAGCCAAATGGATACTGATTTCATTTTAGGCATTCCACAGTCAAGTTTTCTCAAGTTGCACGAACTACCTGAGCTACCCATAAACCATTTGTTCATAAAGTAACAGTAATATTTACTAATGCTATCTCAGTTAAGAATGTTCTTAATACATATATGTGTATACATGTGTACATTGTGAGTGTGAGTGTTTTCTCTTTGAGTAAAGAGCTTAATAAACAATTGCAAAGCATACATTTCAACTGTTGAAGTCGATTCAGATTTTATCACACTTAAAGGTACATCTTACTATTCAAGATTAAAGGCAAGCTAAATGCATTCCTCTGGCTTTTTAGCTGGCAGAAAAGAACACAAATGGTGCTGTTCCCATGACTGAGTTCTACTGTGTCTCTGCAATAAGATAAGAGAGTGTTGCTATCTTACAGATTTTATGAACTATAGTTTCAGGGCAGCAACTGCTGAACTCCCAGCTTTCTTTCCCCTTCCTTGCCCTTCCCACCAGAAAACTGCTCTTCATAACACGTGGTGATGGTGGAGGGGGATTGTGGATGCTATTCCCCCCACCCATTTCATCTCACTGACCAAAAAGCAAGAACACAATTTTGTTCTTCATAAACTTCAGTACTCTTGAAATATAGGACCTTTGTGAAATGAACAATTCCATATAAACACATCACAACCTTTCAGTTTGGAAGATATTAATATTCATAGTGACTCCCACTTTGTCCTGCTCCCTTTATATTGCCCAATGAACAGTCTTCAGGATTTTAGAGGATATATTTTGGGAGGGAGCACAACACTGTAGAACTATAGACTAATGGGTGATCAACTATAAAAAATGGCTGTCAGATAAACATATTAATAATTAATTTAATTAAAATGTAATTACATCTGAAGTTAATTAGATTTGCAGAAAAAATATAAATAGAAACAATCTTTTAAAAACAAACTAAAAATCTGGCTTTGAAAGTATTTATAAAGATCTTCTAAAGTTCCTCTCTTGGGATACTTTTCCAGCAAGTATATTAATTCATTTCTTACCCCTACAATTTCCCTTTTTTCCTCAGATACCAAATAGCCAGTAGTGTGGAATAATTCCTTACTTAAATGTTAAGACTACTTTTAACAAACAGTAACTGACAGGACCTTTTCATACACACTAGGAAATATTCCCTGGGCTATGGTATTCAAGTGAAAGATTACTATTGAAATTATTTGCTTAATATTGTCTGTTCCTCAATCTTTCTACTTGGCTCAAAAGACACCACAATTCAATTAAAAAAAGAGATTCACTCTATTTAAATGTAACAATAAAACACTTCATATGCCTTTAAGAAAAAGATTGCTTGAAAATCATGGATGGGTGATTCACTAAGATTTCATTTTTCAACAGAACATAGAAATACACTGCAGACATGAAAACAAGGGTTTTCCAGAGTACACATCTACCTGATATTGCTTTTATACATCCTTGTTGTATAAATCCCACATTAAGACTATGAGTCTAAACAAGGGCCATTCTCAAATGCTTTCAACTTTTAAACCAGGAATTATTCCTTCCTATTATAGGTGCAGGTGGTTAGAGTGCAGTACTGCAGGCTACTTCAGCTGACTGCTAGCTGCAGTTCGGCAGTTCAAATCTCACCGGCTCAAGATTGACTCAGCCTTCCATCCTTCCGAGGTGGGCAAAATGAGGACCCAGATTGTTGGGGGCAATATGCTGACTCTGTGAACCGCTTAGAGAGGGCTGTAAAGCACTGTAAAGCGGTATATAAGTCTAAGTGCTATTGCTATTGCTATTCAGATTCATTTGTAAACTCCATCAGTTGTATGGGATTGAAAATTATGGTAACACCTGAAAATATTTGTTTCTGTTTCCCATAGGGAGCCTTAGCTACGTTATGAGCAGATAATTAGCACTGCTATACTTTAAACAAAGGCACACCCCCAGTTAAGCACATTGATAACTTTTTCAGAATAATAACCAAAAGGATGCTGTACTTAAATTATTTCAAATTAGGCATTAATGAATCTGAGAGTTTTGTTGTCTGTCTCCCATTTTTTCATTCTTTAGCTCATCTTATTGCTTCAGCTTAAACATTTTTATTACAGAAAATACTTTCATCTATGTGATTAGTGTTATATGTGTATGTATACATGTATACAAGTAATGTGTATATGTGTATGTATGTATGTATATATTTACATTTTTACACACACACACATAGAGCATATCTGAAAATTACTTGGAAGAGATTCGCTAGATTTCATACATACACACACACACACACACACACACACACATATCAGAGGTGGGTTCCTCCCGGTTCGGACCAGTTCTATAGAACCAGTAGTAACTTGGCAGCCTGGGTCGCTAGAACCAGCAGCGACCCAGGCCTGTCACGCCCCCGAACCACCATCTTGTTTTTTGCTTCTGCGCATGCGCAGAAGCTTTTTTAAAGCTTTTTTTATATCAGCCTATATATATAAGGTGCAGTTACTGAAACAATTGCATTAGGGTAACATATCTTTATTTAGTGTTACACGGAAGGCTAGAAAATATATAAACAAACAGGATGCTTTAATTAGAAGCACAGATTACTGCACTCACATGAGGCATGAAACATTACTTTCAAAGGAGGCATCGTCTATATAGACAGTAGCCTCTCCTGTTTTAAGTCAGATCTTATAGCCGTCAAATTTATAACAGCACTGAATGAATTTGTTAATGTATAATGTATGTAAAAGTAGGTTTTTCCTTTCTTCTTTTTATCTCCTTTCTTTATAGCATTCTATTTGAATGAAGAGTTCTGGAGAACATTTGAAAGCTTGCACATTTTTGTGCGTAATGTTGCTTGTTCATATTCAATTACAGATTTTGGATTCAACTTCCAAAGGCTTGTCCACATTGCTGGAATCTAATTCTGAAAGGGCAGCCAAGTAAGACACAAGCTAACAATAACAGACAAGAATAAATGCTGAAGAAATGGTTTTTTCTTAATCTGTCGTCCAAGAAAGTTCAGAAATACTTGTTGATTCAACAATGACCTGAGAAGAGATCACATGTAGCTTTATATCCAACTGAAATAAGAATTTACATCAAATGCTATGGGTTAGATATATACAGTATGTAATAACTTATAAAGGAGAAAGGCTATACTTAGCACGATTACACACAGAGTAAAAGAGAGTGAAATTAATTCTCTGAGTAAGGGACCTAACATTTGAGAATCATGACGACCTCATTTCAAACACCAGTTTTAGCACTCAATCATCATATGGCAAGTAATGGAATACCGCTGAGATCTTTGTGTTTTAAATAGCCCATTGATTTTAAACTGCATCCATCTGCAGCACTATACTTGAATTATTACCAACAAACCAAGATGGATATCTTCAGTAAAAGCTTATTTGGTTTTAAATATATTATTGCAAATCAGGACTGTTAATCCAACATTATTTTATTTATTTCTTCGTGTTGTCAAAATTGTTTGTAGGTAAAAGTGAAAAGTTACGACACAAATTTTAGAACTGATATCATTTGATGTAGTTTTTAGGTTCAGGGACCAGGTAAACCAGGAGTGTCAAACTCGCGATGACATGTTGTCATCACGTGACGTATCGCAACTTTTTTTCCCTTCGCTAAACCAGTGGTGGGCGTGGCCAGCGCATGACGCATCCTGCCTGCGGACTGCAAGTTTGAAACCCCTGAGGTAAACCATTCCATTCCATTATTGCTAACAACTGATATAAAGAAGCGGGACATTCTCTCTCTAATGAATACTAATCAACTGTAACATGCTTGAAAAAGTAGTCAATATGGTACTGACAAATCAATTTGTTTTAAAAATAAGGAATATTTAGCAATTAAAGGTATTTATTATATGGGGCACCATCATTTTCTATGGACTCATAACACCAATATCTAGCAGGAATACTTCATGGAATGAAATACAGTGTGACATGTTACACAAGTAATGGAAAATATCTGGTTTAGATCTTAATGTAGAGTCCTTGGTGCTCTCTGAGCCTGGCTCTTAGATCTTAATATTTTGTTTTGCTTAGCTCTTTCATCTCTTATCCTTTGTGGTTTTCAGGATAAAAGATAATGGAAGCCACAAATTTGAGCTTCTTAATAGTGGTCAGTGCATAAAGTGATGTTGAATTATTATCTTGTTTAGAAAAGTTCCTTTTTCTCCATGTCTTAACAGAAAATGTGCATGAGCACATCGTATACCATATTATGTGTAAATTTCCACATTATGGAAAATTTAGAGATATATGGACATATCATAATTCATATATTGAACCTGTGACTATATATAACCCTTGTAAATAAATACAGAGATTAAATGTAACCATTATTTATTTAATTAATTTCTACACCCGCAACCTCCCAATGTGACTCTGGGTGGTTTACAACAATTTATTTATTATTTATTTATTATTTATTAATAAAATTTGTATGCCACCCAACTCCCAAAGGACTCTGGGCGGCTCACAACACATGAATAAACACCAATAAAAACATAATAAATACAATTTAAAAATATCAAAAAACATTTACACCTGCATACATGGGCCAATCCATAGGTTATTGGCCCCAGGCCTGCCGGAAAAGCCAGGTCTTAACGGCTTTACGGAAAGCCAGTAAGGTGGGGGTAGTACGGATCTCGGGGGGAAGTTGGTTCCATAGAGTCGGTGCGGCTACAGAGAAGGCCCTCCCCCGCGGACCCGGAGATTGGAACAATCTCACTTTGTTCCATCTTTCCATGCATACACATTGATTCAGTGAATAACATAAACTTCTGAATAGGGCTTAGATGTGCTTTTCAGACATAAAAATAAGATTCTTATTATTCATAGTCAATATTAATATTAATTAGTCCAAACTGTTATATGATGGGACAAAAACTGCATCTAATGCATCCCTTGCATCATATATAACTAAAATAGGAACTTGATTTTCTTTTTCCTCATGTTTAGAACACGATCAGAAGGTCACCACATTCTTGACTGATAAGGAGTGAGAAGACCTATTGCCAGGATCAATAAAGAAGTGGTTCATTCAAAATGGTTGATAATCAGCCTTCAAAGTTATCATCCAAGGAATTCCTTAAATGCTAAAATTCTTTTATTCAAAGCAACCAAGTATGCAAGTTGGCTTAGAAAATCTGATGCTCCTTAAAAAACTAGTGTTAAGTACAAAGTGAACATGTCAGACTATCTTTTGTTCATAGTTCCATGCACAATAAAGCATCACTTTCCAATGTGCAAGGGTTTAATACAGAATCCTAAATCTTACAAAATAAAAAAAAATCACTGTACAATTCAAAGTTTTAATGAAATCCAAGTTCTGATAATTTAATTAATTAAATGTTGGCTTACATTTGATTATTTGTTTTCCAACAGCATAATGGTTTATAAAATATTCAGGAGAATGGACATCTGTAACCAGCCACAGTGATACCAAAATAATAAAACATTTAACATCAGACAGACATAACTCTGTCATTTCATACTTAAATTGTGATGTTGTACAGAAGTATATAAAAGATGGAATTTCCATTACAACATCACAACAAATGTTTCATTGGTCCCCTTTCCCCATCTCCCTGGGCATTCAGGGAACATATCCCTAACTCGTTTTTCCAATCATATTTTGTTGGAGAAATTCAATCTTCCAAGTCTTGTATTCCCAAAAAAACTAAGCTAAGGTTATATTGTCCCCTTTCCTTCCCCTTTGCCTTTGTTAAACTTACAGGATCACAAGAAATGAAGAAAAGAAGAGAACCAGAATCCGGAAAGCTGGAGAAAGCTGAGGGCTCATTTGAAAGCTTTTGACCATACTTAAAGGTCAGCTGTAAAGGAAGATCTGGAAACTAAAGAACACCATAAAAATTCAAAATGGGCCCAAATCTTCCATGACTTCTTTACTGCTGATTTTCTACTTCCTGGCGGCTTAACAACTACGGTGAAATGAAGGTTTGAAATTGAAAGCAGAAAAGGAAATTGTCTGTGAAGAGCTAGGACTGACTCATTAGGTAATGAACTGAAAACATATAGGGTGAATTTGATGGTGGACCAAATATGGAGGTCATGACATTGAGATAATCTTTAACCATGCACTAAAAGCAGACTGCCTTTCAGCACTTCTGCCACTAAAATCTAAAGCATGACAACAACCAAAAGCAATATTTTATGAAGTAATTGATTTGTTTAGTATTTACTCTCGCAGTGTTTGCAAAAATTGCAAATCTCTTTATAAAACTGACCATTTTGCAACAGTACTAAAGCCTTACTCCAAGTATGAAATGGGCATTGAATCAAAAGTAATAATGTCAGTTTGCAGATGTATTAAGTACAGCTTGTTATATTAACCATTATACATGACTGATAACTGTTAAATTTGTCCCATTTCAGCCTAATGTGCAAACCTATTAAAATTGTTTGTAGGATATAGTTTAAAATATGAGATCTTATATTGAGCCGAGGTGGCGCAGTGGTTAGAGTGCAGCACTGCAGGCTACTTCAGCTGACTGCTAGCTGCAGTTCGGCGGTTCAAATCTCACCGGCTCAAGGTTGACTCAGCCTTCCATCCTTCCGAGGTGGGTAAAATGAGGACCCAGATTGTTGGGGGCAATATGCTAACTCTGTAAACCGCTTAGAGAGGGCTGTAAAGCACTGTAAAGCGGTATATAAGTCTAAGTGCTATTGCTATTGCTATTGCTATTCAATATTTTTTTCTAAGAAAACTTTTAAGCAAACCTTCCTTAATAGAAGTCTGCTGCCAATTTCTGTTTTCTTCCAAAATTTAAGTCAATATCTAAGACTTTCACTTAATGTTCTGAAATATACGCAACAAAATGCATGACTTTGAAAGACTAGAAGAGTCTTACAAAAAAAAAAATCAGCCTATTGGCCAACCATATTTATATCTACTATATGGGAGATATCTATTTCTGTGTTTATTTAAGGTGGAATTCTCAAAATGCAGAGCATGGAACTTATAGCAGCCCCAATAACAGAAGTCAAATTAAGCCAAGGTTAGGCACTGGAGAAAATGCCATTGTAAAAGTAAGCTTGTTTTCACATACTTTATCTAGAGAAAGATTTATTATTATTATTATTATTATTATTATTATTATTATTATTATTATTATTATTATTATTATTATTATTATTATTATTATTATTATTGCATATATTTATAAGCCTATGTGAATTCTGATAATAAATTATCTTTATGTCTAAAGTTATTAGGGCATATAAGACAAGTATGCCCATGGCAGAGTGATAATCCGCCCAGAGTCCTTCGGGAGTTGGGCGGCATATAAATTTTATAAAATAAATAAATAAATAAAATAAATAATGAGTACACATAATATTATGACTAGCTCAATGGCATTTTAAAAAGATCTGTTCTTAAAAGGACCTAGTTTGAAAATGACTTCTTTATTCATTCATTCATTATTACTATTTGTACTTGTGGATTTCTTGATAGCTTATAATTTACGGGGTTAAAACATCCATAAAAACAATCTCAACTGAAAAAAATTGTTGCTCTCCTAATTAAAATCATCTTACTCAAAAATGTCCTGTGTAAAAGGACTACCTTCCCCAGTTCCTTGAAGGACAAGAGAGTGAAGGGGCTGCTACTCCAATTTCTGAGTGCCCACAGCATCCTCTCTACTAGGCCATGGAGACCTGGCAGATTCTATCTGGGAAAGATGGTTCTGAAAATAATAAAGGCGTAAGCCATATAAAGTTTAAGTGCTAACCATCAAACTTAAACATTGTCACAGCCATGAGACAGATACAGCATCTAAGATCCTGAATGGTGGAACACACTCCTCTTAGTCTTATTTGGCCTCTTAGGGGCTGTTGGTAACGTTGATCATGATATAGCAATAGCAATAGCACTTAGACTTATATACCGCTTCATAGTGCTTTACAGCCCTCTCTAAGCGGTTTACAGAGTTAGCATATTGCCCCCAACAATCTGGGTCCTCATTTTACCCACCTTGGAAGGATGGAAGGCTGAGTCAACCTTGAGCCGGTGAGATTTGAACCGCCGAACTGCAGCTAGCAGTCAGCTGAAGTAGCCTGCAGTGCTGCACTCTAACCACTGCGCCACCTCGGCCCCTATCCTCATAAACCGCTGAGGACTGAGGAATTTCTAGGCCAAGGTAGTAAAGAAGGAGAAGTCTGTCTAACTGAAATGTTACAGGGGTCAGTCTTTTCTGATCATAAGGCATGGGGAGACATTACGTGATGATTCAAGCTGTGATACCATCACTATGCTTATGATACTGTTAATATGCTGCCAATAAACATAATAGCTGCAGTTGCTATTAAAAATTTTCTCAAGCCATTGAGAAAATAGATGTTTTACTATGTGGATGAGATGAAACAGGCTAAAGCTGGGCCTTAGGGGTCTGGTCCTAATATTTATTCTTTGTACTTTTCTCTCAGCTCTCATATTTTTTTTTCAATAGGTGGCACTGTCTATGAGGAAATAAATGCATAACTTTGGTGTCCTGCTAGAATCATGCCCATTCTTAGAAGAGTAGATAGAGAACTCAGCCTGGAAACCTTTGTCCAGTTTTAGCTGGCATGTGTTGTGACCCTTCCTGGGGCAGGAGGTTGAATGTGACTGCCTAGTCCAACCATATTCAATCCATCTAAGGAAATTATGCTTCTAAGGAAGCTGCTTGTGGTACCAACTGGCATCATGGTGTCTATGTTATGGAATGTTATCCCTCTAAAAGACTGACCCCTCCAAATTCAAGATTCAAGGCATTCATGGAAAGTTTGTCCAGTTTGGCTCAGTTGTTCCCAACAGTGCCAGGCTGAGTAGGGATATTGCCAGGTGGGAACTAATTAAGACTGATGTCATCTTGTCTGGCAAGAAGATGCACCAAATACTTCTGTCTCTGGACTATAGGCTGCATACAAGGCCTGGGCAATTGCTTGGCAACAGGAACCTCATCATTTGACTGCCAGCACAGTCTGGATCATCTCTGGAGCAGTCAGCCTCAGATACTTGATTGCTGCTGATTCCCAGGCCTCAGCCAGAGGAGGTTCTTCGTCATCAGAATTTTCTGAATCTGCTTCAGGCATGACAACTAGAACCTCCAAGAGAAAGGGTCATCCTAAGTGGTGATTCTGATGAGCCTCCACAAATGCAATAAATGTGTAGAAATATTGATGTTTCACCACATCCATGTAGCTAAAGAATAATATAACTTTACATTTTCTACAGTTATTCCTACTTCAGTTACAAGTTATTCCTACTTGTTAATTAAAGCAACATGATATGGGAACAGCTGCTTAAAATATAACTTTACTGTTGGGAATATTAGTAGCAGGACTCTTTCTATTTCTTACCTTCTAAAGAGTGGCCTTAATACAAGAGGTTCATAGTTTTCTAGATAGAGCATCATGTATCTTATTTTGTAGAAATCTGTCCTCTGTCTAAAAATGCTTAGAAAGTCATCTCATCTAAATTAAAATTTAAAGAAACTTTAGGAGAAACATTCTGGGATATGTAAGAAATATTAATGAGAGAGGAAGAAAGAAAGAAAGAAAGAAAGAAAGAAAGAAAGAAAGAAAGAAAGAAAGAAAGAAAGAAAGAAAGAAAGAAAGAAAGAAAGAAAGAGGAAAGATCATAGGTTCCTGGAGATACATATTACCAATTGTTGAGGTTTTGAATTGGCTAATTTGATATTCAGTCCAAGTATCAATAGTTCCACCAGCACAACACTTTTCCTCATGGAAAACTGAAAGGAGCTTATGTCAGCAGATCAGCTTGAGGCATGCTGCCTTTAATGTTTCATAATGATGTCACAAAACAATAAACCAAGCTAAATGCAGGGAAAATGATTTCAGAATGAAAAAAGAAATGAAAACCAAAGATCCCTGCTTAAGCAATAGAATGTGGATACAGTGTCATCTGAATAAAGGATTTAGAGCACCTTTTGAAACCTCAGCCAACCCAAGGAACAAATGACCCTTTGAGACTTTAAGAAGGCAAAGCTGAAATGCTGGCATGTTCTCACCTAAGGTGGACAAAGCAAGTTTATAATCATTTACAATACAATAATTTGGACAGCTATTTCTGGAAAGTGCTTGTAAATTCAAGCTACTTTGAAAAGTCTAATGACCGATTTCACTCAGTTAAGCAATAAAGCTGCTTGACTGACCTCAGGGTCTGACAGGTTAATCTATTCTGACCTTTGCTTTATTCTATAATGATGCTGAAAGATCACTTGAATAATTCACTGTCAGTCAACAATGGCTCTGTATTTCCCCTTCGGCAAGCAGAGGAGTCAAATGTGACTCAGTGCCAGATTTTCAGAACTATGTGGAATACTACTAAGACTATTTTCTTCCAGGCAATGAAATAAAACAAATTGCTTCTTCCACACCCCTTCATCCCAGCTCCCCTCCTCTATTGCTTGCAGTTTAGAATACCAAACAGCAGCAAATTTCTACCATCCAAGTAACAATACATTTATAAAAGTGTGAAACCCTTAGGGATAAACAAGTGGAAAAAGCTGCCTGTTGTTGTTTTGCTTGTGCTCTTGTATGAAAATTAGCTAAAATATGAAACCTGTTCATTAGGACTAGTATGAAGCTCTCCTTAATCTACAGCAACACCTATTCCCTGTTCATACAGAAATTAATGACACCAGAATTTTATTCCATGTTTCTGTAGAATATAGGACCAGTCCCACAAAACAGAAATCATACAGAAACTAGTCCCACAAAACGGAAGTCTAATAGTGGCAGGAGATTGATTATATGTCATCAAGTCGATGTTTATTCTTAAATGACAGCATAGATTGACCCTTAGCACACTGATCTCTTGCCAAACAGGGGAACATAATTTGGAATATAATGTGCCCAAAATATGATAATTTGAGCTTTAGCATTTTCACCTTGAGATAGATTGATTTTTTTATTTTATTTTCTTGGCTATCAATACTCTTGATAGCATCAATACTCTTCCTATCCTGCTTCTTCAAACTCCAATTTTCACTTCCATAAACTATCACAGGGATCATATTCTATACACAATACTGGTCTTTATAGACATAGACAAATCATAGTATCAGAATATCTTTTCCAAGGTCTTCATTGCTACCCTTGGTAGTCTGCAGGATATTTTGTGACTGGTGGTTTCTTTACTGTTGATAGTCAATCAAAAAAGCAGAAACTACCCACCTGTTCCACATTTTATGTTGTCACTACTAAGCATGGTTGCTCTACCCATTGGCACTAATTTGTTCTTTTTTATATTTAATCCTGCCTTCTTCTGCTCTTGGCAATCATGTTCCACATTCATCCTGAGTGTGTGTGTGTACATGTGTGTGTGCGTGTCCATTCTGCAGTTTTTCTACTTCTCTATCAATAAAGTTCAAGACTTCAAAGTGATTCCTGATTTTTTTCCCCCCTGAAAATTGTTCATATAGGCTCAAGATTACATTCTGGTAACTAGTTAGCTTTTTTCCACTTTCTTCTTTAGCTTGACTTGACTTAGCTTGACTATATATGTCTGTATTAGCAATGAAGAAAACATTGCACTGGCAGAAACTGATAACATTGTTTCCTGCATTTTCTTCTTTTCTGTTTCTAACTTCGGCATTCCAGTCTTTAACCATAAGCGACACATCTTTTTCCCATGTTCTTGTTCACAAATTTCAGACTGAACTTGTTCAGAAACCTCATCAACCATCTCTTCTTCTGCATCAGTGGGTGAAACAGAAATTTGGATAGCCATCATAATAAAAGTCTGCCAGCAAAATTTAACTGTTTTTATTCAATTATAGACAACATTGTACCAATGTACTATCCTAGTCATATCCTTCATCATCATGAAAGCAGTGCCATTCCATTTTTGTTTATCATGTCTTGAATAATAATCAGTGAGTTTTGTACTGAACACATCCAATTCCAGTCCAGTTCACTGAAGGCTAAAATATTAGTGTGTAGATTATTCATTTCATTTGCACTGCGTTGAATTTATCTGTGTTTATGCGTCCTATGTTCTATCTTCCCTCTGTGGTTGCCTTTGCAGCTTGGGTTTTCTTTTCTTACATGGCAACATCAGCAACTAGACATTAAGATGATTTTAATCTAGTACTATTATCCGGTTTTCCTCAGTATCATACTGAGTAACATCGTATCTGAAGGGCCCATCATCTAGCACTATATTATTCATCATTTTATATGGTCTACCCATGTGGTTTCCTTGGTAAAATACAGGAGTGTCTATCATTTCCTTCTCCCAGGCAGTGTGAAATAATGACTTTGCCATTATCACTTAAGTGAACATTTACCACCAACATCTTCCTACATTGCTGCTGCCCACCACAGAAGCCTGCTTGCTGTAGTTGGGTAGTCAGGATGACCTTCATACCTTGAGTGACCCTGTGGGAATATATAGGCTTGGCATGCACTCTCAGCAATTATCCCTCCCAGGAATATCCCCTTGCCACAATAAGGCAGCATAGAAGGACTGGGGGCAGGGAATGAAGGACACCCTCTATAAATACAAGTAATATAACTTGTATAAGGGAGGCTACCTTAAAATTGTACTTTACCATTAAGTAAAAATTGTACTTCAATTTAATACTTTTCATAAGTATTCAAATGATTAGGTGACAAGCGTTACCTTACCCACCCATTCCTAAAACCACAGTTCTAGATATATGACATTGCACAATATTTAAACAGAACTTGTATTTTCAGAAGTGCATCTCTGAATACTGGGGACTGGTGACAATGTTAGAGAACTGTTTCTTTTATATCATGTTTTTAGGTTTCCACCCTTATCCTGCTCCAAAAGTCATTTAAAATCTGGCTTTCTCCAAGGCTTTGGGAAATTGTGGTTTTAGAGCCTTTGTTGTG
Source organism: Thermophis baileyi (assembly GCA_003457575.1). NCBI lineage: Eukaryota > Metazoa > Chordata > Lepidosauria > Squamata > Dipsadidae > Thermophis > Thermophis baileyi. Next base: position 3,829,360 of record QLTV01002140.1, read on the forward strand.
TTTTTATAATATATGTAGTATATTTTGTCCAGACAATCATAGTCACGTCTGTTCTTTTTATTTATTCTTTTAAAGTATAAGGCACTCATAGTCACTTTGGAGTCAGGCATCCTTTAAAAATCAATCAATCTGACTAGTATTACCATGTTGGAAGAAGTGATATAGCAAACATGATTTTAAATGTTTAAATAAATGGAAAAGTTTTATCATAATGTCAGCATTCCTACCTTGAAAAGCTGTAATGTGACCAACAATCATATATTTCAGTTCAAAATTTAGAGTCTGAGTGTTCTCTATTCTCTCTCTTCTAACAGCTGCTTGATAATTTTCTTCCATTTTCTTAGTGCAACATGTTGGTGATTTGTGTTGGCAAATCTGTAAACTGGAATCTGTACCAACAAAAAATAAAATGAAAATCTATTTAGTAACACCAATAAAGACCAACAACATTTCTTACTAGCAAAGTAATATTGTGTTATCAAAGAATAAAGAATTCAAACTCTATGCACTGCTTAAGCACTGAATATCTAACCACTGAGATCGCTGTATGTGATGAAATGAATCTCTAATCTTTCAGGGACTGGGGAAAATATTTGAAGATACGTGAATTGAGAAATAGAACTGTATGTGTGTGTGGCTTTTTTTACTCCTATTAGAGTGACACAGCCATCATAATGCAGCCAAGTTGTGCTAGTGATTGCAAATTGTTCATAAATACATGGGCTACATCTGTTCAGGTCTTAGCTCAGTATTTTAACATGTAGTAGCATGTTATCCTGCCAGATTATGCTAACATGTAATATATATAACAGGAATCTTACAAACTTTCTCCAAAGCACAACATCAAGTTCTTTTTCATTTAAGTTACATTCTCCAGAGCTTCAATTATTGGCTTTGACATATATGGCTGCTCTTTTTGTTACAGAATCTTAAATCCATATGGTGGGCACTGAAGTAAACAAAGCGGTATTAATGAATAGTGTAAAACAGACTATGTAACCTTTCTTCATCCCAAGACTGTATATCATGAAGACATGGAATTTCTGCAGGTGTTCCCACCTATGCATCTCACACTGGGTTTGATGAAAATATTTATCTTCAGGAAAACTATTAATCACCATACAAAAAAACAGAAGGAACCGTGACACAGAGACCCTAGCAGCAGTCGGCTGCTAAGATTCCTTGCCCCATTAATTTCTTGGACAAACACATAGAAGGTGAAGAGAATATCTGCAGACTAGGGCCTACGTATAGCAAAAAGATTGCTCCTAAGTAGAATGTAATAAATCTTTTACATGTCAAAGAGCACAATGTAAAACAAAGAGTATTTAAAGACAAAACATAGAGCAAGACACATTCCCAGTATAATTTCTTGAAGTCACCATAAGCATCCTACTGTGAATATGAAAACTTTGGTTCTTCAGTACTAGCTTCGGGAGAGAATATTTCACTACTACACTCCAACATAAGTTTGTTTGCACTCAATCTGCTATTGAAAAAATTAGCAAAATTAAAGATGGGCAGCTATATGAATTTAATAAATAAAAGTAAATACATACATTAGCAATAATTTGAAAACGAGCAACATTCATATTGTGAAATTTAATGCATAGCATACCACCACAAATAGAATAGATGAACAGGGAAAGGAGATGAGGAAAGGAGAAAATCCAGACAGCAGAATAACTGAATGGCACATTGCATATTACCACTCAGAGGAATTCATACCAGATTTCAAGCTGCGGGCACATCTGTACGCCAGCTTGCAAAGCTGCTGGGTCAATGCATTCAGTGACCCACCTTTTTGCAGATGCTGCCTTTAGAGCCAGATTAAACTATCCAAAGCTGCTAACTTGAATGAAGATCTTTTTTGTAATGGAAAGCTTCCCAAAGAAAGGCAAATCAGTTGGTTCTCTAAGATCCTCATGAATCCGAATATACATTAGTGCTGAAATTGGACAACCAAAATCTACCAGAAATGGAAGTCTAAGCCACTCACTATGCACCTTGAATGAAAATAAATATTTAAATGCAAAAATATGTTCACATATTCTTTTATTAGAAATATAAAATCACAATTGTTGATTCACAAAATAGAGTATGTCACAGTCAATTCTCAGTTATGCTAAGCAAATAATTCATATTTCTAAATACATTTTTGAGATGTAAAAAAAAGACCAAGATAAATCGCTTCAAAAAGATTCTATCTTTAATATAACATATTAGCTGTACAATTCAATTGAAAAACACTGAAATCAATTAAAGTGACTCTGACCAAGTCCATATAAAGTCCAGCTGTTCTAGTAGGATTGACTCAGTTGCCTCTTACAGCAAAAGATATGGTCTGCAAGGAGTTTACAAAGAATCAAACAGGTCTAATTGTTGCAAGGTATCAGTCAGGAAAAAGGTACAGAACAATTTCCAAGGCATGGAACACAGTGAAGACTGTTGTCAACAAGTGGAAAAAATATAGCACAACAGTGACATTATCAAGAACTGGATGTCCATCCAAAATTGATGGCAAAACAAGAAGAAAACTGATCCAAGAGCCTGCCAAGAGGCCCTCAGCTACATTAAAGGAGCTGCAGGAAACTTTGGCAAGTACTGATTGTGTATTACATGTGTTGTCAACAATCTCCCATATTCTTCCTATATCTGGGCTGTGAGGAAGGGTGGCAAGACCAGTAATGGGTTGCAAATCCCATCGCTACTGGTTCACACGTGCACTCATGCACGCAATGCTTCTGCGCATGCGCATAAGCGTCCGGGGTGGGTGGGCGGAGCCTCCTGCCACCGCCGCTACCGGTTCGTAGATCCGGGCCGTACCAGTAGCAACCCACGGCTGGGCAAGACATAAGCTTTTTCTTGCAAAGAAAACATACAAGCCCAGCCACATTTTGCCAAAACCTACATCAAGTCTGACAAAAGCATATGGGAAAATTTGTTATGGTCTGATAAGACCAAGATTGAAATTTTTGGCTATAATTGCAAAAAGTATGTTTGGTGCAAAAACAACACTATGCATCACCAAAAGTATACCATACACACAGTGAAGCATGATGGCGGAAGCTTTATGCTTTGAGGCTGCTTTTCTTTAGCTGGTACTGGGAATTTAATCAAGGTGGAGGGAATTATGAGCAGTTCCAAATATCAGACAATTTTGACACAAAACCTTCAGCCTCTGCTAAAATGCTGAAGATGAAGAATTATTTCACTTTTCAACATGACAACAATCCAAATCAACAAAAGAAGGGCTTCACCATAAGATCAAAGTTTCGGAATCCAGTTGATAATTTGTGGGGTTTGTTTGTTTGTTTGTTTATTATTTATTTATTAGAATTTGTCAAACAAAAATGAGAACAAGAATAAAAGAATAAAAATACAATGACAGGGATGATAGGCACGTTAGTGCACTTATGCACGCCCCCCTCTACTAACCACTTAAGTATGATGTAAGAGGTCCACAGAAGTCAATTTGTGACTGAAACTGTGAAAATTTGTAGCTGAAACAATTGAATCAGGTAGAGCATTCCAGACTTTGACAACTCTATTACAGAAATCATATTTTTTACAGTCAAGTTTAGAACGATTTACATTAAGTTTAAAGCAGTTGTTAGCGCGCATATTATTGCGATTAAAACAAAAAAAGTCATTTACGGGTAAAACATCACTACATATAATTTTGTATGCAATACCTAGGTCTGACCGCAAGTGTCGCAATTCTAAGTTATCCAAACTGAGAATTTCGAGCCTAGTAGCATAGGGAATTCTACTGTGTACAGAAGAGTGCAAGACTTTTCTCGTGAAATACTTCTGGTATTCAGGGTTGACCTGAAGAGGCCTGTTAACAGGGGATGCCCTCACAATACAAAAGATTTGGAGCACTTTTACAAGGTCAAGTGAGCAAAAATTCCCATGGCAAGATTTGCGATGCTGATAGGCTCCTACCCCAAAAAACTGAATGCTGTCAAAAAAAAATCAAAAGGTGTTTTAACAAAATCTTAGTTTATGCAACTTATGCAACCAAGTTATTGTACATTTTTATTGTTATTTTTTCCCTAAAAGATTTCAGTTTGTTTTTCAACTGAATTGTACAACTTATACATTATATTGATGATAAGAGGAAGTGCTTTATATTAATCTGATTTTTTTACGTTTACATGGCCTTTTAACAGGGGTATGTAGGGTATGTAGTATATTTGCTGTAGATACAAACAGGTCACACAAACAGATCACAATAATTATTTCTCAAAAAATATTGTAAACTTATTTTTCAGAAAATTGGATCTCACAGCTAATAACTACTTCCCAAAAAATCAAGCTTACTAGATAATACAATAAAGTTTTGATACAGAATAAAAGAATGTAGGTACTGTATGAGAAATATAAAAATAAATATTGAAAATTCAGTAGATTTGTATTAAAAGCATATTTTTTTTAGTTTAAGTTTCTGTTGGAAACTAATACGTTACTGTTGGAATCTTATTTTTTTTAAACAATATTATTTAGTTTTGATCAACCATCTGACTTTTACTCCATATCTTAATAATTGTAATTTGGGGAAAATATTCTAATATTTTGTGCAGAAGGGGGAGAGAATAAGAAGCTAATTTATAGAATGTGTGTTGTGGTAGCCATTTTACATCAGCATTATCTATTTGATTACATCTATTGAAGGCCTCGTGTATCAGCCTTTTCCAATCCTGCTGCAGTGCTCCAGTTTCTTTGTGAAGGTACCAGAGATTGAAGAAAACAGACATCTGGGTGAGCCATTGTGTAATTTAGCCAGGGATTTGGATTGCATCCAATTTTTATTTGAATTCTAAAAAACAGGACAGAATGCTTCCAGACTTCAATCTTAGGATTTCTTTAAAGGGTGATGTGCAACATTTTCTGCTTAATGGATTTTTTTGCATAAAAAGAAAAGAGGTAAAATACTACAAAGAGAACAATATCTGCACTTTTCATAAAATTCAGGGAATGAAAAAGAAGAGTATATGATAAAGAATGCAATTAAGGAATTGCTGAGTTACCTTCTATTGACTTTCTGAGTAGTACTTTCTGCTGTCATCCAAAAATTCAACAATATGCAAGGACACAGGATTTGAATATTTCTTTTTGGAATTACTTTTTGATAACTGCTGTTTGTCTATTAAGAACCTTGACACATGAAGTTTCATTATATTACATCAGGGCGTCTCCTTCAAGCCACTAACAAAATATTTTTTATGTAAGTTTAAGGGCTTAACTATTTTGGAATAAACAGCAGTAGGACAATTAAATATGGATTTTGGAAAGTTATAAACAGACTAAGGGGCTAGATGGATTTGAAATAAGACTTTGAAATTAATTACAGGAACCTTTCCTGTAGGACAATGTCTTTGCCTGGGGGGAAAAGGAAGACTTTGAAAATTAAATATAAGAAATCTTCCTGTGGAAAAATACTGTTGATCAAGAAAAAAAAGAATAAAAAGGGTTGAAAGTTATTCACTAAAGGGAACGAGAAAATATTAAAGGGTATAATTAAAGGAGAAGAAATGTACTAATACAGATGGAGCAAATTATTTTAATTTGGGATGAATTCAAAGATATTTGGGACCAATGCCTTCAAAAGTTACTTTTACGATTGTGTACTATCCCAAAACTGGATATAAAAGCAGCTAGAGAGGAGGAACATTCTCTACTGGATAAGATTGAAGCAGATTCAAAAGTGGATTTAGAAATAACAAATTACAAGAATGATTTGGATAAAAATCTTAAACTATATTTACAAAACAAACTGGCTGATGTCTAAATAATTAATATAAACCAGAAAAGTGATGTGGATAACTTTTTCATTTTAGATTCATGAAAGATGTGTTAAAGTTTTGAAGGACTTTCTGAGAAGATAGAGAGATAAGAAATCAAAACCTGAAACATTATTTAAAGGGAATAAAGATCAAGATTGTTTAAAAGGGAATATAAAGTTGGATTATTTGATCAAGTTTATCTTGATCACATAACAAAAAAAAAGACTTTTTTTGTTTCTTAGTCAGTTTGTGTCAATTTTCTTTCTTATATGTACATAAATGTCTGCAGGAGAATATAAATCATTTTACAGCATATGTGGTAGTTATTTTGTATTAATTTTTCCATAATGCCATAATATGCACACATCCCATGCCATAAGGAAAGGAGAAGGAACAACTGAAAATAACAGGTTAAAAACAAAACAAATAAAACCCTTAATCCAATCATTTTTCAAAATTTTAGTGATACTTTTTAAAACAGAATTTTAAGTGATACTTACTAGATATTGTGTCACCATTAAAGAATTATCAAATGGTGAAACCTCTGACCTTCTGATGCATACATGTTTTTAAAACATAAATAGGAATTTTATGCACATATGAAAATGTTCTTGTTGCTGCAGCATGATTGTTTGTATTAATATCATTTTATTCATTACCATTTTGTCATTCTGTCCTTTCCCCAAGATCAAGGAGTGTGTGTGTGCACGCGTGCGTGCGTGTGCAGGCGCAAATGTTTATGGGTGTGAAATCAGAAATTTGGCTGTGGATTTTTCAGAGAAAAGTGAAATATCTTTACCTCAGCCTGAATAGAAGAAATTATTTTAGCAGTGGAAATGGCAAAGTGGAAACTGATCTCCTTCCAGAAGCAAAATAAAAATAATAACATTCTGTTTAATGTGCCAGATGGAAAATGCTTATGCTAAAGAAAATCAAGTTTCCAATGCCTCTATTTAAGTGGAGATCATTTAATACATACTTTATTTGCAGTGGGTATTGTAAAATACAAATCGGAATTAATTCCATTTGCTGATAGCATACATAAGCTCTAAAGTCAAGCTCTCCAGTTTACATGTCCAAGCCATGACTGAATGCTGTCTTTGAAATGGCAAGAATCCTCAGTCCAACTATAGGCAATATTTTATCGAAGTAGTGTCCAATTCCCCACCTGATTTAGGACTTAATGCCACATTTATAAAATCTGCAGAGAGTTATAATAGTCTGTTTTTGTACTGAGTTTGTATGGAATGGAATGCCAGCTCAGTAATAAAATTACTAAGGTGAATAGTAGGTTACTGCTCCCAAATTCCAAGTAAAATGTATGGTTGCTATCCAATGTATGGTTGAAACAGTCTATATAAAATTCCCACAACTTAAACATAAAGTTTTATTATCTTTATTTGGCATACTGGAAACCTGTAATAAGGCAAACAATATGTCTGTTAAAAACATGTTTGAGACCTCCACAGAATGCCAGCATGGAGAGATTTGGGAAGAGAATGGAGTCAATAAATAAATGAAGGAGAGTTCACATTTAATCATGGAAAGTATTTAGCTCAGCAATTTTATAGCGATGCATTCCTTATTTTAGTTTTAGACTTCATAAAACACTTCATATCTCTGTAAAATGCCATGACAGCATACAACACAAGGAAGGTGAAGAAGAGTGGTAGTGGTAGCGCAGAAATACAGAAAATCAAATCCGTTCAATTTATTTTTCCAAAATCAGCAAGTCAGATCGTTGACCCAAGATGCCATCTTAACTTCATTTAAAGGTTAATTCAAATCTTCACATAGTCCCACTTCTTAATAATTTTCTTCCAAAGAAAAATCATTTAATTCTATTTAAAACAAGAAAAACCAATTTATACCTGTTGATTTGCACATGCTTCTTGCAACATTCTCAGTTTCATCAACATAAATCATCAAAAGTGGAAAGGACAATGGGCAACTTCCCGTTCTCCTCCCTCTCTTCTTTCTTTCATTAAGGTTTTGTAGAGATGCCTAAAAATTCCCACTCAATTTACATGCACAAATTTGGTAGGTTTTACATTTGTCAAGAAAAGGAAAAGTTTCACGTCCCATTCTAATAAATAAATAAGCATTTAGGAGAGAATGTATCTGAAAGTAATTATTTCTCTGAAATTGAGACGTCTCTACCCTATCATGAATTTTCTTGCTAATATCTACTTATTCTATTGAGAAAATAAAATGTTAATGTTTGTGTTTAGTCCAAGCTAATCTGTGGACTCTATGAATATTACTGTTATTATGACTATGTCAGCCCTGGAACCATTTTGGAAATCTTCAAGGCTGCCACAGCAAGGCCGGTTGCTGCTGTGGGAACTTAAGGGGGGAGATAGAGATAACTGGGGGAATTGTAGCCAAAATAACATTCTTTCCCGTGGGAGCCAAGGACATCCCTACCAGATGTTTGGAGGGTGTGGGCCAAAGGCAGCTGAAGGAGGACTGTGACCTGATTGGACCATGTGATGGACGTGTGACCTGGGGGCAAGAACTTTGGGTTTTGATTTGAGTGGGGAAAACCTCAGGTCCTTCAGAGTCGGGTTTTCACCAGCTGTGCCAATATGGCATTCCTAATAAATTCTTACTTTGAGGAAACTCCAGGCCTCAGAGTTTTGATTTCGTTGGGACTGTTACTTGGAACCCTGACAGAGTATTTATTGCTTCAATGTTAGGCTTTTAATGTTTCTAAGCCACCCAGAGTCATCTCTAGGTGAGATGGGCGACAAACAAGCCTAATAAATAAATAAAAATAATTGTCCAAAAGCAAAATTGTCTCAGATTAAAAAAAGGTAGCCTCTTATGGCAACTCCAAGTTGTTACTGAGATTTTTTTTTAAAGGAGAGAAAGTATCCATGCAGGGATATATAGAAAAGGAGCTACTTAACTCATTTCAGGTCCCCTGAACAATACCATAAACACTTGGTAGCAAAATACCTCAATTAGATGAGGAAGTTCTGGGAAACAAATTACTCTCTTTCCACATTTAGAAGCCCTTGAAAGTGGACCTGAAATCAGCCCCAAACAGCAATTTGTCTATTCTTAAATGTTCCCTCCCATCCTTGCAGTTATCTAGTACATCATCAAATGATTTTCTGACCCCAAGGAAGGTTGACGAGTTGATTTGGACTTCCTAGTATCTCAGACATTGCCTTCCTCTAATATTCAGGCTTATACAATACAGTATATGTGTCCTTGCAGAGTTTGAAGACATAATAAAAAAGTAGCCCATTTCAGCAGTTCATATGTTCATTAGATAATGTATGACTTAAGCTTTATGGTGTAGTCCTTGACTAAATTTAAGTTTAACAGGGGAAGGATAACCAAATTTGAGCAGTAAAACTGACCTGTGCAGAAAATCCTGGTAAAACTAGAACATTGAAAAATAAGAGGTTCTGCCTTCTCTGGTCTCTAGTATGCATCCATCAAGCCTAAGGAAGCTTCTTTGCTTGGTTTTAGTGGCAGGATATAATAAGGCTTTATTATTTAATAAAGTGTGATTTGGACAGCATACATCATCACAAATCCAGAAATCCACAAAGTTAAAAATCTACAGTTTAAACTGCCCCCCACCTCACAATGGTGACAACACAGTCAGATAAACCAGGTGACTGACTCCGAATGGGGCCTCCAAGCCCCCCCCCCCCCCCGGGGGGAACCATATCTTCAAGGCCTTGCAGAACAGCAACAAGGTGGGGTGGCGTGGCCCCCGGGGGGCCCCGAGCCCCCCCCCCCCCCGGGGAGGAACCATATCTTCAAGGCCTTGCAGAACAGCAACAAGGTGGGGTCAATCTTATCTTTGGAGGAATGATGTTCCAAAAGAGAGGGAGCCATCACAGAGAAGGCCCTTTTTCTAGGTCCCACCAGATTTACTTTAATTAAAACACTTTTCCTGATCCATAACCCAAGGCAACACAAGAAGGTTTCGTGATGAACTGCAGAGAATTGAGAAGCAATACAGTGAGATTCTCCATCTAACTCCATGCTGGATCTTAGTCCTCTGCCTCCTGCCTTTACAAGTATCCCTGCTTGTTTCCCATCTTTGAAAGGTCCTGCCATTCATCACTTAACCCTTATAGGGGAGAAGGATAAGCTTTGAGAATATCTTTCTAGCCTCTTTGCTTCAGTGAAGAGAATTACATTGCCTCTGTGGCACAAATCTCTGTCAAAGCAAATCTCTGTTGCCTCTATAACATATAGCTTTACACCATCTACCTTGTGCCACTTTTCAGTTATTAATTTTGCTATTTGCTAATTTTAATTTATTTTCATGATTTACAGCATAGCTATTAATACAAAAGCTCTTTTTTCCATTTATCATACTAATTCCTTTTTATTAGAATGGAAATCCCATTTGGAAAACTCAGAGTGAGACAGCTGAATTTTGTGCAAGAGTGAGAGAGCATATTTGTCTAGAAAATAAATATTGTTAGAACTTCCTGTTATGTTTCACAGATGTAAATCCATGAAGCTCATCTATGGGAAATAAATTCAGAAAGTATTTTGAAGTTTAAAGTTCATATTATTCCACTGATATCATTCATAAAACAAGTTTATCTACAAAGCATTGTTTAAGATACAATAATATATATGTTTACTCCAAAATAAGTCCCCTTAAGATCAGTGGGGTTCCCAGATAAGCATGTGTAGATTTTTCAGCTCCAGCTCATGTTCAATACTGGTTTTAATTATCAAAGATATTCATCTTTCTTGGGGGTACAATTGCTGTTGAATATTTTGAACAGTAGAGTTTCCTTTTTAAAAATCTGCTACACAGTTTAAACTTATAGTATGGAATTACTTCCCTAATTTTAAAAAAAGTGATTCAAATTGCATCTGTTCGAAGGTGACCTTTACCATTTAGAACAAAGACCTGTAACCTAATCTTTTCACCTTCTCCTGATCGTTTCTGATAAACATTCCGATGCTCTCCTTGGGCTCACTGAGAGATCACTCTCTGGCAAATAAGATAGTGTTACTGGTTCTTCTCTTCTGTCCTCCACCCCCCCCCAAGTTCAATCATATCTAATTCTCCAAGATTGTCTGAACAAGTCCTTGCAGTTTTCTTGGCAAGGTTTTTCAGAAATAGTTTGCCATTGACTCCTTCCTAGGGCTGAGATAAAGGGACTGGCCCAAAGTCACCCAGCAAATATGCCAGGTTCAAGGGTGATCTGCTTTCTTCCAATGGCCTGACATTGTGAACTACCTTCATTTGTGCTGAATCCAAAGCAGTTTTTCCAATTATGGATTCAAAATCAGCAGTTTAATAATGGAAGGGTGGCTCTTTCCTAAGAACGGAACATATGTTTCAAGTTTTATAACACGACAGAATCACACCATGTTTAAGAAATGGGTCAAATTAGTCACAAATTCATCCACACATTTTAGAAAAGTCATTTCCCACCAGTTAAACATTAACAAATCTAGTCTCAAAAGACAGATGAATCTATTCATTCCATTTGATTCCACTCCATTTGATCTTCCCATCATATTGGACACATTTCCCCTCTAATGTATTTGCTTTAGAATTCCATTTTTGTTTATTAGCACATTTTGTGTGAATATTTTGATTGGTGATCTGAATCAGAATATTTAGAACAGTATGCAAATGAATATGGTGATGAATTTTATCTTGCAACTCCTCGAGTTTTGTTCTGCTATAAAAGAGAGTTTTGTTTTCTAACTTGAATGCATGAGAATTTATTTCAACATTCTCTTGGTAGTGTTTTGGGGTTTATTTTATTGTCAGGTACAACAAATAGCTATCCTATTCGTTACTCTAAAGTTCCCTGGCATCCCTGTCTCTTCTAATGTGAGATATTCCCTCATGATATCTTCCTTTCAGTTTAATTTAATGTTAGAAATCAGAGAAGCTGAAGATTTCTGAAAGATGAAACTTATAAAAAGCAAGGCATTCATATACATGCTGTTTGGAAAGGACAAAGTGATATTAAAATTCAAATGGAATTATAACTGCATATTTCAACAGCCATTCTCTTTTCCCCAACAAAGTAATCGTAAAACTGTTAGTTCAACAAAGTAAGAGTCATGTTTACTAATCTAATAGAGAATATATTTTTTTTGCATTTCATGTTAATGCTCTGTTTTTCTTTGAAAGAAGTTGTTACAGATGCAATGCTATAAAAAGTTTCATGTTTAAGTACATAGATAAGCTTTAAAACATCCAAATGCTCAGCACTTCAAATTTTAATGCCTACAAACCTATTTCCATGGGAAATACATTGCAATCAATCCAAGGTTTTAGGTATATTTCCTCTCAAAGTATTCAAGGATATCAGTTCACTGTGATTTTATATTAAGCAGCATACAGAGTTGTATTTTGGCTGAATGGAATCAATTATATATTTGAAGCTGGGATTGTTATCCTCATATTCTAATTGTTTATATGCTTCTGTATTCAATTAATATTGGATTGATTATATAATTAGCTAATGATCCAAAATCAATCATTTGTTAAGCGTGGTTCACTGGGTTAGCAGAACAGATTCAAACAGCTTTCTGGATTTCAATACCTAGAATTAAAATTTATATCTATGATATAAGCCAGAATTTCCAAAAGAAGTTACCTATTTGATAAACATCTGCATCAACATTTGAAGTTACATCGCAATTCAAAAGATAATTATGATTATTCATTCTTATACATCAAAGCTTTGCAGTGGTAATAAAATGCATTCCACATCTGGCATATGATAGAATTATGATTGGGATAGACCATGTGTGTGTGCAAAATTTACTCCATCTTTATCAAAGATATGTTTCCTTTTTCAAAAAAAGAGAGCAACGAAACATAAGATCTATTATTCAGAAATAAAAAAGATGTGAGCTGGGTCCAGCTAGGGCCTGTTCAGCCAAAATCCAATTTACTATTTAGATCTGAAATGGTAAATTGTAATAAAGGAGATTGTATATACTAGAGTTGTTTAAAAAGATTATGATTCGTATAATATATATATATATTCTATCTCTCAAGTGTCCTTATTTAAAGGGCTCAGAAGGAAATAGTACACATATGTGTGCATGAGTTATGATGTCAGCTCTTTAAATGTGTAAAAGGGGAAATTCTAATAAAGGAGATGTAAATACTAGAGTTGTTTAAAAAGATCATTATGATTCATCTAAAGTATATATTTCCTATCTGTCAAATGTCCTTATTTAAAGGGTTCAGTAGGAAATGGCATACATGTGTGCATGAGTTATGTTGTATTTTTTGTCAGTTCTTTAAATGAAAGTAATATTCAATTTGCTACAGAGAATTTCAAAATTTCAAAATCTATCCTATCTAGAATTGCTACTGCTGCCATCTCCTAATGTAGGTGCAATCTTGTATATTTTCCAGAGCTCGCCACAAAACATTTATGGCAGCCTCCTCCAATCTACAGCCCTTCAAATGTTTTATATTGCCTGTGTCCTCACCCCTGATCATTGGTCATGCTCTCTGGAGATGATGGGAATTGTCAGCTCGCAAATGTTTTCATAATGTTTCCATTAAGGTAGAATCTAGGAAGCCACATACCAGATGTGCAATCCCGTTTATAATTCATGTCAGCAAAATCTATATACATTAAGTGAATTATTGCAAGAACAAACATCCCTGATCGTTTCTATATAATAGATAGATACTTTGAACTGGGATGGGGTGAAGGGTAGAGTGGGGAAATCAAGTGTTTTCCAAAAAGTACTTTATAGCTTCCTTAGTACATGGCCTATGCAGTACATGGCAAGTGTTTTTTCTTTCTTTTCTAGAAAAAAAAAACCACAGCTATTTTATACATCTTAACTTTTCTGGACCAAAGTTTTTATGTTTTTTTTTTCACATAACAGAATACTTGCAAATGTAAAGAAGATTTTAAAATGTATTATCTCAAAACAGTGAAAGAAAGGCACTGGTCATAGGTATCTTTTACGTCAATTACATCTTTTATCAGAAGACTCGATAGCCTTCAAAAATGTTTACAGCTTCAGAAACATATTTATTAATAATAAACCACACTAATGGGAAGTTTTGTGTATTCACTGGAACTTAAAGAAAAAAAAGGCAAGGCAAGGCATTAGCCAATATTAATGAGAAGACAGAGCAATTATCCAACCTTGTCATGTTTTTATGACAAGGTTGGATAATTGTGACAAGGTTTTATATATATATATATATATATATATACACACACATACATGTGAATTTAACAATATATGTAATAGCTTTGCACATTCTTATAATAGCTCTCTGAAAGTTTCCTTCTGATACATTTGCATTTCTTGACTTTGTCTTGCCTTCTCGTGTGTGTGTGTGTGTGTGTGTGTGTGTGTGTGTGTGTGTGTGTATACCAACCCAGATTAGAATCCTTCATAGTAAGTGAAATACTAGATATTCAAGCTGGGTTTTTTTTAAAAAAAAAATACCAGATATTCAAGTTAGTAAGTGAAATAGTAGATACTCAAGCAACATTATTGCTTCTCCTTGTTGTGTATTCTTTTTTCTGATGAGATATACTAATGGTACATCATTTTATAAAAATTCTATTTAAGATTATAACAAAGTGTAAGTATCAATCATATTTCAAACATATTTTCCATTGTTCAATCTGTGTATTATAACCCAAAATTTCAGCCCATTTTACCATACCGTACATTCTTTCACTTGTTCTTCTTGTTTTAACATTTTAGCATTTCTGTTTATACATTTTAGCAATTATGTGTTCATCATTTATACATAGTTCCATTTTATACTCAGTCTTACAAATATTCATTGTCAATTATATACCTCTGCTACCAGTTCTTCTCCTGATTTTATTTCACATTACCCTTGAGAACATTCGAGATCTCACGATAGGTTAGCCATTTTTATTTTCCTGTTATTTATCATCTACTTGGACAGGGAACCCCACAGGGAATCCCACACAATAGTAATCCATACCCTAATTAGTTCTCATTTAGATCACTGCAACTTGGGCTTCCCTTGAAAATGGCTCAAAAATGACTCAAAGTCTTCAGTCAAAATCCTGCATGAAAGTGATGCTATGAAATATAGAACAAAAGCACCAAAGTAAATATGATACAATAAATATCTCCTAGAACATGAGTCAGGATGTTTTCTGACTACAATTCTCTGATTTGGGGACTGTGGTTAATCCAAAAATAATATTATATCTTTGTTTTTGCCTAATTTATTTACTTACAGTAGTTATAGCCCAAATTACTTTTTGTAAATGTGTCTCATTCTTCTTCCAAAGAGGGGTTTTTCTTTCAAAACAACTTCTGAGAGGTAAGTTGGGCCAAGAAAGTGTGATTTATCAATGAATTTATATCTGAAAAGAAATGTTAAATCTTCTAATTTCAAAGCCAGGAACTTTAGCAACTCTCCATTTCTTGTCAGGTCATCTGATCTTTCAGACATAGAAAGCAGAAGATACTTTGGGGGAAATATTAATTGGATAAAATTCAAATTTTGATACAAGTTTTGCAATTCAACTGACGTCCCTGTAATCTATGGACAAACACAAATAAATAGTTTTTTCTACTCGTTCTAAAGAGTATCAATAATAAAGTATCATTTGAATATAAAATAAAATATCAATTTATAGCAAGGGTCAGTATTCACCCATTCAGAAAAAAGAAACAATTGAAGAATTGGCACTTGGATACATTACATCATCATTCATTCATTTGAATGAATCACTCCACTAGACAAAAATTCAATTATAGTAGGTGGATATACAGAAGCTTGCTTACAGTCTGGTTCTGAATCTACAAAAAAATTGGTAGGCAAACTCATTAGATTTCCATAGTCTAGAAACAATGAGTCTATCCAAAATGCCTGGGAATATAATATATATATATAACATATGTATAGATAATGGATGTTCCTACAATCATATTCTTAAAATATTTTCCTATTTTTAAAAAAACTAAGAGACAAACTAAAACTAAGAATTGTTATTAAAACGTGGCTTTGCTTTCCGCACTTCCCAAATATGCAGTATATACTCAAAATCAGCTCCATGGATGGAAAAACAGATAGTTATGTATTTCATCTATTCTCTAATAATTCACAATCTATCTTTATCAATAGAAGTTTGTGATATATGATCTACTATTCTAAAATATTTGGTATAATCAAGTTTTGGGTTTAAGGTTACATTAAGACAGAAATCACAACTGCATGATAACAAACAGTATTAAGAACATGGGATACATTTAACATCAAATAAAAAATAACATTTTATACACTTTTTTTCAAACCTTAATTAAAAGAGCATGTCGGCTATTGTTTAAAAGTATATTAATTTATTTTCTTAGCAAACAGGTTGCTATTTTCATGAATCTAATGTAAATATAACTATAAACATGGATCTAATGAGCCAGGAAGAGAGCAAGAAAACAAGAATCCTGAAATTGGTTCATTGGTAACTTTAATTGTCATCACAGTTTAAAAGATAACTTAGATACAAATGTATCAAGAAGCTGGAAACAGATTCAAAATAAAAATTATAACTGGATAAAACTATATTAAAAATAATATAATATAATTCAATCTCTAACTTAGAACACAGTCCTTTTCCAATGTTTTCTGCAATATCTGAAATAGTGCTGCACAATGAAAAACAAGGGCTTCTTCCAATTCTTTAATAAGAGCGCCTTTATTTTCTTTAGAAAGAAAGATGTTTCTTTTTTTTTTTCTGCAGTTTTAAATAAAATAATCTTTTAGGTTTTTCGTTAAAAACAACATATAGAACAAACATACAAAAAATACACAAAACAAAAACAAACACAATAATTACTAACCTAGAGTTACTAGGTTAATTACTATTAAGATGTTTCTTGTTAGCCTTTGAAGACTTCTTTGTGATGGGACAAAGAAGAATGCAAAAGAAATCAAATTCTGCAGAAAATATTTGAATAAATTAAATATTAAGACTGTTAGAAGTAAAAGGAATATAAAGTTGGGTTTTTGATCAAGGTTAAAATAAGGCGGCTGCTGCTGCTGCTGCTGCTGCTTCTTTGCAAAGTTTGCAACCCTTTATAAACTTTTTGCTGATACTAGGATTGAAAATTGGAATTTTTTGTCTTTGCTTATAAATAAGAGATGGAATATTCGAATGAAGATATATCTGTTTGTAACCTTATGGGGGTGAAGTGTTACTAACTTGTCTATACTTGTAATGAAAGTTGGAAGTCACTTCTTTATATATTTCTTTTTCTTTTTTTATCACATTCTTTCTCTTCTTTCTTTTTCCTTTTACTTGCACATTTTATTCTTTCTTCCTATTCCTTTTTCTTTCTTTAAGTTTAATTTGTATTAGTTTTTAGTATTGCAGTCAAGTCCATATTTTACACACACACACACACACACACCTGTGTGTGTCAGAGGTGTGTTCCTACCGGTTCGGACCAGTCTCTAGAACCATTAGTAACGTGGCGGCCTGGGTCGCTGGAACTGGCAGCAATCCAGGCCTACCACGCCCCCGAGCTGGTTCTCTCGGCGGCTCCATAGGCGCCATCTTGTTTTTTGCTTCTGCGCATGCGCAGCATTTTTTTTGTACTGTGCATGCGCGAGAGAGAAGTGCACGTGCACCCGCGACCCACCCACATGGCGCACCCGTGAGCAAACCAGCAGTAGGAAAATCCAGAACCCACCCCTGGCATGTGTGTGTTTTCACCAAGGACGAATTATATTTCTTGCAAAATACTTTTCATGAACTGACATCATTCATATGTTGCATTGAGGAAGACTCTAATCTACTTTCATTAATGTCAAACATTGAGACCAAATTGTCATTAATCTGGAAAGCCTGGTATGTCAAATTATTACTCCTGTCAACTACATGAAGATGTTACCATGCCTCCGTTGACTCTTGTAATGAAAAAATTACATGTAAACCAAAATCTGCTTTATATCTTTTGCTAATTCTTTCTAACTATATCTGTCAGGCTTAAGCCCAGAAATGAGACTGTGAGATCCAATTCAGTCCAATCCTTTATTTGCTTACACCTAATAGACAATCTTGTCAAACTAAAGCTATAGCTTTCTAAACTACTGGCTATATCCTGAGAGATTCTAGGCTGCAGTTACCATAAACTTCTTTCCCACTCCCTCCTGCAGCTCAGGATCGCAGAATCTCTTAATCTAGATCTCCTTCTGGGAAAGTTCTGAGTTGTCAAAATCCTCTCCCACTGCTGCTGCAGTGCACATTCCATCACATTGTTAGATTACATAACAGATACCATTTCATCAAATCAAAGCAAGATATTACCATATTAGTCTTCCTGGGTTTTACTGATTTTTCAGACATGTCAAAAATTTAGACCTGATGGGATTAATCTGTAACATCAATATGAGTTATAAAAACAGGCTATGCCTGACTGTTAAATTAGGAGGTGTTTGGCCTTATGGAATTGTTGTACCATTTCACAGAATGGATTCAAGTAATGTAAATAGATATTATGACTACTTTTCTGAGAAACAACTATGTTAGAAAAAAAATAGTACTTGTGCACTTTCTATTTTTTCCTTTGAACAAAATGTAATAATGAACTTACAATGTCTGGAAACCTATGATGCTTAATCAGTTTTCACAAAAATAAATAGGGATCTTCTGGAGCACTTCTGAATAAAAATAGTTCTTTACACGTACATTCT
Source organism: Thermophis baileyi (assembly GCA_003457575.1). NCBI lineage: Eukaryota > Metazoa > Chordata > Lepidosauria > Squamata > Dipsadidae > Thermophis > Thermophis baileyi. The sequence continues at coordinate 3,847,831 of QLTV01002140.1, forward strand.
GCATAGTCTGTTAATCTACATATCACTCTTTTGCCCCTTGTCCCAATTTGATTTCATTTATGTCGGTTAGCTAGTAGCCATTTTCCAATATTCCTTCAAAATTGGTACTTTGACGTGATCTCCCAACTTAAAATCTTTCTACTTACTTTTTCCTTTTATTGTTTTCCTGTACAGTCTAACCAACACTTCCTATTTATTAGACAAGCTTCTGGGTCAGATGTGGCCCGGATGCCATAGCAGTAAGTGCTTTAGCCCTAAAGAACATTGCACAAAATGTTCTATCTGTAAAATATCTTAAATTTACTTTTACTTTCCTTTTCAGAGTGCAATTAAATATCTCTATGAAATTTTCACAGTTTCAGTCACAAATGGACTTCCGTGGACCTTACTTCATACTTAAGTGGTCAGTAGAGGGGCCGTGCATAAGTGCACTAACGTGCCTATCGTCCCCTGTCATTGTATTTTTTTTCCTCTTATTCTTGTTCTCGTTTTTGTTTGACAAATTCCAATAAATAAATAAATAAACTTTAGTTCACTATGAGGAACAAAGTGATAAACACTAACATTCTGAAAGTTTCTTCACAGGAATGTTTAAGATTTCTGCATTTGTGTCTGTTTGTAATTTTCAGGACAACACCTCCTTTGGAAGGTTTTTCAAAGGCAGCAGCTATCTTTTTTTACTGACTTTTCAGATAATTGGGCCCAGGGGTGAAATTCAGCAGCTTCTGACAGGTTCTTGAGAACCGGTAGCGGAAATTTTGAGTCCTTCCCCTGCCATGCCCACCAACCCATGCCCACAGAACTGGTAGGGAAAAATTTTGAATTTCACCCCTGATTGGGCCTATTTAATAGTACATGTATGGCCAATAAAATTAATTTTATTCCTTTGATTTTCTTTGGAAAATGTTGAAACCTCTATAAGATCAGTCTTCCATAGCTGGTTCAGACTTTATTGTTTTAATTCTAGGGAAACTAACCTTTGCAGGATTATGTAGTATATCAGTTCCATGAATAACTTTTTATCATCTCTTCTGGGCTCTTGAAATAGAGAATTCATACCCCATATCTCCCTATAATAAAATGTTCTTTCGAATGTCTTTATACTCCAACATATTGAAAAACTGGGGGGAAATAATAACACGTCAATTTAAAAATTGATAATGTAATTTATTTAATTTATTGATTAAATAAATACATAGCGTAGTATGATATTGGAGGAAAATGTCTCATCATCTTCAGAAAAAGATTGTGAAACTTCTATCATATGTGCTTGCTTTCTGGCTGGTCTGAATCCATGAAGAAATCCCACAGTCACAAACAGGCCTGTTTTCACTTGAATTACATAACTCACATCACAGTAAAAATGGCGTAGCTTCTCTGTTAAAATAGAATCATAGCTGCATTCCAGATCTCAAATATTCCCAGAAGATTTCTGATAGTAGCAGTCATCACAGTAATATGAACAAGGTTTCCTTCAAAGGTAGTGTTAATTCAGACTGCAAAATATAAATCACATCCTTTAGGTTGAGTTCAGCCACTGGTATTTACAATCAAGAAGCGAAAGCCATTTACTTACTTGCCAGGGGTCCTTTGCTGAGATATATAAGGGTTCTGTTCAACATTTCACAAGCTTATTGTGTGACATTGTTTCTATTTTCCTCTGTTCCTCATCAGCTTCATCAGAATTGCAACGTTGCTTATGAGTACCAAAGATTAGACTGAAGAAGTAATTTTCATGATCAAAACTTCAACGAACTCGACAGAAATAAACTTTTATTAGAACTTTCTTTATTGCAAAAGCACTCAAAATAGGGTTTGTTTCAATATATAGGTTTTCAATATGGTCATGCTCTAGGTGACATGAGGTCATTGCAATCAAGTGAAGGGTTATATTAATCATGAACTTTAGGACTGGCAATCAGCCTTTCTTGATGGGGTTATGTAACATATATGACAGGGATTGTCACCCGACAATGTCTGAGTTTTGATTATTTACTTTGATGACTAATTAGTTTCACTAATTAAAACTACTGATAATCCATTATAAATTAGGACATGTTCTAACAACTAACAGGTGAAGATAGTATGAACTACAGCAACTGCAGAGGGACAGAGAGGAATACTGTTTTGTTAACAAGGGAGCAACAGTATAGATTTGTTAATAGGATTTTATATGAGAAACAAGGCAGAAGAGGACTAAACAATCCCAGACACTATCATAGAGGACCAAATATCTACTTCTTATGCCAAAGATGGCATAACGTATAACGTAAAGCATACATTTTTTTCCATATCTCAAAATGGGAAAAATATGTGTTTCAAGCAATCTGATTATATTAGCAAAGGATTAATTGTAATATTTTCTGGCAAAAAAGCAAACGTTGAGTGAATTTGAATCCAATTTCTCTCAATTATGAAGTAGTAAGCAACTTTTGCTATGGACAAATTACAAGAAACAAAGAAAAAGGTGGATTGCTCATTTCTCAGTTTGCTGTAAGATTTAACCCTAAAATCAAAAGGTTAAGTTCTGAACTTTAAATTATCTTCTGATCTGGAAGCCTCTTTTTCTAATTTCCATAGTAATGAACCCTCTGAGACCATACCTTGCCAGGGCGATATAACTTTCTGCTGACAAAACACTTAGGGGTGTGCAAAGCAATCAAAAGGAGTGTTTCACAAATCCTATTAAGCACAAGCAAAGCATCTCTCCTTGGAGTAACCACCTCTTTTGACAGGCTGACAAAGCTGCTTCAAAGGCTTTCCTCCACTGTCCGTACATGTGTATGCAAATGCAGAAACGATCCACTGCCACTCCCAGCAGAAATGTTGCCTATGCAATGCACATACTGTACATACAAGCGGGACAATCTTGAAAGCAGCCAAGCAAGAAGGAATGCTTCACTCAAACAGTGTGTTTTGCAAAGCATCTTTTATGAATTCATTGTATATATGTGCAAGAGTAGGACATCTTTTGCATTTCAGAAGCAGCCACATGTGCCTTACAAAATACATCAGACTGTTTAACAATTTGAAGAAAAGTCCTCGATTCATGCTTCCACGTGTTGCAAAGCACCAGTTTTGATGCTTTATACATCCTTATGAAAATGCTATAATGTCCTAACATCGGTAGGAAGTTACAAATGACAATCAGGGCTGGAGTCTCATATGAACACATCAAACAGGAAGGGGGAATTATATAAATGATAATGCTATGGAAATACTATGGCAAAGATATTTTCAGTACAAAAAAGCCCCACAGGCTAAATCAAAGTCCTGAGATGACAAGGCCATGTTCCCATGATACTATAGTAACTCATCAAGAAAAGTAGTAGGCGTTCTATTTTATTCCAAAGTAATAAAAAGTTCATCTGCGTGTGGTGAAATTATTTTATGCATTTTTAAGTTCACAGGCAATCTTTATCTAAGAATAGACAGTATTCTAATGTTATAGGGCTAATCCTGTATTACATAATTTCCTGTAATGCTGCTGCTGTAAAACAAGACTGAAAATAGCTTACATCATAAAAATCACCTTTTTTTATATAGTGATTGGGAAGATTCCTATTTGTGATTGTGGAGGAATCAAGAGTTAGAGGGCTCCCTCTTTCAATGGGAAAGAGATTTAAAACAGCTCTGCCTTCTCCTTAATTGGAGAACATGTGCCATAAACTGGATTAGAAACCCAGTGCAGGTGCAGGAAAACTGGAGAAAAGCTGGGGAAAAGTTCAAAGGTAAGCAACTCAATGGCAGTCTCAGGACCCAAGGAAGGACAATCCGTGGAGCTGTTATCTAACAGCCAAGACTTGCTGAAAGAGTCAAAAATAAGCCCGCTGTGTGCAGCAGCTCAGGCATGGACTTTTACAAACTATCTCCAGGACCAGAAAACTGTGAGTGCTGGGCAGAAGAAAGGCTCCATACATGTCAGGAGAGAAGAAGTAAAAAGGGTTTTCAAATGTAAATGGACTGAGTTTGGCTACAAGAGCTGAAGACTTGGGAAATAAGAAAGTATCCAAGAGTTAGGGAATAGTCAAGACAGATAATTATACATTTCTGAATAGGAATAAAAACGTACAGTAGAGAAGCAATTATAAACTGCTATAAAGCAATAGAAAGACTCTAACTTAAGACAGATAGGAATAATTGAATAGGAAATACAGAAGGCACAAACATATAGTTAACATTAAGTCGGAAGGAGGGCTTTAATTTTGTTCAATAAAGCAAACCCTAGTGGGGCAAAAACAAACCTAAGCTTTTATGTCTGTCATCTATACCAGATTAACAAAAAAACACTAATATTGAGATTTCTATTTTATTGTTTATTTAGTAAAAAATTTAAACCACCTAAAAACAACAGCTGTCTTGTTAGTTTGCAATAAAACACATATAAAATCAATGCAATCTGAATCAAAAGAAAAGCAAAAGCAAAAACAAAAACAAAGTGTAAAGTAAGCAACAGCAGTCATTTAAAAACCAAGGATTCCAAGCCTATTAAAAAGTCTGCAAAATACAAAAGTCTTCACATGGCATCAAAATGGTGCTGATGTGGACACCAGTCAAGCCACCATAGAAAAACTCTGATCCTTATAGAGACCCTTCACTTCCTTTGTACAATTCTCATCTTCTCATTAGCACTAAGCAGGGGTGAAATCCAGCAGGTTCTGACAGGTTCTGGAGAACCGGTAGTGGAAATTTTGAGTAGTTCGGAGAATCGGCAAATACCAGTGGGGTGGGAATGGAGTTTTTGCAGTATCCTTCCCCTGCCACACCCACCAAGCCACGCCTACCAAGCCACACCACGCCCACCAAGCCACACCCACAGAACCGGTAGTAAAAAAAATTGGATTTCACCATTGGCACTAAGTACTACTTCAGCCATCAGGCTGCAACTCCCAGCTATAACTGAGAAAGGCCATGACTTTTCTGCATCCAAATTTGAAACTAACATAAAAGAGGACACTGATACAGCAGTCTTGATTGTGACAAGAGCATTAGCACACATATCTTTTACAAAGTTACAGGGCAGACAGTGTCACTTGCTTCCTTAGATGTTAATGCTTTCTCAGTAAAGTTTTTTTTTTCAAAGAAAAAAAGAAAGATGTCCAAAACATTCAAATCATCAATAATATTCTGAACCCTTATACTTAGCAACTTGCCATAAAAATTACATGGCTTAATATCACCCAGTATCACCCAGTACAAGACAAGTACCAAATGCTTCAAAATGCTTCTATCAGATTAAATACTTTCAGAAATTGAAGTATCAGAACTTGTGAACCCAACCAAACAAGGACAGTGGATGGGTTTTATATGTATTATTCTTTGCAAGTATATTCACAAATGCATTTGATACAACACATACTTATACACAGAGAGACACTGATGCTATAGGAATGTTTAGTCATTCAGAGTGTTCCAAATACTCAGTATAGTCCTGCAATAAAAAGTACAAAAGTCATTTTCCCAGAAATTCCCTTCTTACCCCGAGGGATGGTATGTATCTTCCTCAATTTTGGGTCCTCTGCCAGAGGCCTGGAAGTTTGACACGTGTGCAGTTATCTTAATTCTTCCTAGCAAAAGCACTTTTTTGGACAGAGAGGACTGGTGTTGTTCCTGGATTTGCTGGAACACTTTCCTAGCTTAGGAGTCACAGGCCCAAGTGTTCTTAACCATCATTAGGACCACTTTGGCCTTTACTTTCAGCAAGTTCTCTAGTTCCTCCTTCAGGCCCTGGCACTTTTCCAGCTCTTCATATTCTTTCCTGATGTTGCTATCACTTGGCACCAGTACATCTATCATCACCACTGTCTTCTGCTTTTTGTCTACTGCCTTGATGTCTGGTTGATTGGCCAGTACTTCCCTCCTGTCTGGATCTGAAAATCCCACAGGATCTTACCCCTGTTATTCTCCAAAACCTTCGATGGAATCTTCCATCTGGACTTCGGAGGGCCTAGCCCATATATTTGCAGATGTTCCTGTACACAATGCCAGCTACTTGATTGCGTCAGTCAATGTATGCTGTTCCTGCCTGCAATTTACACCCTACCATTATGTGTTGGATTATCTCTGAGGCTTCTCTGCAAAGTCTTGGGTCCTGCCTAGCGTGCTAAACTCTTGCTTCTATGGATCTAGGGCTTGGTGCCTGTTCTTGTGCTATGAGCAGTTCCTCGGTTCTGTCTTTTAATCCAGCCCTTTCCAGCACTGCCACCTCAGATATCCCATGCAGAGTCTTGTATTGCTACTGCACTTCCTCCGTATGATCTTCCTCCCATGTCTGCTGCTGGTTTAGGCATTCTCTCAGCACTGATCTTCAGATGCCATCTTACTGATTACTCTAGGATGTTCTGGGTTTTGTGCAGGATAGTGTCTTTGACAAACAAAATTCTCATTCTCATTCTCATTCTCTCTCCTCTCTCTCTCTCTCTCTCCCTTTCTCTCTCTCCCCCTCCCTCCCTCCCTCCCTCCCTCCCTCTCTCTCTCTCTCACACACACACACACACACACACTCACTTACAGAGTGAAATTATTTGTATGAATACTCACACTACAATGTTTTTCTGCTGAGAAGTAGAACTTGAATGTCAAAAATGGACTAGAATGATAGAGAATTTTTGCATAGACAGGTTGCCTCAGTATTACAAATATTTATAGAATAATAGCTTTGACACCACCATGAACATTATTCTTTTTTCTTTACTGATGTCTAGTTATTCTAAACTGTTGTCTTCTTTATCTCTTTTGAGCATTTCCCCGAAGTGCTCAAGCAAAGAGGAGCATGAAGCCAAAATTCCAAGAAACCTAAAACCCCCACACCCTGATAAAACATTAGATCTGTAATCCTGTTCACGTTTACTTAAAAGTGAGTTTTATTGGAAAAAGAACCAGGGCTCACCTCTGAGCAGATTTATTTCACCCTGGTGCAATATGAATGTTCAACAACTCTTAAGACATTTTAGAGGACGTTTGCTCATGCAATAAAAGTGCAGCTGTTACTTAGTTGGGAGTAGGATGGGGGGGGTGAAAATATAAAAGTTATTTCATGAGTTATTACAGATTATTCCACTATTTCACTACAGCATGGCTTTTGAAATTTTAGTTGTTTGGAAGCTAGCTTTTTTGTTCGCAAATCCCAGGTTCTCCTTCCCTATCATAGCTACTTGAAGTTTATTTCTAGTACTGTATAGTTAATCTTTGTATTTGCAAATTAAAATTCCTTGATTTCTTTTTCAAAAATTCAATAAATACTTAATTTAAAAAAAAAATAGTGTATAAATTTGTGGGATTAACTTTGATTCAGTTGCTAAAAGACATTCTATACATAACTTTCATGTAGTGAGAAAAATCATTTCATATCCCATAATATAAATCCAAAGACAACAGAACCATCATGATAAAACATGTCAATTTTAACAAAAAATATATTTGATAACCGCAAATGCACACTTGCATTAAAAGGCAAGGGTGCTATTTTTGATGTGAAAAAGGATCTTTTTCACATCAAATCTCCTACAAAATGTGTTTTACTGTGGTCCACCTGTGATTGAGTTAAAACTGATGTTATATTTTTTTTTCCACTTTTCATGGCTCTTGCAACAAAGTGGTCTGGATTAAATTCTTTCTTGGCACGACTCCAAGAACTCCCTAGGCTTGCAATTCAGAATCATTTGACTCTGCATTTATTTCCCCCTGCACCAGGTGATCACAACAATCTCATTTGCTGAGGCAACAGACTCATTTTTCTGTGCCCTGGGTTGTGAAAAAGAGATTTCCTCATAGTTTGGATTAGAATGCAGAGACTCATCTGCTACAGGGTTTAGCTAACAAAAGGAACTGTGCAGAGTTCCTATAACCTTTCGGGAAAAGACACACTCAGTTTCAGTGCTACTCTGCCTTTCACTTTATTGAGTTGCCCACTAAAACCAGAAGTGTTTCTGGAAAAATGTTTTGCACATCTTTCATTTACATTTGGAATTCACACAGTGATCAGATAATTGGCAAAAAAAATAGGAGAAGCCCATCTAGATTCCTGTTTCCCTCAAAACAGGTGGTATGCCTTAAGAGGACCGAGTCCTTCTTTCGGCTTAAACACACTTTCTGAATTTTTGCTTCTTGTTTGCTCCCCACCAGTCAAGGATAACATGAGAGAGACATTTATGTTTTAGATAAAGAAATTACATGATATGAAATACCTAATGACTTGAATCAGTGCATCTGTCCTTGACCCAGGCATCATCAGTTTTGTGCCATGCACAGCATGGCTGTGTCATCCATTCAGATCCTAAGGAATGTGACACCAACCAACTGCTCCTCTTGTGTCCATGAAAAGTAGGTAATGATGGAAAGAAAAGCTATCTTCATGTAGCTGCCCATGTGAAGGGGAGCTGAATGAGATAGCAGCTGCTCCTGAATCTCTCTCTTTCCCCCCCCCCCTCTCTCTCTCTCTCTCTCTCACACACACACACACACACACACACACACACACACAGAGAGAGAGAGAGAGAGAGAGAGAGAGAGAGAGAGAGGGAGAGAAGGGAGGGAGGAGGGAGGGAGGGAGAGAAAGAAATGAATGAGAATATAAAGTTATTCCTTAGTGGAATAGACGACAATATTGGGAGCCAAAAACTATTTATGCCCACTCTCTGGATGGCCTAATCCTAACTGCAACATGAGATGTTAAAAGCAACCTGAATCAACTGCTTATGGAAGGTGCAGCTGACCCCTTCTCTCTTCTGTTGTATCCTCAGTTGTTTCTCTCATTCTGTGCCTATAGACTCAGTCATTCTCTGTGGCAGATGGACTCACCTGACGGAAGCTCCTATGATGACTTTTCTATCAGGCTATTAAAGGGCAATAAGGCAGGGAAAACTGAAAATTTCCACACTTCTGACCTATCTGCAGTTTGAGGGAAGGTGATTGATTCTGCTTTGGTCTCTCTCCACCTTTGAATGGATTGACAGATAGGACGGTTGTAAGTCTCAATCACTTACCTGCTATCTCCTTTTAGGAGCTCTGTTTTCACACACATCAGCAGATGTGTGTGACAACTCCCAAATTCATTTTGAAACTTATAGTCCAAGCACATCTGGAGAACAGCTTTTCTGTTCATCCATTTTCTATGGCCTGGATCTAATAATGCCACGGAGGGAGGGAAAGCCATTATGATAGATAGATACCGTAGATAGATAGATAGATAGATAGATAGATAGATAGAT
>QLTV01002140.1:3857100-3880735 GCA_003457575.1 Thermophis baileyi
AAAATTATGTGCATAAAATACATAACCCTTGGTTAATCTGATATGTGTGTAGATGCATGCATGCATGCATGCATGCATACATACATACATACATACATACATACATACATACATACATACATACATACATACTGCCTCTACTTTGGGGTCAAGGTAAAGGGTAAGAGAAGAATATCTAGCAGAAATTATAGTAGTTCTTTGAAAGAAACAATGAGATAAGAATGACTATTGCATATGGTCCAGTAAAACATAAGCTAAAAAGCACCCCAAAAGAATAGGGAGAAGTTTATCTTTTCTTTAATCTTCAGTTCACAGCAATTTTGTTTCTAGCAAGCTTGGTGAAGGAACATGAGGTTGGTGAAGACCACATGTTGGTAAAGGACTGCATGTGGGTTTTCACACCCACATACCAACAAGTAGTCAACACATGCAACTTTTTGGCTGAAGAATATATAGAGATTAATAAAGTTCATAGAACAAGATAAATAATAAGGCAGCTGTATAACTCTGTATTTCATTATCAAAATTATATTTTGATTATATTAAATGATATTTAAATTTTTCTTTCTGAGTGAAGAGCAAAAACATAGCATAAACTATAAATAAGAAAATCTGATAAGCCAGTGAGTAAAACAAAGTTTAAATAGATGATGTTTTAAAGAAGTGTGCTGTCAAAGATACAGTATATACGTAAGCAAGTGGATTTTGTTAATGATTCAATTGTCTGATTCAAAAATTAGCTAGAAGTGGAGCACTAAAATATAAATAAAAGTTTGTTTCAAATTTTAAAGGACATTAACTTTGAGTCTGTAAAAATATTGTGTAATACATGGATTTCTACTACCCAAAAATAGTATGATGTTTAAAATTAATATTAAATGCTCAGCTGCCCCAAACCACTGTTTTGCAACCCAAGGTTCCGCATCCAACATTGCCATCATAATTTAGCCATTTCCTGCCCCACCATTCAGTGAACTTAAGTGGGGAAAAATAGTTGAATAGGGTATGAAAGACTGACAAAACTATCCATCCTTTCAAACACAGATGAAATCCCATCCCTCCTCATTTACATAGGACTCCACCCACAACATGTTGTGGTACTTGCCCTCTGAAGGAACATCCTATGGCACCTCTGACCAATCGAACCTTCAACCCTGTAGACATCCTTAAAAAACAAGATTTTACCCCAAGTTTTCAGATAGATTGCTGCTGGTGTGCTTTTTTGATGTGTAACATTGTCTGGGCTATGTTATTCCCTCTGTAAAGCTCTATTTTTATATTTATTGTTTCTTTTTTATGTATTGTATAGGTTTGTAATTGTACACCTCCCAGACTCTTTGTTGAGTTGAGAAGCCTTAAAAATCTGATTATCAATCAATCAATCATAAATATGACAGAGTCTCCTCCAGCACCGAGATCCGTTAGCAAATATGCATGAGTGGGCAAACATATTTGAATGCATAAACTCACAAGAAGCTTGGCATTTAACTGGCGAAAAAGTTACCTATTCCTGCCTTCAGTTTGATTTAGAAATCAGTAGAGATGCCACTGACAGCTGTACCAGCCTGTCATTCCATCCACATTCCATCCCTAACATTATCAAATCCCACCTTTCCCCACCCATCTCTATGTTTTTTTACAGGGAAGGAATGAAGAACAACGCGACCCATGTGCTGCAAACTTCATAACCCATTCCGTTTCTTTCGAAAATCCAGTCTGTACTTTATTAATTGCTCGCTCCTTCGGCCTCATTGATTCCAAACGGAGACCAATCAGGTCAACAGTCATCCTCCGCTTTCGATCTTTCCTACGGACGTTCTTGTCCTTTTATTTCGGCGGCGCCTGTTCCTTTCCAGTTTGCAAAGAAAGGAGAATGGTTCAGCTGAGTCCCATCCCCGCTTTGGATTGCGCCTCCCCAAAGGCGACCGAGCAGACGGTTTGTCCTTGCGCGAGTAATGCTGCCTTGCACACCTGCGCTCACCCGTTCGGGTCAGTATGTTGAAGGTCCCTTAGCCCCGGGAACCCGAACAATGCCAGAAGTTAAGGTTTTCCAGGGTGTTATCTCTACCCTCCCCCCCCCACACACACACACATACCCCGCCTTGTATATTAGCCTTGGAACTACTGTACTTCACGCAAGCAAAGTTAAGTTGCACAAAAGGTTTATTTTGATTAAAGGGAGACTTTCCACTCAGGGCTGCCGCTGCCCGCACCGTTTAAACTCTCCTCGCTTTCCCCTCCTGTCCCCCCAGGAGCCCTAATTTAATGTCTCCGAGACCCATCCAAAGGGCTGGCAGGATTGACGTTCTGCTTTACCCTCTCTATTTCAGATGTTCGCAAGTGGGGGAAGAGTACAGGAGTTAAGTTGTGTTTTTGAACGGGGCAAGAGGGTGTTTTGACGATTCTGGTGTAAGGGGTGGGGTGGGGTGGGGAAAGTGTACTGACCAGTTGTGGGAACATCAGGAACCAGCTTGACGGGACCGATCTGCCGCATCTGAAACGCCGTCCTTACTTCGTGGCAGCTGGGATTCTTGACTCCAGAGACCCCGCTGCATAGTCCGGTGGCCGCTGCCGCTAACAGCAAGAGCTCGAAGCGTCGCCAACACAAGAAGACTCCAGGACTGTTGTCACCGGCCATTTCCACATTCCCCACAAGGGACAAAGATAAACTAGGGGACGCCCAACACACGTCCCGAGAAATAAATCGACACGCACACACGCACGAAATGAGGGAACAGGAGGGAGTGAAAGCGGTGGCAGCGAGCGTTCAAGTTGAGGGGGGGGGAATGAAAACTTGCCCTGGATAAACTTGCGAGCTGTGGGCGGGGGATTGAAAAGGGGAAGGGGGGAAAAAAAAAGCCCCGCGGAGGTCCTGCACCGAACCTCTCGAAGCCCTGACCCCGGGAACAGCAAAGTTCCAAGCGTGGAACGCTGCAACTCTTAGAACCTTCGCTTTTCCCGCGGGCGTTCGAAGAGTTGGATACCTAAAAGGTCGTCAGCTGGGGAGACGCCAATGTTCGAAATATGACTTCTCCTCCTCCTCCTCCTCCTCCTCCTCCCTGCTCTGCCTCCAATGAACACGCCCGGCGGGAGGTGGTGGTGGTCCTGCAGCCCATCCTTCTTTATTCCGTAGTTGCTGTAAGAGGAGCAATCGTCCTATTTATTAGCTTGCACTATACGTTATACTTTTCTCAATAAGGACGTTTCTTTTTAAAAATGCCTTTGCAGAGGCGATCCCGTGCAAACTCGTGCCGGATACTTTTTCTTTATTGCAATATACTCCAATGCTACACCTGCGAGTATTTTTTCCCAAAATTCGCTTCCCTTTAAAAAAAAAAAACTTATAAAGTAACTTTTCTTTCATCAAATGAGGTGTAAACAAATGGTAAACAAATAAAATACAGAACTATTTCTCTGATCTGGCCTACTTCCAGTACATTGTGGACCACGTACACTTACCCTTAAGTGTAATTGTACTTCTCAATTCCACATTGATAGTGTAAGCCCACTTATATAAAGACTGGTGCTCCATTGAGTAAAGAACAGGGAGGGCTAAATGTAAGCAGGATAAGGTAGAAGGCAGAACTATGCCTAACAATGGACAGAAATACAGGAAATTGAGCACATATATAGATGCTAATAAGGATGTATAAGGGTGGTGAGGTGCAAAAAACTATCACCTCACCGAAAAGCAGCTGCAGGGCCTTGGCAGAATTCCCTGAAGTTTTTAAAGACTTTCCTTCAGATATGTAATGAAAACCTTGTTCAGCAATACTTGTTCTCAAGCCTGAAACAAAGGAATTAGCTTAAAAGTTTTGTAAGACTGCACTGTGCACACTAATAACTTTTCTCTGTATAGAGCCTCAGTAATGTGGGAAATTTTACATGTTGACTTTCTGTCAGTTGCCAATTATTTAAGACTTGGGAGCCCTGCTGTAGCAAGCACACTTATCAAATTTAATGTATGTTAACCATAAGCAAAGTTTAATTTAAAACAGAATTCCATTTTCTGCAGTTTTGGCAATTTTCTAACTGCCAAAGTAAGTAACACATGAATAAGATCTGCTGCTATTTAATAGTTACAGTATATTGTTAAAGCAGCGCTAGTGAAAACTATTCTGCAAAACAGACAGGAAGGATCAGACACACTAAGGAAGAGAGGGGTAACAACAGAGACATAACTAAGATGAAACTAAGGATGGCTCAAAATCACAAATGTTCCTGAGAAAGATCTCTATGGAGATTGTTAGTAATGCAGGTCATGGTTGTCCCAAAGATGCTTTTTCAAAAGGCAACTGGACTTTGTCCTTTGAAAAAGCACCTTTGGGATATTCCTGATAAAGATAAATTGGAAATAAATACAGACTTCACCATCCTCTGTTTTATAACTGCCATACTTGTACCTTTCCTTATTCTTGAATTAAAGTGCTATCCATTCATCCTGGCATTGACAGAGTTGCTATCCTGAGTGCCAGTCCTTATGTTTTTATGGTTTTTGTTCTAACTTATCATTAAATGACATTGTCCTGTTTTATTTGCGTCGATTTGAGTTGGCTAAGATATTGTTTACCCTTTGTTTCCCTCCCTTTTCAGCATCTCTCCAAATGATGGGGAAAACATTCATTGATCAGCAGATTAATTTGACATAGAATCACTCTAGTTAGGCAGCCAGAATATGAAATTAATTCCTTGCTCCATCCTTCCAACTGTTAATAGAATAATTTCTGCCATGCGTTATTCTGAACGTAGGAGTTGAAGGATACCATATAGATTCAGGGATAGGTAGTTCCAGCATGGCAGGCAAGCATTTAACTTAGGTGGAGAGTGATTGTCTTCACTTCAATATATATTTGGAGGAGTTGAGTTTATTGATGTGTCTTACTATCAAGCCCACTCCCATTAAATACGTTAGGTACTACCATTAAATTGAACTAAGGTACCTTTGTGAAGGCATTTACACAAAAGCCCTCTTCAATAGACAAGGTGGGTCACATAGATTTGGAGAGGTGGAGAAGGAAGGCTGTAAGCCAGTGGTGGGTTGCTCCCGGTTCGGCCTGGTTCTTAAAACCAATAGCGGCGGTGGCAGGAGGCTCTGCCCACCCACCTGGGACGCTTCTGCACATGCGCAGAAGCTTCTGCACATGCGCAAAAGTGGCGCATGCGAGCACACGCGCGAACCGGTAGCAACGGGTTTTAGAACCCACTACTGGTGTAAGCTCTGTTTTGACTGTACCTCTTCATTATTTCAGTGAAAACACTTATCCATTGCTTGATATGTCCTGAGGCTTTCATGTTACAAAGCCACAAAATCTATATGAGGCATTTTTTTTCAATAGGACTACTAAACTATAACAGAATAAGTTTCAGGTTTTCTAGAACTCTTTGTCAGACAGATTGTTCAACAAAAGAGGAATACGGAGAAAAAAGTGAGACGTGATACAGGGAGTAATGTAATTACTCTTGAAATCTAGAGTTTATTTGTTTGCTTAAAATTTTGTTTTATAAACCAAAAACCAGTTTGGTTTTTGAGTTTAGTTTTGGAACTCAAAGAAAAATTCAAAAGGGATAAAATATTTTATTTTTGAAGTGCTAAATTTCTGAGTGGCCCAATTTTCCTAAGTTTGAAATGTTCTCCCATTGTAGAAACTTGTTGCTTCATATTGCCTCCAAGCTCCTGAATTAAAAACATCCATTATTCTCTCACCTCTTTAAATCAAGGCAATAATTATTCCCGTCAGTTTAGAATGTCTCTCCAAGAAACTTCCACTGCATGACAATTGCTACAAAAACAAAACAAAACAAGATTACTTACTTCCTTCTTTTCATTTTTATTACTGTTCCCATCAGATGATTCTGGGCAATGAACAGAAAAATCCAAAACAGCAATTTCCACAGTAACATATTCAAGGTAATAAACATAACAAAATCAACAGGAATGAGCAAACCAAATGAATCTCCAGAGTTAATATATTGCATAATATATGGGCCACTGCCATGAAGGCAGGCTCTCTAGCCCTCAACCCCTTTGGTGAACTACTTTCGAGACAACTTTCTAATCTTATAAATTGTTTTTATACAATAAATAATCCTTCATTAATAATCCTTAAAATGATTCACGACTATGGATAGAGGTCATTCTAAATGTTGCAAGTTCCTCTTCTGCTTGTATTAGAAAAACACAAACTTTTAAAAATCTTGATAAATTTATAGCAGCATGAGAGTCCTTGGAAGAGTAGATGCTTCTTTCCTATTTTTGTTCCTTATAATTGCCAAGTTACCACAGTCTAAAACAGTGATGGCGAACCTATGGCACGTGTGCCACAGGTGGCATGCGGAGCCATATCTGAGAGCACTATGTCAGCTCCAGCATGCATGTGCGCACTGGCCAGCTGATTTTCGGCCTTCCGGAGGGCAGGGGGAGGTCATTTTCGCCGTCCCCAGGCTTCAGGAAAGCCTCCAGAGCCTGTGGATGGCGAAAAACGGACCCAACGGCCCAACCGGAAGTTCAGAAACATGAGCCCTACGTGCATGCGTGGGGGGGGCAGCATGGGGGTTGTGCGGGCATATGTGGAGGTGCATTGCATTATGGGTGTAGGCACGTGCGTGCACGCTATCGTGCACGCGCATGCCCTTTTGGCACCCGAGCAAAAAAAGGTTCACCATCACTGGTCTAAAAGGACCTACAAAACTTCAGGGAACTTGATAGCTGCCCATAGTCATTCTAAAATCCCTGAGGAATTACAGCCTAACATGGTAGTCAAGTCAAACCAAATGTATGACTATGGACATTCTCAGTCATCCAGGTCATGGTTGTCCCAAAGGTGTTTTTTTTTTCAAAAGGCAACTGGACTTGCTTTGTTTTTGCTTGAAGATGTTTCATCTCTCATCCAAGACGTTTCTTCAGTTCTGAACTGGAAACAAAGTCCAGTTGCCTTTTGAAAAAGCACCTTTGGGAAAACCAAATGTATAGTCTGATGCAGTATTAAAGATTCTTACCCATCCCCTTACTAAACGTCATTATAGAATAATCTTAGGAAGCCATTAGCCCCATAATATGGATGGTTCAAGTCATCTGGGTATTTTGGCACAAAATGTAAAGAATATCCTCTGTCCATAATAAATATAAATTTTTGAACAATCCCAATTCATTTTAATGGAGCTAGGCTGAAAAATATCCTAGTTATCCTGTGCCCCATCAGTCAGATTCATCTGTCTGTTAGTCTGTCTCTTAATACTTGAAACAGATGCCGCCAGTTAATTCCTGTTGAGAACGTATGTGCACGTTAAATGGTTTCACCTCTTGGAAACATTCATTCTAGTTGTCAGCAGATCTCCTGGCAAAATATCAACAATTTTAAAATAATTGTATGTTTCAAAAATAAAATCATTCCAACTTACATATTCACTGTCTCAAATATACTGTATAACCACCAGCTGTAGCACAGGTGTATCAATAGTGGGGTTCTTCTCAGTCATGTACTACTGTTACCAACTAAATCATCATAATTAAGTCCTGATGATTAAGGAACAGATTTCAATATTGGTTGTGGTACAAAATTGTCAGTAAGTCTCTAGAAATTATAAAGCAGTGATCTATACTAAAAATTATGTGTGAATGAAACATCTGATGTTATCAGTTCTATATTCTTAACAATATCAATCACATATCTGTAACTTGCAAGTATATTATTTATATTTTCATGAAGTCTTCATGATTTCATTGGTTTTATATTCTTATCATACTGCCAAATAAGTAAACTCTATTCATTAATATAAATGTATTGCTTTCTCTTTTCTAAAAGCTCCTGGCTAATTAAAAACCTTCTTATAGGTAGGTATATTGACAACTGCAACCTAAAATGCTACATAAACAGGTGTATTAATGTAATCAGGATTTTCTCCTTTTATTGATTTTATTTTTAACATTTTGTGTCAACTTACTAAAGTTGTTGCACATTCTGTTCATTTTGGTTATGATCTCCCATCTGTCAGGCTCTTTCTAAAGAATGCTAGCTGAAATAGTTCAAGTTTTCAAATGGCTGCTAGATAGCCTCATATTGATGCTGTTTCTAAATGGATATTTTAATACCCTAATTTGGGGACAGAGAGAAAAGTTTAGAAGCCAAAGATACAATTTCAAATCCATTTCAGCCTCAAACAGAATGACAATTATAATACTTTTGAGTTACGTGTTATGCATGAAGAAAATACTCTTAAGCCAATTAGCATTATCTAAAATGCTATTTAAGCAGTTTGGAGTAGATGTTAAGTAGAAAACTAGAATTAAAAAGTTAAAGAAATTAAATTATAATCATATACTCTGAATTATAAAAGGTACAAAATACTATTACCAACTTCTGAAATAGAGAGTAATGCATCATTCAATGCAAAAAAATATTTTTGTTGTAAAGTGTTAAGGGGTAAATTCTAGTTTGGACACTAAAAAAAATATATTTCCCTCCTTCATTAACTGAGCCGTGGTGGTGCAGTGGTTAGAGTGCAATACTGCAGGCTACTTCTGCTGACTGCCAGTTGCCTGCAATTTGGCAGATCAAATCCCACCAGGCTCAAGGTTGACTCAGCCTTCCATCCTTCCGAGGTGGGTAAAATGAGGACCCAAATTGTTAGGGGCAATATGCTGACTCTGTAAACCGCTTAGAGAGGGCTGTAAAGCACTGTAAAGCGGTATATAAATCTAAGTGCTATTGCTATTTCCTCCACCTTTGATAAGTCTTTCTATATGTCCTCTGTGTGTGTGTGTGTGTTCCAGTTTGTTTCTAGGGTTATACATTTATTTTAAGAAGGTGATATTTCAGCATACTTGAATTACATTTTAGAATGATACTAAGAAGTTCTTTGTTGGTCTTAATTCTTTGGCTGCCTATCAACAATTTTCTATTTTAGTGGAAAGATTTACATGATAATATGGGAATAGATTTAAAGTAATCAATATTTTGGGTTGTTCAGGATTGTTGGGAAACTAAAATGCCCATTAATGTGTAATATATATGAAATAATAGTTAACAGGACCAAGGATTCTGTGATAAAATCAACAATCTCAGAATTAAAATCTTACTGTATCTTCTACTAAAATTATCCTGTCTGCTTGTAACTTCAAATGGGTGAAATGGGCATCATAGGGCAACAGTTTTGAATCAAGATACCTCACTTCAACAATGAGATGGGCAACAGATTGATTGATTGATTGATTGATTGATTGATTGATTGAATGAATGAATGAAGCATCTAAAAACCAGGTCCCATTACTCAAGTGGGATTAAAATTTCAAGATCGTCAGATCAGTTGTATTGACAATGTTGTGGCCACTGCATTGCCCTACAGCACTGCTATGGCCTGGTATGGTGACAGGATCATGATTTCCAATCCTCCCTGCTTTCTTCTGCCACAAACAAAAGTTAATGTTGAAACCATTCAGAAGCCAGAAGTCACTCTCACTCCTACTGGTTTTTTACCTGCCCATGCTCATTCTGTTTATGTGTTGAAGTATGGAAATATCTCTGAAATGAAATGGATGTCTAGTTTCCATATAAAAATTAAAGCAAACTCCTAATGAATTCAAACAAACAAATGCTAGAACACCTGGATTTCAATATCAATTTATTTAACTTTACAAAATCAGTGAACTTTCTGAAGTCCAAATTGGCATTAATAGCAATAACCAATGACCAGATGAGAAAGTTATAGAATAAATTACATCAGGAGGTAGGCAATACCAGTCCCAGACTTCATTATCAGCCTCATCTTCTAAGAAACATTTTAGATTTTGCCCTCATCAAGAAATTGTTTGGGAGGAAAGAAAAAAAAACTACTTTAAAAATGGAACAGTTAAAGACAATTTTAAGCTGTTTGCGCTGTGGCCCGAGATAGATTTTAAAAAAGCCATATTATGAGGAAAAGCCATATAAGAATGGGTTACAGGGGCATGTTTGGACCACCAATTGAAGGGGATAAAAAAGTGAACCATGAAATCTGTGAATCATTAAGTAATCACTGGTTGGTCCTGAAACTTGTAATTTATTTAACTTTACAAAATCAGTGAACTTTCTGAAGTCCAAATTGGCATTAATAGCAATAACCAATGACCAGATGAGAAAGTTATAGAATAAATTACATCAGGAGGTAGGCAATACCAGTCCCAGACTTCATTATCAGCCTCATCTTCTAAGAAACATTTTAGATTTTGCCCTCATCAAGAAATTGTTTGGGAGGAAAGAAAAAAAAAACTACTTTAAAAATGGAACAGTTAAAGACAATTTTAAGCTGTTTGCGCTGTGGCCCGAGATAGATTTTAAAAAAGCCATATTATGAGGAAAAGCCATATAAGAATGGGTTACAGGGGCATGTTTGGACCACCAATTGAAGGGGATAAAAAAGTGAACCATGAAATCTGTGAATCATTAAGTAATCACTGGTTGGTCCTGAAACTTGTTTCAAATGGTTGACAAAGGCTGGTATTATGTCAGACCTTGATTATTTTTAACATTTATTTAGAAATTTCAAGTAAACAAAATAATGGACAAAATACCTAAGATATTGGTCAAATCTTTACGAGAACCTTGTGAAATCAGGTGCTGTTATTATATCAGCCCATAAAGTAGATGGAATGGGGTTTGAGATGGTGTATTTATGACTAAACAATGACCTCAATAGGGTCAATTGCAGTAGAAGAAAATACTCTTATTGAACAATCATTTTTCTAATAGACTGCAGTTCAGCTTTCCATGTTTTAAATAAGTCCCAACAGAGGAAAATCCTCTAATTTTTTTTTTTTTTTCAGATTAGGATGTGGTATCCAAGAAGGCTTCAGAATGCATCAACTCTGGCTCAAAAACATTACCAATAACAGCAGTTTCAACTCCATCTTGTTGAACAATAAATAAACTCAAAACCCACCATAAGAAATTCTGTACAAAATCCTGAGCATTCACAGAGGAGAGGTCAAAAATGTCAAGATGGTAATTATGACTGCATGATCTGTCCCTTGTTTACAGATACCTTCAGGAGGCAAGGGGCAAAACGATAAAAGCAGTATAGTGTTATTACACTGCAAGTTCCTCCTCTTTTATATCCATGTTGTGACATTGTATGCAATGCAACATGGATATAAAAGGAGCAGAACTTGTGTTGCAACAACATACCTCTGCTTTTGTCATTTTGATGAAATTCTTTGATTTGGCAGACAGCTTCTGTCTATAGATAGCCTTCTCCAGCCAGTGGTGTATTAACCATTAAGCAGACTAAGCACATGCTTAGGGCACTAGGCCCAAAGGGGACACCACAATGAAGATTTGTAAAAATAATAATGATAAAACTAGGAGGGGGACACCAAGATTTGTCAGTGCTTAGGGCACCAGTGAGCTTTAATCCGCCACTGTCTCCAGCCTCAAACCCTCAAGCAGCAACCATTCCTAAAATTCTCAGCTTTTCATCTTTCTGTTCAGACAAATATTTAAAAGCTTTGAGTTTTGGTATACAAGCTGCCAAAGTTTAAATTGATTGCAGTGTGAGAAATTAGCCTCTAGACCAATGCAATTTAAAGTTGTATTTTCCCTCAACAGTAGCAATAGCATAGCAAGATAGTTGGCATTTTGTAAAGACCAATCTTTTGCATATTCTTTTGGCAGAAGATGCAATGTTTTAATGCCCAAATTAAACAGTAAATAAAATCCATATGATAAACCCTGATCATATCTTTCAAGTAGAGACTTACTACTTACTTACTTAGAAAGCAAATTTGTCCACTTTCTAGGGACTAGTACTTTAAACATATATTTGTAACCAGAGAATCTATACCCAACAAAAATCTTCCTCTATTAAACAGGAAAAGAGCCAGCAATCAGCTATTAAATATAATAGCCTGAATGGTACTTCAGCTAAAAAAAAAAACCAACACATTTTAAAGCAATTCATTATTCTGTAAGCGAATTATTCAACAGACCCATTCATCCTGCTTACTTTCTTCTGACAGAATTCCAATTCAAGTTAACTTGCAATCTCTGAATAAAATATGGAGGAAGGACAAGCATTCTTGATGAAGGAAACACACCTTGCAGAAGGACAAATACAGTTTGGCCTGAATTCCACAGTGTATTTGAATCAAGCTGAATGTGCAGATGTTCTTACTGTTTTTGTGTTTGAAGATTCTGATCAGGAATGAATAAGGAAGGCATGATTCCTTCATCATTTCCTGTTAGTCCTCCTCTTCTATTTTAAATTTAGCCACCCAAGAAGCTGCTTTTACCTTGAAGACGAAACACGCACACATGCATACAGAAATATAACAGATCTAAATGCTTATAAAGTCAGACTAAAAAAGAGCACAAGTATTCCAAATTCTTGTTCCAACTTTTATTGTATTTTTGCATTGACTTCTTCAAATACTGATTGCCTGTAATGCCTTTCTGCACTGCACATTCTCAAGGTCACTGGTAGTTGACATTGAAAGTCTACCTTGCAATAGAACTTTAAGTAGAGCTTCTGGAGAAGCATTTCCAGAGCAAGCTGGCAAGGGGAATTTGGGGGGAGGAAGTCCACACATCCTTGAGTTACCAAGATTGGGAAACACTTTCTGGAGCATTTACTGTAACTCTACAGTTTAAGTCTGGGGAAAAAATTTGTGATGATCATGCACAATTAACACTGTACTTGCTCGCTCAGGATCAATTTTGCATGTTATTTTTAATTATACTGTATCATGATATAGCATTTGTATTTAAATGCATAGTCAACAGTATTTTCAAAGTTTAAGACTCTTCAAGACATCACAATTGTGTATCAGAATATTCTCACCAGTTTTAATATTGTTAGTAATCTCAGCAATTGCTACATTTATATAGTGGGTACACTCATTTTACAAAGACATTATGCCATTGTCACATGTCTTAGACACAACCAAGAGACACTTGCTGTATCAAGCAAAGTTTGATTCGTGTTCATAAATGTAAAAGTAAGTATATATAATACTTTTAAAGAAGTGTAGTGGATTTAACTAAAAAATAAATTCAAATTAGTGAACTATCAGTATTTATTTGATTTTCTAGTTTCACGTGCAACAAAACCATATGCTATCATTTGCTTTGTCTGTCCTTTTCATGTCACTGATGCCTTATATGACTCTTGTGTCTGTGTATTATGTACCAAAAGGAATAAGTTATTCTCAATTATTTCTCTTTTTTCTCATTTTATTCACATATTTAATTTATTTTAAGAATAAACCTAATAATCCATTCAGATATGAAGTAGAGGTTCATAATAAAAATTTATGTTTGTATGTGTATTAAAAATAGAGCATTTAAATAATTAAATTAATAGAATCAATAATATTCATTTTTGTCCCAGACATTTTAAAAATATTTTCATATGACTCTATTCTTTTTTGAATGCTATTGTCTGGCCATGACCTAGGTTTATTAGATAAATTGGGTGAAAATGACAGAAGATAATTATTTGACCATAAAGGATAGATCGTTGTTCCATAGATATACATGATCAATATACTGTATATAAAAGAAAGACTTGAAAAACAAATGTGAAATTGGAGCAATATGTGAAGCAGTAAGACCAGTAGTCTCTGGAGCTCTATATTGTGACTCCGTCAACAGTGACTCCAGAGTTTCAGATAGAAATCTTGTCTACCATTACCTAGAGATTCTAGGCTCAAAATGTGTGGCCATCTACATGTAATGTTAAGGCTCTCCCCGTTGCTTTACAAAACCATTGCTTCATATTGATAATTACAGTTTTTAAAGTACATATTCATAGTCAGTTCACTCTTCTCCCCAGTCATATACTTACTATGTAAGGGTATAAGAAGGGTTTGTTGAAACAATAATTATTCCTCCACCATATCTACTGTATTCAAGAAATTCAAGTATCCAAACAAAAGATTATGCGCACATACAAATATAAAATAAAATGTATCCAATGCCCTAGGGATCAGCACAATGTTATGGATAGACTTGATAGAATGTGTGTTATTATTTTCTTTTTGGCAGAAGAAAAAATGACCCAATTTTTATTTAGCTGAACATTGAAAAGAATTTTTAAGTTCAGTGTCAGAACTTGAGTTTAATTAAAACTAATTACTATATATTGTAAATATATTCCAAGAACCTCTTCCTGTTTCACAAGAAAATGGACAAATTCTTGTTGGAACTGGAACAATAAAAACTGCTAGAGGCTGACAAATACTAGCCAAATTATTTTGCAAGTTGTTGCTCACAGAACTCCTGTTCTTTCTTTTTTAAAATGCAATCTATCATTTGCTGAGTTTTTATCAGGCATAGTTGATACTTGCTGACCAGGGACGATGCCAATGCTGTCTCTTTGGCAATAGAAATTTGCTGCATCAAAGACAACAAATGAAGAATAGATTCCTGACATGGTTTCTCCCTATATGTATGCATCTGTTATTTAATACTGTCTATAATTTGAGACACTAGTTAGGGTAATGAAACGTCTGCAAGAAAACAAGCAAGCTCAGACAGCACCAAGGACCCCTCATAATTTGAGACAATCTGATACTTCAACTGAAGGTTCAACTCAGAACCTTCTTACACTAGAAGGGATTTATACCTTTCCCTTCTGAACAGAGTGAAGAAGAGGATGACCAGGAGCAAGGAGGGACTCGGTTACAGTGGTGATGGCTGCCCTATTGAGAGACCTGAAAAAACAGATAGATAGTCATAGAAAAAAATTGATCTATGTGATTGTTAGGAGTTGAAAATGACTTAATGGCACATAATAAATCAATAAATCAATCATCAGACTGGAAGATATATTTTACAGAAGTCCTTGTGAGAAATCAGAAAAATAGACCAATAATTGTTGCTATTTCCAATGGGATAAAATACAACTTTCCTCTGACAGGAATGAATCCAACACATGCTGACATTTTCAAGAAAGAAAGAATTCTTCTGTTGTTTGGTTCATATTCAAGATTTGTCATTTGTCATAATACCCAAACATTAGCCTCCCACTACTTCTGCATAGTCTTGAAGACATGATAAGTTATTTCATACAATGGCAACTATAATGTATGTTATGGGGATTTTCTGCCATTTAAAAGTTTTTCATGTTGCTTTTATATAGAATCTCAACTTTAGTTCATTTGAAAGGAATATCCAATGGTGTCTAGGTTTCTTTCCTTGAGAGAATTTATTAATATAGCTTTATTTTGGAATCACTGAAAAAATTCTGTGCAGTTAGCTATATTCCAGTCTCTGAGCCTCACAGCAGCAGAAGGAGTATATACTTAAAACAAGCAAGGTGCTGGTTTTTATTTTCCTCTTAGATAAAAAAGATTCCTTATACAAGTTAAAAGATAGTGACATACAGTATATACCCATTTCAAAAGCATATCTATCTCCCTTCCCCCTTCCCTCCCTTCCCACTAATGGAAATAAACATCCCTGAATAGGCACTGCTTATATTTGTCTTCATACTAAGTAACTACATGATTAGAGGTCTAGAATTTTACAGGTCAAAAAGGAAAGCATACAAGCAAATCTAAAAGCTAATCATTGGATGTAATATGTGTTCATTTTTTGAATTTATCACATAATGATCCTATGCACATTATAATAGAAGTAATTCTGATTGACTCTACTGAAACATGGTTCTGAGTATATACGCATTGCACACAATTGTTCCATAAATCGGTTTCAAACTTATTTATCACTTGTAATTTCCAGTTCTGTGGGTATGTGTATATATAAATTATTTTAAACAACTACAAATCCCAGGGTCTTTTTAACTATATGCCCAGTGGTCATACAGGCTGATGTATCGTTATCTGAGTTCTAATATCACATGTACTGTATATGGTTTGTACAGCTTAGAGATAGTGTGAGATTTGAATCAGGGCAGAGGTGGGTTCCTCCCGGTTCGCTCGAACTGGTAGCAACCCGCTGGTGATGTCACGAAGACATCATGGATCGGTACCGGTCCGTGGACGCTGCTATCTTTTTTTTAAAAAAAAATTGGATTTTTATTTTTTTTTTGAAATTTTTCCAGGTTTTTTTTTTTCTTCTGCGCATGCTCAGAAGCCGAGTTTCCGGCACTGCATATGCATTGCCATCTTGTTTTTTGGCTTTTTTTGGGGGGGGGGAATTTTTTTATTTTTTTGCACTGTGCATGCATGTGTGCGCAAAGCACGCGTGCGCCCACACGGCACGGCCACGCGGCGCAGGAGGAAGCGAACCGGCAGCGAGGTAAGTTAGAACCCACCCCTGAATCAGGGATTATAGCTTGCTTGTTTTATGGCTGTATACAATTTATGCATGCATGCTTGTAGATTATGTATATCTAGGTTTTCTGCCCATAGAATACTAAGCATATGAAATAGCTGACTCCTATTCTAGAATCTTCCTTAAAATAAGCCATAGTTTAGACTTTAGAGCAATCTGTGAATAGAGCCTATGTGAGTTGCACTAAATTCAGCAAGACTTGCAGATAGTTAATATATTCATCTATTCCTACCAAGTGTAAGAAAGATGACCTTGGAAGAGATATATAGGAACTGTTACCTAGATAAAAGGCATTGAAGCATTTTTTAAAGTCCAGAACAATGAGATAGCATTTGGAATGGCTCAGCCAGGTGCTTCCCTAATTCACTGCAAAATGGAGAAGAGGCATCGCACAATCAGGTTTTCAAGTAGCCAATTTTGGTAAAAGTAGCATTAGACTTCCTATAGAGCGGATTTTCTAATTTAGTCTATATAATGGGGCTGACAGCACAATTTTATTTATTAGATTTTTATCCACATTTATTACTTTATAAGTAACTCAAGGTGGCAAAGATTCATAAATATTCCTTCCTCTTCTTATTTTCCCCACAACAACAACTTTGAGGTGAGTTGGGCTGAGAGAGTCACCCAGCTGACTTTCATGCCTAAGGCAGGACTACAATTCACCATCTCCTGGTTTCTAGACCAGTGCCTTACACCAACCGGACCCTCACAACATCCCTGATTTCTATTTGTAGAGTGAATGCACAAAAGAGGAAGAGGGAGATTATGTTACTGACCTAAATGTTACATACAAACATTTGAGTCTCTTACAAAGTTCATTAACATTCAGCATCAAATAATATAGACATACATGAGTAGGTGTTTCACATGAACCAGGTTTCTTCTTCATGACTGTGATTTCTGAGACTATAAGTGATCCATATCTAGATCTTTGATTCTGTGAAAGTAAAACTTATTTCTGGTTTTAACTGTTGGGAATGACCTTTTTTCTATTAGAAGTAAACATCTATCTTTGAAAGTTTTCTTTTTCCAACGTTTCTTGAAGTTAAGGATCTGATTGGATGAGTGAATGTGCTTGCAAATCAAAGCTTTTGCATGACATTGAGACCCCACATAAGTGATCTGGCTGCCTTTTCACAAACTACAAGTAAGGATTGCATAGATAATAATTTATATACCAAAAAGCAATTATATTTTTAAGTTATAGTTTAACTAAAAGAATTAACCCCCCTCTGGCTCCTGGCATACTGGAATATTATAACAAAGTATAAGATAAGATGGGACATCATTTGGTAAAAGCAATCAGGTATATACGATTTTGAGAGCCTTAAGAGCTTCCTGAGGTAATTGAAATAATGATCAGAGATTTTCCTGGAAACAGTGATTAGTTTAGGGATGAGGGTGCAATGAGATCCAATTTGGCTAAGAGTAAACCAATCTATCTTCCATCATCTCCTACTTATTTATTTCTGTATTTTTTCTTTCAAATACTGCAACAGCTACAGGTAAATGGATGGTTTTCTTTTTCTGATTTATAGCTTGGTGGGAGCTATAAATGAGAGATTTACATAAAGCAAAATTCTTCTAGACAGACGTAAGTGCAGCCAATGCAGAGAGAATAATTAATTGTAATCACAGGGTTTGTCTGAAAGGGTTTGTTTGTCTTTTTGATTGAAAGGATTTTAATAAAAGGTATCTACGATGGACCAGGTATCAGTCAATATTTTATCTGTTAAGCATACATACAGCTTTCCCAAGCAGCCAATATGCATAAAACATTCTGAGGATTTGTTTTTCTACAAAAAAATAATTGGTTATGTTGACAGCAGAATAAACTAACTCTTCCATTAAAGCCCACACATAATCTGTCATACCATAGGAATGAATGAAATATATTTAGACCACCTTGGTGGAAAACTATGCCAGAAATTAGTGCCAAGTACAGCAATCCTGCCCTTTTCTTTTTTGTATCACCAAGCCCAGTCACGGTATCACTTTAGCTATCTAAAGAAAGTTCAAATTCACTTCCACAATCCATTTCTTCAATGATTGGGGACTAGGAATCACCTAAGGAATCAGGTAAACAAACATTCAGTTTGTTTAAGCAGCTAAATAGCTGGACTATAAACTGGGAGACAGTGAGTCCTAGTTCTCTCTTAGGCTGATTGGATGATGATTTGGGCCTGTCACTCTCTCATAGACTAATCCATTTCCTAGGCTTTTGTGAGGAAGGGATGAGTAAAGGATGAGTAAAGATATGAGTAAAGGGTGCGTCCTTTCAAACCCTGCACCAGTTAACAGCGGTGTCCCCGAAGGCAGCGTTTTAGGACCCACACTCTTTCTGCTTTACATAAATGACCTTTGCGATCATATTATAAGCAACTGCGTCCTCTTCGCTGATGACATAAAACTATTCAACACCACTGACAATACTGCTGCCCTACAAAGTGACCTTGACTATGTGTCTGAATGGTCGAACAATTGGCAACTCCAAATCTCAACCAACAAATGTTCTGTCTTACACATTGGCAACAAAAATCAGAACACCAAATACAAGCTGGGCAGATACGACCTCGTAGATGACCCTCACTCTGTCAAGGACCTAGGAGTACTCATCTCAAATGATCTAAGCCCCAGAGCTCACTGTAAACAGCATTGCCAAAAAGGCATTAAAAGTTGTTAACCTAATTTTGCGAAGCTTCTTCTCCGGTAACATTGTACTGCAAACTAGGGCATATAAAACCTTTGCCAGACCAATTCTCGAATACAGCTCGCATGCCTGGAATCCACACTGTATATCGGACATTAACACAATTGAACGAGTCCAGAGGTATTTCACGAGAAGAGTACTCCACTCCTCTGCTCACAAGAGAATCCCTTATGCCATCAGGCTTGAAATTTTGGGCTTGAACAACCTAGAACTACGCCGACTACGGTCTGACTTAAGTGTAGTACACAAAATTGTCTGCTACAATGTCCTACCTGTCAATGACTACTTCAGCTTCAACCACAATAATACACGAGCACACAACAGATACAAACTCAAGGTAAACCTCTCCAAACTCGATTGCAGAAAATACGACTTCAGTAACAGAGTGGTCAATGCCTGGAATGTACTAACTGACTCTATTGTTACATCCCCAAACCCCCATAACTTTAACCTTAGACTGTCTACTGTTGACCTCACCCCATTCCTAAGAGTTCTGTAAGGGGCGTGCATAGGCGCACCAGCTTGCCTACCATCCCTGTCCTACTGTCTCCATTAATTCGTACCCATTTACTATATTCATATTTATGTTTATACTTATACCTGTTATCTTCTACTTGTTCGACAAACTAAATAAATAAATAAATAAATAAATAAATAAATAAATAAATAAATAAATAAATAAATAAATAAATAGCGAGCTGTATGTATACTGTTTTGAGTTGTACAAAAGAAAATGTGTACAAGCCTCTGTTTTGTCAGGGTAAAGTTTTTTGGCTTTCTAAATCCAAGACCAGGAGAAGACACCATTTCTATACCAACACCAGGAGAAGACCTTATTTTCATTCTCATGAGTTTTTTAATAGTAGTGTTGCTTGAGAAGTCCAGATAAATTGTAAAAACACTTTGAAGGACTATTTTTTTTATCAAGCTACAGTATAGTATATTATATTCTTTTAAATCCAGGCTTATGTCTAGAAGTTCAAGTTGTGGCTGTGGTTAGAACTGCTTTTGCTACACTTTTGTTTTACATCAGTTACACCATCACTTGTACCATTATTGATTGATTGATTTTATTTGCCACCCATCTTGTAATGAAACAACTCTAGGCAGCTTCTAGCATTAAAACATTAAATCCTAATAAATGAATATAGTTAAAACAATAAAAATAGAAATCCCAGTCAAGATAAGATTATAGCTAAAAGATGGGGAGGGAGGGAACAGGATGCATGGGGCAGCGAGGGGGGATTAATTTAACAAATACCTCCTGTGTGACACTTCTTCATTAGGGCCCCAAGCCATCCGGCACAGCCAGGTCTTCAGGCTCCTGCAGAAGATTAGGTGGGAGCCAATCTCACCCTAGGGGGTAAGATGTTCTAAAGAGCAGGAGCCATGGCAGAGAAGGCTCTTCTCCTGGATCCTGCCAGATAGAATTCCTTGAACGATGGGGCCCGCAGCATGCCTCCTCTGCCAGCGCAGGTGGTGCGGGATAGTGTCATTTATGATTTAATCACATCCAGAATGGGATGCCATGCACTGTATGCACATTTACCATCAGAGGTGGGTTCCTCCCGGTTCGGCCGAACCAGTAGCGACCTGCTGGTGACATCACAATGACATCACAGATCCAGTTCGGTCGGTGCCGGTCTGTGAGCGCCATATATTTTTTTTGAATTTTTTTTGAAAAAAAATTTCTTCTGCACATGCGCAGAAGCCGAGTTTCAGGCACTGCACATGTGTCGCCATCTTGTTTTTGGCTTTTTTTTAAAAAAATTTTATTTTTTTGCACTGCGCATGCATGCACAAAGCGCGCACACGCCCACGAGGCGCAGCCACGCGGCGTGGGAGGAAGCGAACCAGCAGCGAGGTAAGTTAGAACCCACCCCTGTTTACCATTGAGAAGCATTGGAAGATTTCAGCAGATGCAAAGTGCAGAGACCAAAGTGGATTTTGATCATATTTTTCAAAACATTATATACCAATAATTTTTCACTGCATTGGCTTCCAATTCATTTTCAGGGAAAAAGCAAAGAGCTGGATATGACTGGAACCAGGAGAAAACTCCTTATTAGCAGAAACTGGAAATACTTCCCCAAAGAGGATCAGTTGGCTTTTTCTCCTCAATTTTAGGAAAGCACCAAAGACATTTGAGTCCACAGCTCTTTTATAGTGTTAATATGCTCACTGTAACAGTACATCTTTCAGGTTTGGGCCAAATCATCCAGCATTTCACTTGTCAGAAATTGTCAGAGTTAAAAAACAGAAGTTTTTCTTCTTATTTAATTATAATTTTTCCTGAGTCACTGTTCTGCCTAGAAGCAGCAGATCAGGTTTACATTTTCATAATGTTTTGCTTTATTTTGATAAATTACTTTAAGGCACTATAGGGAGAAAAAAATCCAGGTGTTGTCTTCTACCATTGGAAATTTTCTGAAAAATGTCCTCCCAACTTCACAAAGCCTACAGATGGAGATCTAAAAGTATTTGAGCAACAGCAGTATTTGTTTTTTAAATTAACTCAGGTTCTATAACTCAATAATTTTATTAAGATCTTGGATTATCTGTCTGTCTGTCTGTCTATCTACCACCTAGCCAGTTAGCTCATATATTTTGAGCTTGGAAATCTTTGAGGTTTCAGGAAGCAAAAGAGAAGGTAGAAAATTTCTAAAATAAATAAATATTTACTTATGTCCCTGTATAGCAAATATGAATGGATATTAAACCAGTATTTTTATATAAAAATATAAAAACAAAATAGTTTCAATGAAACTTTGTCATAGTGTAATTTCAACTGTAATCAATAGAGAAAATGTATATATAAAGAAAATTATGATTACGGTGCAACTTTTATATACAGGTAGTCCTCGACTTACGACCACAATTGAGCCCAAACTTTTTGTTGCTAAGTGAGACATTTGTTAAGTGAATTTTGCACCATTTTATGACCTTTCCTGCCACAGTTGTTAAGTGAATCACTGCAGTTGTTAAATTAGTGACATGGTTGTTAAGTGAATTTGGCTTCCCCATTGACTTTGCTTGTCAGAAGGTTGCAAAAGGGGATCTGCAACCGTCATAAATATGTGTCAGTTGCCAAGCATCTGAATTTTGATCACATGACCATGGGGATGCTGCAACAGTCCTAAGTGTGAAAAATGATCATAGCTCACTTTTTTCAGTGATGTTGTAACTTTGAACAGTCACTAAATGAACTGTTGTAAGTTGAGGACTACGACTACCTGTATGTGTATAAAAGCAATGATAGCATTCCTTTTTCAAAACCTATAACAAAAATGAAGACCTTGCTATATGTACCATAGATCAAAGGCACACATCTATTTTGCTTATAAGGTATATCAAACAAAATAATCATTTTGATAACTCTGTTATTTTAAAGCTATCTTACCTATATCACATATTATCACTGTCTTTAACTTTAACTTACTGGGTTAAAGTATTAATTCTAGTATATAAAACAGGAATATTATTCAAATGTGCAGTGTCAGGATTTCACTTTTAGATTACAATTCAGAGGTTGCCAGTAACAATAATGTATGACTTTTGGACTCCTGCAGATATTTCTAATGTTATTTATACAAGCTGAAGTAGGATTTCATAGTTCTGACCCAATGCTTATTCAGAAGATAAGTATTCATACTCAGGAGATTGTATGGAATATAGAAATCCAAATAATTTTTATTATCATGAATTCAGAAAAGTTGTTTTATCTCAAAGAACACAGTCAGGGGCAAAGCTGTCTGGATTTTTTTTAAGACTGCTTAACATTTGGCAGCGACAGAGAGAAGTTCAAGCCCCCAGCATCCTCCCCCTCCTGACTGCATGCCTGGTAAACACACCCTGGTAGAGATTTATTGTAACTTAAATCATCCATCTTTTAAACATCTCTTGAAGTGATTACATCAATTTTTTTTTTACAGAGCAGAAACTAAAACTAGCATTAATTGCTAGTTTCAGCCAGTTAAGTGGAGAAGATTATGAGACTGATTCCAAAAGCATTCCCTTGGTAGTCTGTGAATTACTAGTTTTGATTCAAGGTGCGGAAATTTCAGCACAGTACAAAGACCTGTGTTGAAAAGATGACTTAGCATCCAGTGTATTAAAATGTGCTTTTCAGATTGGTGGATACTGTTATGTTCTAACTGTTATAACTGTGTTGCATGGTTCCAACCAGGTCCAGCGTTTGAGCGGGAAAAAGCTCAAACGCTATTGGCTGGTCTGTCTGACAGCTCCCTATAAAAGGGCAAGCTGTCAGACTGCTCTTTGCTGGTTGCTGATACAAGAGCTGAAATAAAGAGCTGCTTTGGAAGTCTGTCTCCTGTCATCTCTACCCACTATCTAACAGTGGCGACGAGGGCTTGGGCCAGGAGAACTGTGACTAGCTTCTTCAGCACTTTCAACCAGCCAGGCAGACATCTGCCTGCCTCAAACGCTATTGGCTGGTCTGTCTGACAGCTCCCTATAAAAGGGCAAGCTGTCAGACTGCTCTTTGCTGGTTGCTGATACAAGAGCTGAAATAAAGAGCTGCTTTGGAAGTCTGTCTCCTGTCATCTCTACCCACTATCTAACAGTGGCGACGAGGGCTTGGGCCAGGAGAACTGTGACTAGCTTCTTCAGCACTTTCAACCAGCCAGGCAGACAT
>QLTV01002140.1:3911131-3922574 GCA_003457575.1 Thermophis baileyi
AGCATCGGAAGCGGGAGACTTCACCTGGACGCCGCCATGTGGGTTCTTTTACCCTCTGCGCATGCACAAAGCATTCTGCGCATGCGCAGAGGGTAGAAGAACCCAAATGGCGGCGTCCAGGCTACCAGCTGTCCGGCGACCCGCAGTCACGGCCGAACCGGGACCTTTTCACTCCTGTAGTGACGGTGGCACCAAAATGGCGGGCTAACGCGCGCGGCGACCCCTGTGAAATGGTCGTTCGACCCCCAAAGGGGTCGCGACCCACAGGTTGAGAACCGCTGCCATAAGCACTCACAAGTCTTTTTTTTTTGTAACTCGCTCTTGCTCTGTCACATTTGTATGCATGCACATATAAACACACATCAGTCTGTTTTATCACAGAAGCCTTAACAGTTGCCAATGATCTACTTCTATAGAAAGCCAAATCTTGCATGAACTTTAGAATCTTAAATACCTGTTCAGCACCGTTGTAACTTTGAATGATTGCTGAACAAATGGTTGCTGAATGAGGACTACCTGTATTGCAACTAATGTAAACATTACATGCTAGATTAGTAGACTGAATAGTTTACTGTGATTTCATAACACCACTTCAAGGTACTGGCACAAGTTTTTAAAGCCTGAAATGTTCTACAATCACATACTTAACAACTATCTCCTCCAGTATAACATTGATGTTTTATGAAATACAGTTGTATTTTCCAATTATATATGTATGAAATTGAAGTAGGAAATATCTAACCCAAGGCTACTTAAAGAATTCATTGATGAATTAAAGCAAAACCAAAATTGCCTGAGATCAGTAGCATTGGTTTGACAGTGCCATAGTGTTGATGTTTAAATATAAGATTCTACAAAGCAAAATATATTCCAATTACACTTTCCAAAGCATTTATTCTCAACCTGTACATTCATTTCCATTTCTTCCCTAGGACTTTATTCATCCTATGAGCTTGAAATGATTTCAGATATAAATGGAAAATATAATCTGAGTTGAATACAGAGAAGCATTTTGGCTATAGTCTCATCTTATACATATGCCACTGTTCTGAAAGAATATTTAAGTTGTCATCCAATTATGTAGCATCCAGTCTAGCATCTGAGTGAGTGAGTGAGTGAGTGAGTGAGTGTGTGTGTGTGTGTGTGTGTGTATTCTTTGAGCAAGAACCATATTACCTATTCCTCCACTATAAAAACCACAGAATGTCAGTCTGTGTACCACTGCAATGCTTATTAAACTGGCCTAGATTTCTGTTGTTATATACTTTTTCAATATACACTCATAAAACAAATCCTTGGTTAGACTTTGACTCAGAGCCAAATAAAAATGACAAGAAATGAGACATAAATTATCAATTCAATGTAAATTCCCAGTTATTTAACAAGCAAGCTAAACCACAGTACTATTGCACTGCTGTGTTCGACATAATAAATGTCTGAACTTTATGTTACTCTGTTTATATGAGCAAAAAAATTATAGAAGAAGGCAAGTAATTTGGGCACCTGTAATGGAACAGCTCAGACAATTCTTTTTTTTTCTTAGTAATGTCCTGTGTGTAAAGAACATGTAATATCATAGGAACCTTTGAGACTGTAACTGTGGAAATGATCACCTCTTCGCAACAGTGATGGGAATGTATATGTGTTTTTGATTTAGTTTCCATGTTGACAGAATAAACTGTGTCACATATATTATACACATCGGGAGGCTTCTTCTTCACATAAGAAGACTTCTGCAGCCATAGTATTTCACAAAAATCTTTTTCTCTTTCTTTGTTACCACCAATCTGGAGACAAAAGTTGGACCTGGAAGTAATTTATTCTACAGTATTCCTTTTGTGAAAATTATGCAAGCTCCTATTCTCTCCATTTCAAGTGTCGGGGAAATGGAGAGGAAACATTCTTTTTAATTAAATGTTCTCAAAGAGAAAAGAACCAACAAAATAAAACCAAGCTAAAGTAAAACATCCCCAGAGCAGCTAAATACTTAAAAATTGAGTTTAATGAAAAGGAAGAGTCTTCTTGAAATGAATGAGGAATTCATCCTTGAAACAAGCAAAAAAGATGAGGAGGTGTGGGAAGAACATAAAAGGTTACAGTCTGAGAGAGCTGACTTCTTTGTAAATTAGAAGCTGCCTCTGCCAAAAACATTGGCACAAAGTCTCAATTGCAACCTCCTGGCTTCATTGTTGTTTTCCTTGCCCTCTACCATCCCAATATAAACTTTCTCAGAAACCTGGGAAGGGGGAGGGACAGGGGAGCTGGAAATGGCAGAACATTCCAGAGAAACAACCAATATTTGCCTCAAGAACTTATTTATTTCCTAGTAAAATTGCTCCAAGTGTCTCCTTCAATTTGACCTAATTCTTCAAGAATTACTATTTAAGAATAGGATTGGGATGTTTTGTTTATCTTTTGGAATGTTTTATACACTGGATTCATGCAATTATACCAAGGGCAAATAGACCTAGAAGAGATGAATTGTTGGTCTCTTTCGTCCTTTTGCAGCAGAGCTGAATAAAATGACATTTCCAATTAATCTTTGTGAATCATTTGATCAAAGGTAGATAGCTTCATAATAAGTTGATGGCTAACTTTGTTTTATTCCATTACTTACTATTTTTGGCTTATGGCAGTGAGATATGATTACTAAACCCAGTCATTGTTTCCTCTCTGTGGCTCTCCCTCCAAGAGCAGATAGCTATAGGGTCTAGCACAATTGCAATTAAAATAAACAGTGCCTAAAGCTTTCAAAGTTGGTGCTCATTCCATTAAAAACATATTCAGCTACAGTGGTAATCAAGGTACAAAATGCACAATGAATGCACCCAAAGTTAGAAGAAACAAGGAAAGCAATGTGATAAGGCCTAGACATCCCTCCTGGTAAACAGGAAGCTAATGGAGGTGAACAAACTCTGCCAAATTTTTAACAAACCGATAGGATAGAATAAATAAATCAAAGTGAAAGACCTCATAATCATTCCACGCATGGCAATAAATCAATTGTTCCATAAAGGAGAATGAATTTTGCCAACAGTATATGCTTCATTACCTTCTCTTTCAGGATAAATATGTGAAACAGGATAAGCATTATTAGTAAAATTCTTATCACTGTTTACACCAGCACAAATAGACATTCAGGTTTGGGCTACATTTCTGCAATGATTGGCTTGTATAAGTGTTGATGTTAAAGTCTAAATGTCAGATCTGGATTACAAACTAAAAACTATCACTAGCATCTCCTTTGTTTCATGAACTTCTGCCGCTCACATGAGGGCAACTCTAATATTCATGCAGTATCAACCACTTCCAATAAAGTTGCCACCAGATTTTCTTTATACAGTTTATACAAGCTACAAATAGTGTTCACAGAGGACTGAGCAATCCAACAAATTGCACAAAGGAGAGCAGATGACATCTTCACCCTACTCTCTTATGAATGAATATCAAGGTTATATAGGTCATGTATAGAAAGTTGATTGAAGAAAGTTTGAGCATGCATACTGTTTACATTTATTTCTTTATCCAACTGATAAGGAAACAAGATAACTAAACGAGACACAAGTATCATTCAGGGCGTGGAAACACTGCAGAAGCATTGTTTGGAAGGGAACATAGCAGCTTTGATACAGAAGTGTCAAAGCTCTGTTGTTCTACCAAACTGACCCTGTATTTTACTACAGAAGGGAGTTAATGATAAGGAAGTACAGCAAATGCACCAGAGATGGGTTCCTACCGGTTCTAACTGGTTCTTTAGAACCATTAGTAAACCGGTGATGATGTCACGGAATCGGTTCTTTCGCTGTGTTCCGTGGGCGCCGCCATCTTGGATTTTGCTTCTGCGCATGCGCAGAAGCGAATTTTTGCTTCTGCGTATGCGCAGAAGCTATTTTTTAATTGCTGCGGGGACGCGCATGGCGCGACCCTGAGCGAACCAGCAGCAAACGGATCCAGAACCCACCCCTGAAATGCACATCCCTGAATCTTTGTCTTTGTTCTAGACATACATTCTATAGTAATTTAATTGGCCTCATAAAAACAATTCCACTTAAAGCAGCTATCAGAGAAATACAATAAAAACATATGTATGCAATAACAAACGCCAGTGATGATATCATAGTGAAATTGATTAGGAATAGTCTTATTAGGAATAGTCTTATTTCTAATTACCAGTCTATGAGGTCTTTTTTTGAGCTCCATGGTCTTTGTCCTCTATTCTATCCTCTTTTTTAAGCCCTAAATGGGGAACCTACCATCTGTAAATCTCAAGGGCTTTTTTTGCACTTCTAGTGAAGCTCTCAAATATTCCCTTCTCACTTAGACCTATTGCAAATGTTTTAGAGCATTCTTTTGAATGTCATCATAGCCTTATAGGGAAAAAGTATCGCCTTATAGTAGTAATTCATGTATTATTTTTAAGCCAATAGATGAACTATATTCTAAACCAGTTTCCTGCTACAGTTTTAAATAATAATCAAGGGGTATATTTCCAAAAGTGCTTAGGATCAAATTGTAACTCAGCAGTCTTTCAGTTGTACATTCCCAGATTCTAATTTGAAAATTGTGGTTTATGGATGGAATCCACAAACCACATCCTCTGGGAAGATTCCATAGACATCAGTGAAAGTATTCTGTAATAAATAGTTTGTCAATAGCCACTTTTCCCAGACATTGTGTAAAGGAAGTAATCTTAGCATAAATCGTCTTTGTTTCAAACCGCTTTATCTGCCCCTTGACCCTGTAAGTCATTTAATACCATTTAGGGTTTTTTTTCCAATGAAGCTACTCCCTCTTCCATCAGGACCTCTACTGATGTGCTTGCTATTAGGGCCTAAAGAAGAGCAGGCTAATCTAATTGTTTACCTTGTATCAATCTTAGAATTTAGTCTGCTTTCCAAGTAATGCTCACATGTTTGTTTTTATCCTTTGCCTATCTCTCTAGCAAGGATTGCCTTTTGCAACTTTATTAATGTACTCTTCTAAGCACAACATTTAAAATAGGCACCTCCTGGTTTTGCTATTAAACCAGTGACAAAAAAAAAATACAGCAACCAGTCTCTTTATACAAATGAAGTGATGATGATACTTTATATTGGAAAGTATCTTTCAAGGCAGGTACATGTTAGCCTTAAATTAACAAGGCTTACAGTTTAAGGCAGCCACTAACAAATTTTCCCACTGCAACTGAGCCAATGTTAGAGTGTGAATAACTATTTATTTATTGGATGGCTGTTCTGCTTCCCTTCAAGGTTCAAGGTGGCATATGCAGCATTTCCTTTCTCCACTCCTAACCACAGTCCTCTGAGATAACTAAGGAAAAAAGCAGAAGTTGACTCAAAGTTGGTAGTGGCATTCCCAGAGCAGCTGATGGTCTTGAACCTTTATCTCTCTATTCCTAGCCCAACACCTTAACCACAACATCATACTGGTTCTCATATTGATGCAATAGTCTGGAGACAGGATCTATGCTTATTTTTTTAATGGACTTTTCATTTATTTAATTCTAAAACTGAAATAGTACAAGAACTTAATTCTGCAGTTAGTGTCTTTACTGGCTGACAAATCTTTCTTGGCTTTGATGAAGAGTTTCCAAAAGAAAAAGAGTCCCACACTGGAATAGCCAGTGGGGGGAAAAACAGGCAGATGAAGAGCGTCATACAGAAATTAGAAAAATAGAAATGATTGAGTTCTCATTTCTATTCACCAGGTAAATTAGCGGATGTCAGCTTTTTGTTTTGCATTGAGCTATTTTTAAAAAAATAAATAAATTCTGACCACCAGTGACTATTCCGTATGAGCAATAATTTGGTCATGCATTTATTTAGAGGCTTGTGGACAAAGTTTATTGTTGTCAGTCCCAAAGAGACAACAAGTATGGTCTGCATAGAAATTAGACTTTATTTGGAATAAACAATTTCACAATAACCTCTGTTTTAATTTTGTGGATCCAGACCACAGTAAATTATAAAATTATGGTTCAACCAGGCTAGGAAACATGAATAATAGGGAAGCTATTTATTGGAATGTTTCAAAGAACACTCGTGATCCAGTGTCTGTCAATATTTTATTATCTGCTAAAAATATGGTATCATCTCAATTCCTACATTTTACTCTGTACTGAAAGCATTCAACTATAAATTAGTAGTGATTTTTTCCAGACTCCTCAAAACTGCTTCTAAACAAGCATCGTTATTTAGTCCATTAATCTGTTTGTCTGACTGTCCACCTATCCTCCCAACAACTCCCAATGTAGGTAGAATTTGGAATTTTGAAATGAAAATAAATCTTATACAGTGGTCCCAAAATAAATCTGAAAAATCTTATTAAAACCTCTGTTCAACTACTTTGGAAATAATGGATATAAAGTACAACTGTAGCTTTTCTTAAGTTGATACATGGTGAAGGAAAATGTGAACTTATTTTTAGTTTTAAATAAGCATGGGCAGGATGACACAATTTGCTGGAAAAGTAGAATTACTTATGTGCCAAGATAGATGATAGATAGATAGATAGATAGATAGATAGATAGATAGATAGATAGATAGATAGATAGATAGATAGATAGATAGATAGATAGATAGATAGATAATGATGACAATGACGATGCACATATACATACTAAAATTCTTACACAGGATGTTATTGCATGCTTCCATTTAAAGAAACAAGCTTCTTAAGAAAAAGAACAAAAGACCCTAATTTTTATTGATTAACATATGTGAATTGCACAGAAACAATTATTTTATTTCCCTATGTTTTTGGAACTATACTCTGTCTTCAGTTAATGTTAACTAAACCTGACAGCACAGTCTTACAAATAGCAAAAATCTAGCACAAATGTTTCAAACAAAAACAAGTGTGTGAGCTCTTTTAGTAATGGGAATGCAGAATCGGAAGAGACCTTCTATTTGAGTTAATTACCGTTATGAAAAACACATTAATGGACTCTTTTGCACTGCATATCCTGGTTTGGGTATGAACATCTA
This sequence comes from Thermophis baileyi, assembly GCA_003457575.1. Classification (NCBI taxonomy): domain Eukaryota; kingdom Metazoa; phylum Chordata; class Lepidosauria; order Squamata; family Dipsadidae; genus Thermophis; species Thermophis baileyi. The sequence goes on from QLTV01002140.1 coordinate 3,918,118, forward strand.
CACATATATGCTAAGATGTCACTATGGATATGGAAATGAAATGCCTTCTCCAACAGGCTTGGCACCTACATGGCATTTTAGTAAGGAAGGAAACCATTACTTGAAGAAAGAGGAAACAGCTCAAATTCAAATTGTTTTCTTTTAAAACAAAAAGGTAGTCATTTTTAAAGGCCTACACCTACAGTATCCATACACCGATTACAAGAGAAAAAAATGTTATGTTGCCATTCATAATAGTAAAATATTTTGTTGTATTCTTTTGTATATTCAGAATGCCTTTTTTCTTCCAGTTTGCAGTTTGGGACTTTCATTATATTTCATTATCTTTTATTTACCACTCCTTTTTCATTTCTCTTGCTTAATTAGTAGGAAAAAATGAACAGAGTCCCTGTATCTTAAATAGTTGAGTAAAAGAAAATTGTGAAAGAAAAATTGCAGTAGTTACTTCCATCTTCTATTCTCCATGCAACTTTTTTTAAACTCTTCTAGTTCTTATTTTAAAACCAGAATTAAAAAAACCCACAGAGATAGTGTCAATAGGGGTCATTATAGATTTAGATTTATTTGCTTCTACATATTAGCCCACACATTAAAGATATATCACAACTACATCACACATTCTGTTCTAATTTTGTCAGATAAAGTGGAGTAGAGACAAACATCAGCCCACACTACCATCTCAATTCAAAACATATAGTAGTAAAGTTGAAGAAAACCCCGTAATACATTTAGCAATAGCAATAGCAATAGCAATTAGACTTATATACCGCTTCATAGTGCTTTACAACCCTCTCTAAGCGGTTTACAGAGTCAGCATATTGCCCCCAACAATCTGGGTCCTCATTTTACCCACCTCGGAAGGATGGAAGGCTGAGTCAACCTTGAGCCGGTGAGATTTGAACCGCTGAACTGCAGCTAGCAGTCAGCTGAAGTAGCCTGCAGTGCTGCACTCTAACCACTGCGCCACCTGGCTCTTATTTGTCTGTTGGCAGTTATAATAAAATGGAAAAGAATATCCAGGTCTATGAAGACTACATGCTCTAATGCAGGGGTGTCAAACTCAAGGTCCGGGGGCCAGATCCGGCCCACGGGATGCTTAGATTTGGCCCGTGGCGCCGTCCTGGAAACAGCGAAGGACCGGCCCATGTTGCCTCTGCCAGGGAAAATGGAGCTCGGGAGGGCAGCCCTCCTGAGCTCTGTTTTCCCTGGCAGAGGGTTGCAGGAGGCTGTTGCAGTCGGGAATGGAGCTCAGGAGCCCGTGTTTGCTGGCAGAGTGCTCGGGCCACCAAAGGCACCCCCGACACGAGTGACGTTGAGCTGGCCACACCCATCCTGGCCATGCCCACTCCGGCTCCCTGAGGTCAAACACAACGCTGATGTGGTCCTCAATGAAATCGAGTTTGACACCCCTGCTCTAATGTAAGAAAGGAACAGGGGTGGGCGGGTGAATTCTCCTAATGGAAAAAAAAATAATATTCAATGAATTCACTTTTTTACAACAATATGCATCTTCTTTGATCTAACTACTTATATGCAAACAAAGTTATTTTCATGTAAGGTAAACACAGTTTTTAAATATAAGAACACATCGCCTTGTTTCTGGTCTGTTTCTCCTTCAGATGCTGTGTGTTTTGGTTTGTAGAATCTGTCTCCCCTGGATGCGCTCTTATCTCAAGATAAGCTGATCTGCTAGACCTGGAATGGGATGAACATGTTTCTCAGCTGGGCTCCGGAAGCTCTGAAGATACAAATTTTGATGTGGATCAATAAAAGATTTTAAAAAATCTTTTTGTCTGCTTTAAAAGAAAAAAGCTTGAAATTCTGTTAAGTTATCTGTTAAGTTGCAATAGCTTGCAACTAAGGGATTAACCATCTAAATAATAAAAGCTTATTTGTAAGAAACATCTAATTGCAAGAATAATTTATCAAAAATAAACTCAAAAATTATAATACCTCAATTTCCAATGGCCCCCATTCCTACTAGTTCCTGATCCTGTCTTGTAATTGGATTGTTCTCTTGACTTTTTGAAAGTGTCTCTCTTGAGCCTTGCACTTATTCTGGAACACAACTTTGGATTTTGTCTCTGATTTTCAAAGTCCAACTTGAAACTCTGATGTAGTTTCATATTCTCTTTTCAGGATTTATGAACTGCAGCTTCTAACCACATTAGCAATCAAATTATCTTATTGTGTTGCTGCTTCTCAATCAGGACATTGACATGTATTGTCAAAAAGCTTATTTAACCTCTTTGGAAGCATCTCCTATGACATATCAACTAGAAAAAAAAACATGCAAACTACCATAATACTATTCAAATTTTCTATATTGTGTTTAACTTATATCAGTGCAGCTGGATAAACAAAACTTCCAAAGCTGGACTTTCAAAAACTCCAAACTTAAACTGGAGTTGATTAAGTACTGTATTATCACAAAGCTATTAACATATTTAATATAATAGTGCCATTAAAAAACTTGACATTTACCAAAGCTACCCATTAAATAAATAACACATTCTGTGGCAACCCAACCCCTTATGTACTGCAAACCTGGTAGGAAAGATAAATAGAATGATTTAGGAAATGTCAGCTTTTGAATAGGGAATTGTTGCAGGCACCTTTTGATAATTTGTGTATGGATAAGGCAACCAAGCTATCCAACAGACTGCTCAGATGACAAATAAATCTTCATTCATTATGGTTTGGGATATAATCTGATATTTACGATACCATAAGGGGTCAGCACTGACATTTCAATACTGACAGATATAGGCACAGTTCATTTCCAACCCAAACTTCAGAGATTTTACTACTTAAAACCTTGGTACCGTATCAAGAGACATGTCTCTCTCTCAAAGAAATCATAAGTGACATTTGAATTGTGGCAAAAATAGATAAGGCAACGAACGTAACATGAAATGCATCAAACTACAACCCTTAACCAAAAAAGTATATTTCTAATAGTTATTACCTTCCTCTCTTGCCTATTCCAGCCATTGCTGCAATTCTCCATTCTACTGTATCATAAAGACCACTAGAACATGATTTGTGTGCTTGTTTTTCAGCTCCCACTCCCTATTTTAAATATGTTTGTTTCTTACATTTAGAAGCCATCTGATTCCAGAGGGATTCTGGACAATTTATACTTAAAATATTAAATATTAAAAGGGAGCTAAATGTCCAGGCAAACTGCCCAGGATTGCAGTCTGATGGATAATATACATTTGTGAGGAGTTCTTTTCTGTCAGATTAAATATTCTGCAGGAGAAGATTTTTGACTTGTTCTTTATACCTTTGAATCAGGGTAGATATTACGTTAACTGTATTTTTAAATTGAGTGTTGGGGATGCCAAGGCAAACAGTATAGTTTCCTATGACACCTTTAGTAGAGCTACGGTACAAGGAAAGAATGCTAAAATTAAACTGTTCCTGCCCAGTTTTTCAACATTCCTGCAGTTTCTTTTCATGGTATTCAGAGATTCATTTACTTTATTAAGATTTTAAGTAAAAAGAAACAAAAAAGGGATTTCATCCTTTATTTGACAGCAAATGCTAAACCAATGAAGACAAATGATGGGTAGAGCAAAAGGAAGGCATTTGTTAGAAAGCTGTTGCATACAGTGTGGAGGAAAGAAAAGGGGCAATTAGAAAAAGAATTTCTACCTTAGTGTTAGTAAGGAAACCACAATCTGTATTTTGTATAAGCTAAACTTATGAGATCCTCATTATGAAGCTTCTTACTTCACTATTGCTTCCTATACGCCGACAGTGTTGCCTTTGGAAGCTACCATGAAAAATATCGGCAACATGTTACCATTAATACAGCTTGAAAAATTGTCTGATGAATATTTCCCATCAAAAACAGTAGATGTGAGTCCTAATCACCAGATAAGGTTCAATAAAATTGGGCTGTTTGCACATTTCCTTCCTTAGTCCCACAACCTCATTTATGCTGGTTATATTTCACAGGTAATCACCTGAAAACAAAATTGGAAGGAAGCAAGGAGGTGGGGCCGGGTGGGCAGAGAGAGGTTTATCTTGTCTCTGAAAGGGGCCTTTGGTTGCTGAAGTTGCTGCTGCTGCTTAATGCCAGATCGATTGTGAACAAAGCCCCACTCGTCCAGGATTTAATCCTGGAGGAGAGAGCAGTTCTGGCATGTAAAACCGAAACCTGGCTGGGACAGGAGGGGGGTGTTCCCCTTTCAGAGATCTGCCCAGACGGGTTTCAGGTGCTGCACCAGTCACGACTCCAGGGAAGGGGTGGGGGAGTGGCTATCATCGTCCATAAGAGTCTTTGTCCTCGCAGGATCCCTGCCCCTGAGATTGTTGGGTGTGAGTCTCTCCTTGTGAAGTTGGACTTAGGGGTGCAGGTGGGTTTGTTGTTGACGTACCTACCTCCCAGCTTCGTCAAAACAGCCCTGCCTGATCTGCTGGAGGCAGTAGCCGGGTTGGCAGTGGAG
>QLTV01002140.1:3924621-3955878 GCA_003457575.1 Thermophis baileyi
TTGCCCTGATTGGCCCATGCATGGTTGTGTGAATGTTTTATTTTAAATATAGATGTTTTTTTTTAATTGCTTTTATATGTTTTATTTTTTTATGATGTAAGCCGCCCAGAGTCCTTCGGGAGTTGGGCGGCATATAAATTTTATAAAATAAATAAATAAATAAATAAATAAATAAATAAATAAAGTTAAGCAGACACCATTGTAGGCAAATTTGCTGAATGAGCCACATCATTCATCTACACCTCTCCAGGCTACTGGCCAACTAGATAAAATTACTAATTGATTATAATCTATAATTAAAATAGTATGTTTATTTATTTATTTATTGCATTTGTACAGCCACCCATCTTAAAGCCAAACTCTGAATGGCTTACAATCCAAAACATATTTGTCATAAATGTCATCTTAGCATCATGATGACATGGGTAGTGGTTTCAGGAGGTAGCTTTTTTTTTTTTCAAATCAGGAACTAAATAAGAATCTGTATTTCTATATTTCATGATGCTAGATGACTGAACCCCAGAAAGAGTGATAAGCAGGAAGATTAAGAACTTGTGGCTAAAAAACTGGAACTCGGTCCTTAAATGAAATCTGGAGAGGGTTATGAGCTATAAATATGAAGAGCGGGATGTCCAGGAATGTCCATGTCCATAAAGGTATAGTATATTGCAGAGAGAACATGTTGTTCTAGGTTGTAGGGATAGGATGAAGTGGATAAAGAGAGTGAGAGGTGTATATTGAAAGATTCTTAGAGTTGAACATTTTTCCACTGATTCTGGTAAGTTGCTAGGGGCTGGTGTAGGGTAGTGTGGCATAATAAGAAGGGAAAAAATACACTAGTGGTGGGCAGAGGGTAATGTGGTGGGACATGGGCCAATACAGAGGAAGAGAGATTGAAACTTTATGACTATTCTCTATTTGTTGCCTCACAATCTCAGCTGCAAAATCCAACATGGTGTGTTTGATAAACACAACAAAGCCCTTTTTTCCCCATTTTTGTCTTTACACACTGGATATTCTGAGTTTTTACCCTATTATCCCGCTATGTTATCTCATAGTGTTTCCCCATGAAGTTGTTGGTGTACTGTAAATCATCCATAAATTGAGTAATTTATCTACCATGTGCACCCACAAATTCCAATAAACTTTTGAATAAATATTTGGAAGCATTGATACTGTAAGTCAGGGGTGTCAAACTCAAGGCCCGCAGGCTGGATCTGGCCCACAGGTTGCTTAGATCTGGCCCGCAGGGCTGCTCTGGAAATAGTGGAGGACCGGCCCACGGTGCCTCTGCCAGCGAAAACGGACCTCGGGAGGGCTGTGTGCGGCCCTCCCGAGCTCAGTTTTTGCTGTCAGAGAGTTGCGGAGGCCGTCGCAGCTGAAAATGGAGCTCGGAGCCTGTTTTCGCTGGCACAGTGCTCGGGCCACCACAGGCACCCCCAATGCGAGTGACGTTGAGCTGGCCATGCCCACCCTGGCCATGTCCCCCACCCCCCCGAAGTCAAACACAACCTTGATGCGGCCCTCAATGAAATCGAGTTTAGCAATAGCCCTTAGACTTATATACTGCTTCATAGTGCTTTACAGCCCTCTCTAAGCATATTGCCCCCAACAATCTGGGTCCTCATTTTACCCACCTCAGAAGGATGGAAGGCTGAGTCAACCTTGAGCCGGTGAGATCTGAACCACCGAACTGCAGCTAGCAGTCAGCTGAAGTAGCCTGCAGTGCTGCACTCTAACCACTGCGCCACCTCGGCTCTTGAGTTTGACATCCCTGCTGTAAGTTGTCCTAGTCAATTATTTTGGATTTCTAGACTGGACTGTATTTCTTATGAAAAACAGTATCCTAATGGATTTTTTTACTCTGAAGTAGTGCAGTACAAAAAGGTGGTTAGTTCAAAGGAAAACATAATGAAAAGATATTCTTGTGGTATGGAAAGCAGAAGTCAGATGCAGCAATAATTGCACACAAGAGTGCTTTTACTTCCAGATGCAACTGTGAAGAAAACACAGGTCAAGGAACACTGGAGATACTATGTCTAACAATTCTAATTTTATCTTCTCTTTATCCCTATGTATTTTCCTGATAAAAAATTTTTTTATCCAAGATGCACACAGGTGGGTCTGTCCACCGTGACATACTGAAGTCAAAGAACTAGCACAAAGCTTCGCTGATAATAAAAAGGACTTTTGTAATATATCAAGAGTTTTATATGTGCTAACAGTAAACCATCAACAGACCTTATGCTGAGCTGGGCAGCTTCAAGTTCACAGCTTGAACCAAACCAAAGATATTCTCAATCACTTAACATGCACTCCTAGCAGTATAGCAATGTATGTATTGCAGAACAGGTGATTATCAAGTGGAACATCGCAACGTAATTGAGCAGCTGCTGTTTGAAAATCTTGCTAGTTTCAGACTGCACAGGCAGAAGTCAAAGCTGGAACATCTGACAATCTTTTTAGAGATTGTAGACCACCCACCTACCATTCTGCAAGATATCTATTTTAAAGCATCATTTCAAGCTCTTTCAAGTGCTGTAGTTCAAAGCCATTCATTTCATCCTCAAAGACCAAAGTTGGATAGATCTTTAATTCCAACCCTATTGATTTGAAGTGGTGAATACAGCAGTGTATAGTAGTACGTAGAGAGTGCTACTATTTAAGCAACTAAAAAAAAACTTAGGTTGGCATTTTTCAACAAATATGGACTCCAAAGCACTGTTGAAAAGACCCAACTCACAATCTTAGCACTCGTTTAACCATGCTCTTCAGAACAAATGTTTGAATAATACAGTTTTGGCAACTATATCCACTTCATTTCAAAGTCTGCAACTTGACGGATTTATTTTGCTTTTATTCTGATGGGCTGCAGGGAAAGGCATCAATCCTTGAAGTGTTGATTGTAGACCTTCTCTAATATAGTTAGCGCAATTGATCTTCCTGTTTCTAAAAAAATATTCTACAATTACATTCCATAGGCAATAGACTGGGCAGGGTTTCAGATTTGATTCAAAAGAGTTGTTTCAGGAATAGTTAAGAGACATGAATGCAGACTATTCTGGACCCCTAAAGCTGTCCAACTGATAATTTTATCAAAAAGATAGGTTCTTAAGACTAATTCTGGTGGCCTCTAACAACAGTGTAGGATCCCTAGTCTGGGAGCTAAAACAATATTTCTTCTGGTCCCCAGCCTGACAACAAAAGTAGTCCATATATCCCTCCCTAACTGTACATCTAGGGTGTATAGGGTGTGTATAAGAAATCCCTTAACTATCTTTTGTTTATTTGTATCCATTTGGTAAGCTGTAATAAAAAAAATCTTAGATCGCATCTTAAAATTCCTCTTAAATTTTCAAGCCCCAGAAGATAAGATGGCTTCATTATAAAATTGTTTTACTTAATTATTATTATGCCATTGGGACAAAGACACGCTAGCGTGGATTATGAAATGGAGTTTTGAAAATTGGAAAAGGGCATCAAGCCATTGCTAAGTGCAGGAATCCGAATTAAAACATTCCAGGCAAAAGACAATCTAGCCTCCTCTTAGACATCACTTGAAGTGAATCTATTATCTCTTTGAGTAATTGGTTCCACTGTCAAATAGCTCTTACTATTAGGAAGCTTCTTCAATATATCTTATGGGCCCCCAATTTAGAAAGTCTACCCTTGCTAGTCAGGGGATGCTATTTTAAATGTTATGCTTGAATCTAATAATATTTAGATCCATAGTCTTCTCAGGTAAAAGATATGCTCTGCCAATTTATACTTTCTAAGCTCTGGACATAAAACTATTTTCTCTCTAATACCAGTCAATTCAAAAACATGTCACTTAAGACCCGGTGGCCTAGAGATGGAGCTCTTGCCTCACAATCAGGAGGTTGTGAGTTCGATCCTAGGTAGAGGCAGATGTAGGGTCTCCTGCTGGGCAGGGGGTTGGACTCGATGACCTGCAAGGTCCCTTCCAACTCTGTTAATCTGTTAAAGTCTAGAAGCTTTAAAAGGCTGTTTTCCTACTAAGTATGATTGTAGTTATATCTTTAAATTGAAATTATGCATGCTTATTTGCAGAAAATCTAACTAATGCTGTGAAACATACTCTAAATGAAAACTTGCATGGTATCTTCTGTTCCTAAGAGCCACAAGAGGACATGTCTGATGAGTTGATGTTTCAAGGGAGCAAGCATTAAGTTGTGCACAAGACCACTAGAACATGGGGTGCCACAGGACTTGGTACTCACATATTCCTCTTTAACATTTACTTAAAACTCCTTGGGAAACAAGTTGCTGGCACAGAGTTTTACATCTCAACTCCAAGCTAAAGAGTTTAGGCTAGTGCCCCAGTACTTGGAAGCTACGGTATTAGGGTCTAGATGGGGAAGAATGAGCCTAGGCTCTGTGTTATCAGATTGGAACAGCTTTGGGTGAGATATTCCATCTTTACTTCTAGATGGTGCTGCACTTCCCATGCCCAACTGGTTCATAATCAGGAGGTCCTTTTTGAGTCTTAGCTTATGCTCAACAAGTAGCAACTATGGCAAGTAGGGCTTTCGCACAACTCTATTGTTGAAACAATTGTAAACTTTCCTGGAACAGGAGGTCTTTCTCTTGCATTATTTATACTTGCAACCAGATTTGTACAATAACTTTTACATGAATCTGTTGTTGAGGATCACTCAGAAGCTACAATTGGTCTGCACTGCTGCAGCTAGACTAGTAATGGGAATAGTAATGGGTGTTTCATGATTTGCTGGTGTGATGCTGATACTTTGACAGCTGTGTTGGTTACCAGTTTGCTTCTGAGTACAACCCAAGATGCTGATTGCACCTTTAAAGCTCTTATAGTGCATAAACATGGATATATACAGGGCTATCTTCTCCCAATTAGTTTTGCGTGTCCAATAATTATCTTTTCAGTTAGATGTTGCTGCTGCAGGGCCTCAGAGGTAGGTCTTTTCAATTATACCCCCCACTTCTTTGAAATAGCATTCTCCTTGTGATTTGATAACCCCCCTACACTATTTAATTTCAAAAATAATATTAAACTGACTTTTTCAATAGATTTTTATATGGGGATGTTGCAAACTGCTCTGTCCTGTAATTTGGAGATAGAAGAATGTGGTGTGGGTTTTTTTGGTGGGCCCATATGTTTTGTACTGCATTACCATTTATGTTTTAAATGTTGTAATTTTAACCTAATTTATACTAATTTATGGAATGTGCACAGAATCAGTTTCAAATTTAGTTGCATATAAGCCAATAAATAAATAAATTTCCTATCTTTTTACATTTAGGACAATGGTTCTTTTAATGTACAGTATGTTCTATTTTGCACCTTTTGGAAAGCAAATACTATATAAATCCCTATTAATATCTAATGAAAAAAACCTCAGAAAAAGAAAGAAAGAAAGAAAGAAAGAAAGAAAGAAAGAAAGGAGGGAGGGAGGGAGGGAGGGAGGGAGGGAGGGAGGAAGGAAGGAAGGAAGGAAGGAAGGAAGGAAGGAAGAAAGNAAGGAAGGAAGGAAGGAAGGAAGAAAGGAAGGAAGGAAGGAAGGAAGGAAGGAAGGAAGGAAGGAAGGAAGGAAGGAAGGAAGGAAGGAAGGAAGGAAGGAAGGAAGGAAGGAAGGAATTGCAAAACCTCTTTTTCCGTAGACTAAATAATGCAAATCATTGTGTACAGCATCTCTACCTGTTACTGTAGAAGTAGTGTCCTCCTTATGATTTCACTCTAAAATAGAAGAGAAGATACAAGAAATACAACCCTCATTGAAATAAATGTTATATGATTGATAATTAATAAAAAAGGATCACAATGAAACACTCAGTGGAATGGCAATGGATTTTACATCCTTCAAGGTTTGTTATAATCATTGCAGTGTTGCTGTTGTTTTACTATTTTGCCTTCATAACAATCATTTATTTGTTTGAATTTCACATTCTAGATCTATTTAGATTAATGTCTAATCAATCATAAATCTGGGGGTTTAGGATTAGACAGAATGGTTCAAATCAAATAAAAACAGCAAGAAGCATAAGCCATGCCTCCTATGTAAGAGTTCTTTTCAACTTGCATTCTTATCAGTTCCCTTTACAAAAACAGCTAAGTGTCATGTAAACCATGATCATTTTCCCATCACTAAAAGTAGTAACTAAAGGTATTAAATGTCAGAAACGTTGATGAGAAAATTTGGCTGGGAACCACTCAGATCTTACTGGACACATGTTACCAACACCACTAGTGTAGCAATGAAAGCCTCAGACATGTGCTTTCTAAAATTATCCATGAAATTCAAACCAAGGAATAGCATACTTAAAATATTATTTGCACCAGCCTGCAGTCAGCCAGCCAAGGGGCTCTCTTGCTATATCACTGCCTGGAATCTGCCTTTGATATCAAGAGAGCATAACCACTGGATTTTGACACAGTCCTTATCCTTTCTCTGTTTACAATAATCACTCCTGCCTCCCAGGCATTTCAAACATTCTTCTCATGTTCTCCTGTTGTCACTGTAACAGTGAATCTGCACAAACAGCATCTATCTCTGAGTCAAAGTAAAGCTAACATTTGGAACATCAACAGAAAACTTTTTTGTTAATCATGCAGTGCTAAATTCTACAATGAATCAGGTTTTTATTGAATATAAGGAACAATGCCAGAATCTTAAAGCTCACAATGTTGATACAAAGACCTTGTGGAATATTATTTTCCATATTTCATTAGTTTTCAATTGTGACAAATTTAGGTACCAGCTAACGTACAAGAGTAAAATTCAATCATAAATGTCACCCAGACAATATGCCACTCTCCATTTACTGTAATTCACTTAACTCATTTTGGACATTCTACTTAGGCATAAATAAGCAAGCCGACATAAGCATGCAAGGCAAGGGTATCTGTACATACTATAAAGCCCCTCTGAAGCCTAACATGTGATATAGGTATTCCCACAGATTTCCACACATACGGACAGCAACGCATACTAAAAGTTCCCTTATGCAGAAATCCATGTGGGTGCCCAGGACTATATATCATGCAGCATACTAGAAATAGAAGTGCATGCTTTTTAATCTGTATATTTCTGTTCACTGTAAATTGAATATGGTTCATTTTTATTCTGCAACATGCTCAAAACTGGAATGTCTAATCAAGAGCTTACAGTTCATAATTGCTTGAGGGAATCTTTGCTCTGTTTGTAGCCAAGCGTGTAAAAGAAAAGTTGCTTTTTTGGTTAGGAAGTTTGTAAATATTGTTATGGTTGACAACAGTGATCATCAAAATGTCAATTTAAAAGTTGGGAAAGAACGGCCGAGAACAGTTGTCTCAAAAGTTTGTTTTTGCTTGGCAAGGCCCCCATGGCCTATTTACAGTATGTACTCTAAGAGCTCAATGACATAATATGGACAGTTGTGTGCCACTTCTTCCTGGCAGAAAAGGATCTCCAACAGCGAGGAAAGGCTATTTAATCCTTTTATGCTGGAATAACTTTACCATAACCTCATGAGATCACTTTTCCACTTCAAATTTCTTTAGCTGTTTTACTCCCTATGGGGGAAAAGATATGGGAAAGAGATTTTTGTCTAGTATGCATAGAAGAAAGTATCAGAGGGGAGCAATTCTATGCTTCTCATGATGGCTTTACAAAAAGATAGAGGGCCTTTTGGTGCTTGGGAGTCACATTTTGCATTTGAATTGGGGTGCACAACAGGCAATGCAATGTAAGTGAAGTAGTGTCATACCCAGGTGGCCTGGATATTTTCACCAATCTTCTTTATTTTTATTTTAAGCCATATTAAACCCATTTCAGAGTTTGCCTAATGATTTGTATGTTATTATCTCAATATGGTAGACAATAATTCCACCAATTTATGACCGATGTATTTATTTAAAACATTTATACAACCACCCATGTTGAACCAAACTCTGTGCAGCTTACAAACTCAAATAAAATAAAATCTATGTATACAATTTAAAAAACAACAACTAAAATCAAAAGACTAGCTCCATCATAGCTCCATTTTCTCAGACAGCCCTAACAAATTCTCCCCATCAATCTCACCCTGTCCCAGTGTTTGGGGGAACTGTCAGGTCTTAAGTGCCTTTTGGAAGTTAAAAGGATAGGTCCAGCAGAACTTTGGAGGAAGGATGTTCCATAGGGCAGGGGCTGCCACAGAAAAGGCTCACTGTCTTGGTCCCATAATATGGCAGCATTTAAGGGAAGAGATTAAAAATATGCCTAGCCTATCTAAATGTAGTTCATAAAATTATCTGCCACAATGTCCTACCTGTCAATGACTACTTCAGCTTCAACCACAACAATACACGAGCACACAATAGATACAAACTTAATGTAAACCGCTCCAAACTCGACTGCAGAAAATATGACTTCAGCAACAGAGTGATCAATGCCTGGAATTCACTACCTGACTCTGTGGTTTCTTCCCCAAACCCAAAAAACTTTAACCTTAGACTGTCTACTGTCGACCTCACCCCATTCCTAAGAGGTCTGTAAGGGGCGTGCATAAGTGCACCAGCGTGCCTACCGTCCCTGTCCTACTGTCCTATTGTCCTCATCTATCTGTATTCACTTTGATTATGTTTATGTTTATACCTATACCTGCTATCTTGTACATGTTTGACAAACAAACAAACAAACAAACAAACAAACAAACAAATAAATATCTAGTCTGATAAGATGGATAGATTTCTTTAGGGAAAGGATTTCTCACTATGGTGTACCATGTAGGCTTTAAAGGTAAAACCTAGCATCTTGCATTACACCCAAAAGGAAATTGGGAGCCAGTGCAGCTAACATAATAGTAGTAGTATAGTAGTATATCATGGGCAAATCCTGGGAAAACCAAGGGCCATTGTCCATGCCAGCAGATTCTGGCCCTCCTGGATCTCTTGGTGCTCAATATTATCAACCAAGATATCCTTGTGGGTTGAGGGAGGGAGGGACTGTTTTGTAGAGGTTCTCCTCTTTTCTCCAGTTCCAGTCAGTGTTGTAACTTAGGTCTTTTGACTCTTCTGTTTAACATCTACATGAAATCACTGGGGAGGTCATCTGACAGCATGATGTATGGTAGCCTTAGTATGCTGATATCCAGCAATGCTGGCCAAGTGCCTGAAGGCAGAAAAATATGAAATCAATTCAACTTAACCCTGGCAAGATAGAATTGTTTTGGGTCTTTGCTCCCCGCCCCCAGGCCCTGGTGATATATCATCTGCACCATTGTTCTAAAAAAGATAAGATTGGAAACTGGATAAAGGTTTTCTAAAATTGTTGGGTCCAAAGATACCTCTTAAGAAGGAGACACACCACTGCCTCCTTCAAGGCTTGTGGTACCATCCAGTGGTGGGATTCAAAAAAATTTTACTACCGGTTCTGTGGGCGTGGCTTGGTGGGTGTGGCGTGGCTTGGTGGGCATGGCTTGGTGGGCGTGGCAGGGGAAGGTTACTGCAAAATCCCCATTTCCTCCTGATCAGCTGGAACTTGGGAGGCAGAGAATAGATGGGGGCGGGGCCAGTAAGAGGTGGTATTTACCGGTTCTCCGAACTACTCAAAATTTCCACTACTGGTTCTCCAGAACTGGTCAGAACCTGCTGAATACCACCTCTGGTACCATCCTCTCTCACAAAGAGCTATTAACCATCACTTGAACTCATCCACATGTTGTCTCCTAGGGGGCCTTGACCAACTAGGAGAGGAATGGTCAAGAAGATAGATGGCCAAGTTCACAGCCACAAGGACCCTGTCCAATTCCTTAGGATCAACCAGCTCAAATTCCTCCCAGATAACAGGGCTCAAATGTGCCTCAGTCACTTCTAAGGGAGCTCTCCAATTGGAGTAAATTCTGATTGAAGTCCAGAGAATGAAAATATTCCTCATAGCAATCTGGAAGAGTTCCCCTGCTCCTCCTTAAAGGAGGAACCCATCTGTATACATTTGGGGAAAGTCATATAAACATGCATTGTATCAGGAGAAATTAATTTTCAGGAACTTATGTATAACAAGAAAAATATATGCAGTACAAAAAGAAATGGGAATGAAAATAAATGTGAGTTTGATTAGATATTTACAGAAACAGTCTGAAGTAATTTAAAAGCAGAGAGAGAGAGAGAGAGAGAGAGAGAGAGAGAGAGAGAGAGAGAGAGAGAGAGAGAGAGAGAGAGAGAGAGAGAGAGAGATGAAAACAAATAGAAATATTTGTTCTTAATTATTCAATTTATATTCTTCCATACAGAAGTCAAGTTTGCTCATCCTTATATGAAATATTGAACACAAAAATATGCATAATTCTATTTGAATTGTTTAAACTGGAATCTATAACATTCTGCCAAGTAGACCTAAGGACTACGGGCACCAGAAAGAGTTGTAATTTGATGCATCATCTAGTGCCAAATGTATGCCTTAGACAGCAAGTAGAATATACAGGGGGGGGGGAAACCGGGCATCCAGAAGTTCTTGTGGTAGCTATTTATGTCCATTAGAACAAAAGTTGCCCTTTGAACTGTTGTGCACAAATATTTGCAGGACTACATACTGTTTTGGGAAGAGGAAATCTCTACAAGGCACAAATACTCTTGGCTAAGTCCAATACAGTCATAATAAATCATTAAATATTGCATAGTTAAATGAAAATATTTGCTGGACTGTTTCCTGCTTTGGGAATTAAGCATGTTAGCTTAAAAAGTAGCTAACACTATTTTTAATAGTCTCAATAAACCATTAAGATCAAGATGGGTGTGAGTTGCTTTGGGAAATACCCAGTGGTAGATGTGTTTGGAAGCTTTCTTTCTTAACTATATTAGATAGTTATTTGCATCAGAATTAAAATTCTTGATCTTTTGTGCTTTAGTTGCATATATTCATAAAGGCTCTAGAAGACAAAATTAAATTTGAACAAGCATTTCAGAAACAAATAGTGCAGCTCGATCAGAATTTCTCTCCATCCCTCTCTCTTTTGACAAGATGTAGAATTTGTCAATTTTTAATGTTGAATGCTGGTTAAATGTCTCTTAAGTCAGGGGTCCCTAACCCCTGGGCCACGGGCCACTACTGGGCCATGGCCTATTTCGAACCAGGCTGCACACCAGCCCATCACTCGCACAAGTCAAGCTGTGCATGTGCACATGCGCGCCGGCCCGCTGCTCATGCGGCCTGTTTCCCCTCTCTCCTCCCGCCGGGCCACGAAGCCAGAAAGGTTGGGGATCACTGTCTTAAGTGCTCTGTCATGGCATCTCAGTTATATAAACAAGAGATAGAAACACTCATTAATGAATTGCCTGGACAATCAAATCAACACAACTTATATGAAAGGGCCATAGCAACTTATCAGGGATATGCCTGAGAAAATATAGAGAATTAATATGGAATCATTTGGAATTTGTTAAACAGAGAAAGATTTTATTTTGGGAAGCTGGTTTTGAATTAATGTTGCATCTAACTGGAATTTGTTGTATATTTTGCTTTTCCAGCCCCATTATTTCTATTAAAGCTTTATATTTATGAAAACAATAACAACAACAATATCTGGTCAACAAGAAGATATTCAGTGCTCTCATTTGCAATAGAAATTTACCCTAAAAAGGTTTTCTTGAACATTGTGATGTTTGAGAAATAGGGAACATGAAAAATAAATTAGTTCCCTGTCCATCTTTCAGCCTTTCTCTTCTCAAATCCAAAGGCTGCTGAGTGTGTGTGTGTGTGTGTGTGTGTGTGTGTAGTGTGTGTTCTATCAGTTCTAGAGTTATTTTTCCTATTTTGAGAAAGAGAGAGAATGTGAGAGAATGTGTACATTTAGGTCCCCTTGCTAAATTCCTACTCATTCACATATGGATACAAGTGGGATTTACATACAAGATTTACAGTTTAAAGGGTATCATAATAAAATAAGGATGGAAAATATGGTCTTCCAAATGTCACTGAACTACAGTTCCTAACAGCTTACATCATTGGCCACACCAGCTGGGTCTGGTGAGAGATTAAATTTAATTGCAGAAAAGCCACAATTTTTGTGAAGCTAGAGATTCATTGGCATTGCTATGACTCATTATAGGTTTGGTTATATGTTCAGCACAAATTGCATTTCTTCTACATTCATAATTAATGGTTACCCTCCAAAATACCAAATTCTAAACTCCCAGTGGAATTCCTATGCTGGGAGTTGGAGTATTGCTTATTCTCTATGATCATTGTAACATTCAGGGTCAAATCATCTCTATGTGCTGTGTATCATCACTTTCCTCACCTAGAAGACCAGCCAAGATCTGGAGAAGAGGTGAAGAATTTGTGGAATTGAATTATAACTCCAATCAGCCCAGCACATTCTGGTGAGAGATGCTATAGTTAAATGAGAGATGAAGGACTCCTTACATAAAGTCTTGTGGTAGCATTTTCCAGAAAGGGAAGAAGCGTCTTTGGGCATTCATAATTTTATTGGGAGAACATTTCCAATGTATTTTTGAACTACAGAGAATAACCTTCAGGAATAAATCTATTCAATATGACTCTTGAAACATATTAGTTCTATTTTCAAAAATTTGGCTACTTTATATGGAATCTTCTTATAATACAGTTATGCAAGATATATAACACATGCAGCCAGTAGCAGCATGGCAACTGGAAACTTCTCTTAATTAAGTCAGGCTGGTATCCAGATCTGCACTTATAAAAAGATTCTCCCTGAAAATGGATGCTGTTGAAAATCCTGCATTTCTAGATCTTTGATGGAGCAATTTTGTGGGGTCCCAGATTCGCTTCTCACCCATGTTGGGCAACAAACTGTTATTAGAGTTGAATCAAGCCTCCACCTTATTATAATCTAGAATAGGACATCATATTTGTTTGCCTATGACAAATACATTTCCCTTTGTCTTTTAATTGTTTTAATTATTTAATTTTTTTAAAAAAAATCATTACAATATGAAGTGTCATACAAACTAAACTTAAAGGAAGACAAGAGAATAGAGACAAGTAAAAAGTGCAAGAAAAAGGTAAACAGAAGAAAGAGAAATGCAAGAATTTGTTAAAGAAAAAAGAAATAAAGAAGTGATTTCCAATCTTTATCATAAATATAAACAATAAGTTAATCTTCACCTTCTCTAAAGTTACCAATATTTACCTCTCCATCCCATATCCCATTTCTTATCTATGAACAAATACATAAAGCATCATCTTTTCAGTCCTAGTATCAGCAGTTCATAAAGGGTAGCCAGAAGTAACAATATATCTTATTTTAATATTGATCAAATAAACCAACTTTATATTCTTTTCTTTTACTTCTAACAATCTTAATCTTTAGTTTGCTTAAGTATTGTCATAGAATTTTATTTCTCTACATTTCTTTTTTGTCCCATGGGACAGAGTTCTTCAAGCTTACATAAAACAATTAAAATAATACTCATCTGCAAGGAGGCTGGGCTATTAGATTGGCTCACCTTAGGTGATTAATGGACTTGATTAGGTTTCAAGAGAGTTTGAGGTTGTTCCAAGAAGTTTGCTATCTAGTCCAACCAAAGTCTTAGTGGCTACATCAAATGGAAGAGTGGCCATAGCCTTGGATTGGATCATACCTGAATGGAATCTCTGTGCCCATGGTTCCTGTCACTCTCCATGTTATATGAAAGACCTGAGGGAACAAAAGAGCGGTAAGAAACACCTAAAGCATCACTGGCAATTGACATAGTGAAAACAATCAAACATGAACTGGCAAGAGTGGCAAAAGAGGATTATTTCTTTACCCCTATTGCATTCACAGTCATTCAGAGGCTTAATTTCAGGTTAACCAATTCCTTCTCAGAGGGAGAATTACAGGGTTGCTGTGAGGAATATGCTAAGCATCTTGTGGATAAAGTCCCTTGCGTCCAGTCTACATTGGACTATAGTTTTAGGGCAGCACCTTTAGCTTAGGATCCCAAGTGTGTTAAAGTCCCTGTTTCTTACCTATATTCACAACTATGGCAATAGTTTTATTCAACAACCATACATATTTATTTATTTTGTATTGTTTTAATTGTTTTATGTATCTATGATGTATGTTGCTCAGAGTCACTTGTTGAAATGAGTGGTTATAGAAATCAAATAAATTAATAAATTACATTTTATTACTGTAATTAACATTGTCAATAAATATTGCATATAAAAAGGACATAAGCAGTTCTGGCCCACTTTATTATTTGTTTGTTTGTTTGTTTGTTTGTTTATTGGAATGAAGAATGAGATAGAAATATACTTAATATATTTCAAAACAAGTATTCAGTATGAATACTTGAAATTGAAGATGAGAATACTGGATTTAAGTTTAGCCTCATGGGTACTTCACTGTCTTTGTTTGCCCTTTTACAGATGAATTTCTGCTATCAAAATTGGCCAACCACCATCAAATTAATTACACATGTTCAGGATAAAATAGGGAGCACCACGTACAACACATCTTTGTTCATATATTTCCCCAGCAGACTTCATTTCCTGTTATTATTAGAGTATGAGAAAAGCTAGCTTGAATGTTAACACTGTCAGTCACAAGCTTTAGTGCAGTTAGTGTTCTCTGCCATTTCTGATCTACAAAAACCCTGATTAATTGGAATATTGTTTTCTTGTAGAATATTTGTTTTTTTTTAAAAAAAATACTTAATTTTTACCTTGATTTCCACAAACTTTCGTTCCAGTTTAATTCTGCTGTATTAAAATTGCTATATTTAACATGCTTTTAATGTATTCTTATTGAAGTAATAGAGATATTACAAGAATACTTGTTTTGAGGGTCTATAATCTTTCCTGCACCTCTGAACTATTACAACTGACATGGAAAAACTCTGAGATATTCTCATAGTGATTCACTATTTGAAATGTTGTCTTCTGTAGCTAAATCATTTTAATGTTTTCTGAGTCACTTGCACTGAATGCAATGAGACATTCAGGCAGCTGCAAATTCAGCAGGCATGTAGATGAAATGCTGCACTTTACTGATGCCTCCTAAAAGAAACTCCATATCAGCTCCAAAAGGTCCAAATGTTTCACTAAAAAATAGTAAAAATTTCACAACCAGGTTATATTATGAATAGGAATAGAAATAATACATTTATGCTGATTTATGCATTGTATATAAAATAGGATAAGAATTCATACATTGATGCAATAGTATGATTCCATGGTCTTGATTCAATTCATTGTTTAAAAATGAAAATGTAAATTTGAAATTAAAAATGTATGATTTGAAATTTCATTTGTTTGGTATTTTTAATATTTTTTTCTATTTTTCTTTTCTCTTCATTGTTTTACATTTTGTTTTTGAGGGGAGGCTTTTGTAAATGTTAGCCTCTTTTGTTTTGCCTTGAGCTTCTTTTTGATCTAATTGTTATTAAACATAAGCTATTTGAAAAAGATCAGGGTGGGCCCCTGATAAATTATAACTGTTCCTTCCCCATTGATGAGGAGAGCAACTGGAAGCATTAAGACTATCTTGGCTCTCATCTGAACTGCGTAAGCCCTTTATAAGAAATATGGATAGTTCTCTATCAACAAAATGCAGCTTGCTTCTTAAAACGGAGAAAAAAGGATCCTGGAAAAAGAATGGCAAAAATAAAAAGAATGCCATAAAAAAGAAAGGGAGTAAAGGGATAGCAAGAAAGAATGAGTGACTATGTGTACTTTTGATATTGCTGCCACCTATTTCTTTAGCCCCATCTATCATATGATTCCCAAAAATTACCCTGGACATGTGGCCCTTGATAGAAAAAGAGTAGCTTAATCTTGTTTTAGGACAATTATGAAAACGTAGTTCTATGTATATCTACAGGGCCTGAAGATAACATTCAAACTTTGTTATACTATTCAGCCTAAAGTAGCATTTAGCAAGAAATAAATTACAAAACTGACCTTAGAAGGTTGGCATACTTCCAGAATTTGTGGAATGGGAAAGCAGCACAATTGTTGTTTTTTTTAAATCTGAATATCTTGTCCCACTGGGGACAAGATATTCAGATTAACTGGATGCAGTTAAAAAGTTCCAAGGTTGGTTGTTCAATTGTAAAATGGCTAGAGTGGCCCCTCTGAGCAGCTAAGTGCTTTTTCTTACCAGCTTTTTTGCTTTCTTCAGTGTCCATGCACCATCCTGCCTTTCTCTCTATCACTCTCCTGAACTTTGTTCTTCCTCCCACTACTCTGACCATCCCCAGCCAATGTGGCTCTTCCTAACTGGGACCTTTGCTGCCCGTATCACTGTACCTTCTCCTGCCCTTGTCTCCATCGAGGAACCTATTTTTGTCCTGTCTTTCTGCTCCCCCCCCTCCCCAAACTAACATCTAGCACTCCCCATCTCTTTTCCCATTTTCTTATGCCAAGATCCAGTTTTCCTCTTTCTTTGGCTATTACTAAAGGAGACAGGCAACAAAAGGATATTCAGGAGTGCCAAGGTAGTAGGAATGTGTTTACTGTATATATAATAGTGTGGATGAATGTTTAAATACATGTGTGTATGATGTGTTTAAATACATTGAATAGGGAATGCTAGATTCATGTTTCCAAGTATTGCCAGTTCAAATCTACTGTCTCTTCAGCATACATTGGGGGATAGCAGTATGTAATTAAAGAATTGACAGTATATGCTAAGTCTGTCTGTCACTCAGCCTGCTGTTTGTCTAAGAGAAAGCTAATCTCCGAATCACACATGATGTTTTCCAGTCTTAATATATCTATTTTTTTAAGACAGGTGTACTAGCAAACCCACTGAGATTTGACATACAATCTTCCAAGCAAGGAGCCCTTCTCAGTCCATCACTAAATGAAACTTTAGTGACCCAGCAAGTGGTCCAATATTCTTTTAAGACTGAAATAGTGAAAGCCGGAGTCAATCACAAGACTATCTGCTTTCTATTTTATTAAATTCAAACCCAAAGCATATACTTTTCCGACAGTATCAAAAGTAGTCTTGCGCAACAAGCATAGGAGGATTGGAAATATGGGGATATGTTCAACTTTTTTCTTTCTTTTTCTCTCTGTTATGGAAAAACATGCTGCCAGAGCATTTAATTTATCTCCAGCAAAAAGCATGTGTTGCTTATACCTGTTTGCCTTAAAATTGGAATCAGGAGTAACCTGATTACATGCAACAGGCATATCCAGAAAACTAAGTCATGCTGGAATTTAATTATGTGGCTTAGTGGGGTGTTGTTGTTTTTTTTAAAGATTTTGGGGAAAAAGTTCAAGCAAAAAGGTATTGGAAATAATAATTGAACAATTCAAATGTTTTATTGATTGCCATTTAATTGAGAACAATTTTTCATCACTAAAAATATACATTTATTTTTAACAGCTACTTTCCAATCCTAAAACATTTATTACTCACCCTCTATTAATATCCTAACTAAAATGCATCAATTCTGTTCTTTATAAAACAACTAATATGTGGTGACGTTCTTTGTAGCTACAAATACGCAGAAATAATGGAAAACAGGAAACCAAAAAGTAATTCATTTTATAGGAAAGACTATTAATTTAGTTTCAAAGCATTTGTGTAATTTATGGTTACCATTTGGAAACACTTTGAGGGATGAAAAAAAGAAAGAGAACCCTTGAATAAATGACAGGCAATGTTCATAGAACAGAGCCTGTCAGCCTCACTAGGTAGACAGGAAACATGTGGTTATTTATTTATTTAAATTTATATGTAACCCAGGGGTGTCAAACTCAAGGCCCGGGAGCCGGAGCCAGCCTGCAGGGTGATTAGATCTGTCCCACGGGCCACCCTGGAAACAGCAAAGGACTGGCCCACGGTGCCTCTGCCAGCAAAAACGGAGCTTGGGAGGGCCGCATGCGGCCCTCCCAAGCTCCATTTTTGCTGGCAGAGGGTTGCAGGTGGCCATTGCAGCCAAAAATGGAGCTCAGGAGCCCATTTTCACTGGCAGAGGGCTCAGGCCACCACAGGTGCCCCCCGACACGAGTGACGTCGAGCTGGCCATGCCCACCTGGTCACACCCACCCTGGGCCCCTGAAGTCAAACACAACCCTGATGCGGCCCTCAATGAAATCACGTTTGACACCCATGATGTAATCCACCTCATTATCCAAAGCGACTGTGAGCTGCTTACAATGGCATAAAAGCACAAATATAAAAACACTAAAAGCATTAAAATTAACAAATGAAGTTTAAAAATCAAGAGCACTGACAGTACAGGGCTGGGCTTTTGTCATTCACTCAACCAATGACTCAGCATAGTGTGCCCCTATTGGGAGGCCAAGCTAACCAGCAGAACCAGATTTTAAGACCCTTCGGGAAGGGGAGAAGGGTAGAGGTGGATATCACTTCCAGAGGCAAGATGTTCCAGAAGATGGGATCATGCCAGAGAATGTTCTGGGTCCACAGAAGGCCTCTTTAAACTGAGGTATAAGAAGGACAAGAATAAAAAAATGGAAATAGGGACATATAACTAAAACAAAATGCCAGCAAATAGTCAGAATCTCGAGGGATGGAATCACGATGTGCTGCAGCAGCCAAAAAGGCCAATGTAGTCCTAGGCCGCATCAACAGAAGGATAATATCAAGATCACAAGGAGTAACAACACAGCTCTATATTACACTAGTGAGTATAGAATACATGTGAGTATTCTGCAAATAGTTCAGAGAAGAGTAACAAAGATGATAAGGGTTCTGGAGGCTAAGTCATATGAGGAACAGTTAAGGAAACTAGATCTCCTGCTTTGGGTAGGGGGTTGGACTAGAAGACCTCTGAGATCCCTTCCAGCTCTATGATTCTATGATGATGAGTCATAGAATCAATATTGTTAAGCACATGGCTACTTGGTTCTAAATGAAATGATTTGATTTTGTAATCAAGCAGCCAGTTTAATCAATTTCTTGTCTAGATGACAAAAATACTTAGAAAAAGTATTTTATTCTACTACCTTGTAGAGAGGTTACCAAGCATATTAAGCTGGAAGGTAAAACTGATTCTGTTGATGACTTACATTAATCAAATTGGCAGTATGAGAAACCTGTGGAGCCTTATTCTTCTATTCCAGCTTAGAAAGCGACTTGACAGACTCAAATATTAAATAATGAAAAAGTGCATGTATTGCATGGTTAAGTGTTGTAGGAAGTATTTCCTTTGAAGGGAATCATGTTAACTGGAAACTAGGCTATAATACACAAGAGCACAAACTGGTTTATTGACAGTGCAAAGATAGGCCTAATTAGGAGTTGGCTAATAACCCCTTTTTATAGACTTAAATAAATTAGAATATATGGGTGATTGTAACTTTACATATTTCATTCCCTATCTTCCTAAATTCACCAGGTGTTTAAAGAATGGCTAACACCCAGGACATATACTCCAATAGTTAATTCACAAGCCTCCACAGTTATCATTTGGAACTCTGATAGGGCTGGGTTCCCCAGCATTGGAAAATGGTCTGTGAAGGGTCTTTTACAGAAACAAACTTACAACCCTCTCTTCAGTCCTTATTGCTAAACAAAGAAAGATCTCCTGCACGGTTTAGTTATCTTGCTTTCTGACATAATGCTGCCAGATCAGTGTTCCAAAAATCCAAGGGCCTACTAGATGGCAAGGAGATTGCATTTTTAATGAATTATCACCATCTAGGGTCACTGGATTTTTTCAGCTCCAATTTGACAATATACCTAAAGCTATTGTTCCAAAAACACAATTTACATTTGTGATTCCAGTCTCAGTTTTTACAGATTCTCACGGCCTTTACATAGACAATACATCTAGTCTAAAAATTGACTTGCATACATATTCTGTCACACCATGTTTCTTCAAAATATGATAATTTTTTACTTTTAGTAGAACAAGATAAGACAGTGAAAAACTGTTTTGTTCCCAGGACTGGCTGTAGATAAAGGTGAATTCACATTTGACAATATCTGACTTACTGCAAGACATCTGTGTAGGAATTCTTTTCAATCTTGCATAACATCTATAGTTGAATATAAATTTCCCAATCAATTCAAAGCAAGAGTTTTTAATTATAGTTTCAGGTAAGCCAGATGCTTTCAACTGATCTTCCAATTTTTTTTTTAATGCATCTGTTTCCTATAGACACTTCTGTTAAGATTATTGTATAGATTGTTGTATAGAGGTGATCAAGACAGAATCCAAAAACAGTTCTTTCTTCTTGGACAGTGATGCTGAGATGTGAGTTTCCACTTTCTGAGCACAAAGGAAGAACATAGGCTTCAAGAAAAAAATCTGACATCACATCTACTCTTCTGCTTCCTGCCCCCAGCATACAACTCTTAGAATTTTTCCACACTTGCAGCCTTAAGCTTCTATGATCATGTGCATAATATGGCTGAACATAAAGATCAAGCTTAAGGAATCAGTTTCTGGATTTTAAACCATTTCCTCTGCTTTGGCTGTGATGACTTGCTATTCTGACCACAATCATAATGGATCTGTAATCTGTAATGGATTCATTGACTGACATTCTTCATTGACTCCCCCTTGCACTTGAAACTTTCCTGTCTGTCCGCCGATGGACCAGTAAAATGAATAAGAATTCTGTTTCTTTGGCTAGAAGAGGAAAATGGAAGAGGTCTTCTCAATTGGGTGGGGCGGGCAGGAGGAGGAGGTCCACTGCCACTGAAGCTGTATTTAAAAAATGTATGAAAACAGAGTTTCCAGCTCTATCAGAGTCGGAAAAGGAAACTGATAGAAGTCTTGATAATTTCTTTGAGTTAAAAAAATGTCATTTATTTAAAAATTCCCAGTCTTCACCATTCCACTGGTGGACCTGCATTTTGATCCATGTGGAATGAAATAAAGGAAAGTTACTAGTTAAGGTCCATCATAAGAAGGCAGGCAGCCCAGCAACCCAGAACCAGCTGGAGAGGATGGAGTATTTCTATCACAGCACACCATAACCAATTGGAGTGGAAGATTTGCCTTCAATAAAGCAAAGCGATGCAGACAATCAGAGTTCACTGCTAATGCTAACACAAATGAGAAAACACTACTTTTGATGCAGTAGAGGGTAAGATGCAGTAGTGGGTTCTAAATGTCGTTGCTACCAGCTCATGTGCGCGCAACTCTTCTGCGCATGCACAGAAGCGTCCCGGGCGGGTGGGTGGAGCCTCCCGCTGCTACCAGTTCGCAAAACCGGGCTGAACCGGGAGCAACCCACCACTGGTATGATGCCTTCCTGGGGTGGTAGCTGTTTAGAGGATAACATTGTACATCCCTGTCCTTAAGAAATAATTAGTGTCTCAAACTCATATTGGACAACCAGGTTATGCAAAGCAACTCTCTAGAACAGTGTTCATCAGCCTTGGCAACTTGAAGATGTTGCCACAATACCAATGCTGTTTGAATATAGGTTTGATTTAACTACATTGATGCTGTCTTTTGGGTACAGTGAGGTGAAATTCTTCACACTCTTTCCCCAAAAGAATGCATGCTCTCTTCCCAATTCTGCCTTGCTGGTTTTGGAAATTTCAGAGCACTCTGTTTTAGCTCTTTGAGAATACCGCTCTGACATTTTTACACTGAAGCCGAAAATACAATATACTCAGTATATCAATGTTCAGAGAAAGACAGAATCAACTGCTTTGGAAAAAAAACTAATAAAAGTTTCAGACCTAGAATTTTATCTCTAAATGTTGCAAATGGATTTATTTGGTCTTCCTGCTTCTCCAAAAGGATTTCACATTAGAAATCAATCAATGTACATTTGAAAAGAAAATGCCACATGTCTGCTACGGGGAGGAATTGAAATGATGCCCAAGATAATATGTCAACTATATTGGACAAGCAGCCTTCATTTTGAGTAGACTTATGAATTATCAGTTTACTTGATTACGTGCCTTTTCAATTTCCTGATAATTGTCTGCCTTCTGATGTTGTTGTTGCAGGGGGGGGTTAGGTGTGTGCGTGCATGCACATGCTTTTGGTTAGCTCCGGGCAACTGCCTGTACAAGTCCTTGAAATTTTCTTGGTGAGGTGTTTTTTTTTTTTCCTTTTGGAAGTGGTTTGCCATTGTCTGCTTCCTAGAGAGTGACTGGCCAAGATCACCCAGCTGGCTTTGTGCTTAAGCAAGACTACAACTCATTGTCCCCTGATTTCTAGCTTGGTGCTTTAACCACTACACCAAATTGGCTCTTTTTGTTTTATCTGGCCCTCCCTTTTGTGAGGGGACCATAATTTTCCCATTAAAAAAGGAACTCCTTTGAAAAATTTTGCAAACCTGTAGCCATAATAAGTACTTATGACCAGCAGTGGGTTCCAACTTACCTCGCTGCCGGTTCGCTCCCTCCCGCGCCACGTGGGCACGCCTCATGGGCACGCGCGCGCAAAGCGCGCACATGCGCAGTAACAAAAAATCTGGGGGGAAAAAACAAAGCCAAAAAAACGATGGTGACTGCATGCACAGTGCCGGAAGTCAGCTTCTGCGCATGCTCAGAAGGAAACATAAAAATAATAATAAATTTTTAAAAAATTCAAAAAAAAATTCAAAAAAAAAAGATGGCTGCCCCCACAGACCGGCACTGACCGATCCGGTTCGGTGACATCATCGTGACGTCACCAGCGGGCCGCTACCGGTTCAGGAGAACCGGTCCGAACCAGGAGGAACCCACCCCTGCTTATGACCTACTATAGGTAAACAAGGAATAAAATGAAGGATTCCGATTATTCATACATACTTGTGTTTTGATGAAGGTCTAAATTTCATGGCCTTGACTTGAGCACCTCATTACTTTCTGATCATAAGGGGAACAGAGAGTCTAGATAAAGAGTAAGGAAATTACTTTGTTGCTTTTTTTTCTACTACCCTGCCTACTCTTTATATAAAAGATTTGCTGCCCAGGGTCACTTGTTGAGATGAGTAGCTACAGGAATCCAATAAGTAAATAAATAAGTAATCTGTCATCACTTCCACCTCCTAGGCATGCATGCACAGAGAACATGCTCTTGGACTCTTCTGGCAGAATGCACTTAAGTAGACAATAGGTTTTGGTTATTAGCTTATTTATATAATAGCCAATTAACTTAACTAGACAATAGGCTTTGTCTATTCCTGTAATACACTTCCTGTCTAAAACCTACTTCACTAATCCTTGTTCGGGAAGTTAGATTCATGCTTTCAATGGCACTTCCTCAAATGTACGCAATGCTTCAACCTGCAATACATTTCTCGACCACTTGCCATCCAGATCTCTTCGGCTAATTCTAATAAGTCTCATCCCAAATAGTATTTCCATCTCCCTCATATTTATTGGGGATTATGGAAACTGCATTCTAAGACATCTGGAAGGCACCAGAGTCAGAAGATTTCTGTGTATGACTTCATTTTACAAACCAAGTATTAGAAGCTATGTCATGCAGTGTCAAGCCTGATATCTCCAGATGTTTTAGACACACATCTCTCAAGCTCTTACACAAACCATGCTGGCCAAGATGGTTAGTTGCTTGCTAGAATTTTAAGCACAGCAGCTTCTTTCTCAGCCCTTTTGAAGGTATTATGGGTTAGCACCTAAAACCACTTGCAGGCAGAGGCTAAGCTTTACCACACACACTACATTTTTTTCCCAAAACAAAGCTAATAGTGCTTGATTTATAGCACAGCTCAGTACTGCAGCACTAGATAAATTGGTACTTCAAAACAAGCATTAAAAAAATCTGATTATAAATATAACACAGAAGACACCAATTAGCTGATGTTTAAACATTCTTTATTACAGCATTTTCAGCAACAAAGCTGTAGGGGCAAAGTACTTTTGATCTTATATTGTTTTGTTTTCAAAATAGAAAGACTCAAAAGTAGATTCTGCTATTATATGAGAAAGATTGAACTCACCTTATGGTTAGTTATCCTCCAAATCTTTTGCACTAAAAGACCTTCCTAAGTGATGGACTATGACTGAACTATTTTTCAACATGAAGAGTAATGATCAACTCCAAGCACAGCTGTTCAGCATTATGCTGCAGTAAAATATTCTACTTCTCTCTCCATTGCATCCCATCTGAGTTAAATAAATGACAGATTTGGAGATTAGAAAGCACCATACATATATATTAATGTGCTATTGAGCTTCTTCAGTGAATAGCATTTAACCATCTGGAAAACCCTTTAAATTATTGTTCCGGCAAAATCCCGCGCAGAACAAAAATCAAGAGAGAAATGACTGAATACCCATGGTCTAAGAGGCAAAAACAGCATGCTAGTGAACAGTGAAGTATTTAAGATTCTCAGGCACTGGCTATATCGCAAAACCTACTGATCACATTCTATATGTTAAAGAATGGATTTATTCAAGAAAATGGAAACAATGAGGAATGCCTCAAAATACTAGCTAAGCATTAAGTAAACCAAGATGGTCAATTAGTATTTTTTTAGTCTCTAAAGCAATTTTAACTAGCCTCTGGCAATCCAATCAAAGGTTTGCTGAATTTTCACTTACAAGAATAAGAGAATTGTTTTCAAAATGACAGGCTGTGACTTGGTTTTGCACATGATGCTGCACCACAAACTAGCTAATCATGTTTTAACCTACTGTAGCAAGAAAATCTAGTCAATGCGGTCAATTTATGGTTGAGCATATTATGTACACCCATAAAATTGGCTTTTCATTACACAAAATAGGGTTAAGATAATCACTGGCAAATGTGTCCTGCAAGTATAGCCACACAGCTACCAATGGGATTTCAGAAGAGTACTAGAACAGATTTTCACCATTTGAGTATTCACATTGAAAGCCCTAGCCCAGGGGTGTCAAACTCGCGTCATCACAGCAGCATCACATGATGTATCGGGACTTTTCCCCCTTTCGCTAAACCGGGCATGGGCATGGCCAGCGCATGACATATCCAGCCTGAGGGCCGTGAGTTTGACAGCCCTGCCCTAGCCAGACAAACCATCCTCCAGAAAGCTATACTCCATAAGATATTCAAGGCAAGAGCCCAAGTCTGCTTCCCCACCTCCAAATTTAATATTCTACACCTTCAAAAGCCAACAAGGAATGCTCATTCATCAGATTATTTTCTAAAAAGGATGTGTGCTCTCTGCCTTTTAATATCATGCATTTTTGCATATTTGGAAATTTTAACCAACCATGGGAATACTTCTATTTGACAGTGGACCTGTTTGGATCCAAACTTGCTTGACAAGCAACTACTTACATTCGTATGATAATACATTTCTACTTAAATTAATTCCATTACGTCTGTATAGAAACGGATTGTCTAGGACAGCATTTTGTTGGAGAGGTAATAAGAACAATGCTTCTTTAAAACACAATGTCCTATACGTACTAAGTTTTGGGAGAAAGTAGTAGACTACATAAATGTGACTGTGCAACAAAAGCTAAAATTGTCAGAGGATAATATTCTCTTGAATTACATACTTGGTACTTTTACAAAGAAACAATGTAAATGGATTCTCTGTGAATTTATTATAACTAAAAGACTGATATTGCAACATTAAAAAGATAAATATATGGCCCCATTTACTCAATGGATTGAAGATCTGATTACTGCTTATGATTGAATTGCCTATAGATGTAGACTTTGTATGGATATGAATAATGAAATATAGGACTCATTTATACGAAAAAACAGTAGGTTAAAAAAGTATGATAGTTACCTAAATGCATTAGATATTACATACTTGCATATTTGCATTGGATAATTATATATAGAATAGTAACTGTTTACTATTGTAACCAGATATCATATTCTATATTGTATTTTTTCACTTTTTTGCACTTTTGTATTTTTGATAATGTATGTGCGATTGTGTTTTGTTCTTTTTGTTCTTTTCTTTTTCTGTTATTATTTTAAAAGCAATACAAATATTTGGGCTTAGTATATCCTATGAATCCAACCCCTGTGGTGTATAAACTACAGGCAGAGGTGGGCTGCAAACAGCCATTCGTTTAACCTATCTCTCTCTTTTTTTCAATCCCTGGAATTGTGAAAGCAAGAAGTGTGATACCTCTCCATGAGCTGCAAATAGAATGCGCAGTGACACACATCTTTTGTCTGATGCTACTTTAAAGGCCTAAAAACTGTACTGTTGATTTGGAAAACTATTTCCCTCCCACCATTAACATACTCTGGCCTCAGGACCTGACCTTTGATCACTGATCCAATCTGTCATCTTTTTCTGGTTAACAGCAGTGGGAAGGGAAGAATGGGGCATTTTGTAATGTATACTCCTGAGCCGTGTGGTCAGCATTTCTTGTTTCTTGCTATGTAACCAGCCTCAATTGAGTGCCAGGTCCTGGAAATCAGGGTCAGACCTTTCAATCTTTCCCATCCTTACTGTTTACTCTGATGAATATCTCCCCGCCAATCTTCTGAGAAATAACCAGATTGTTTCCCATCTATTTATTTGTCTAAATTGATTGACAAGAGTAAGTTCTGAAAAAAAGTTCTGAGGCAACAACAGGCTCTCCAGAAGGGACCTTGGTTTCATTAGGATTTCAGTCCGTGTCCTTGAACAGGGGACAATTTGTCATCATTCCAACAAGCTATTGAGTAGTTCTGAACAAATGTGAGCTTTTCCCCTGAACTAATTCAGGCAGCTAATTTGCATTACTGGTGTAATGAGCTAGGTAATTGTATATTAATCATTCATTACATCAAGATGGTGGATGCTGTCAATTAACTACATGCACTGTATAACTTTTTGTTTGTTAAATAACGTTCAATTAAAATATATATTCTACTTGCTACACAGTGTCTGATGGAGAACTGCAATGGATTTTGCTCTGTTTAGTTACCTTTGTTAGGTTGGGGATAAAATTCAAATTCTGAAATAATCTGAACATCAATTCAAATCAATAAAGAATATTTTATATATATATATATATAAGAGTGGTTCAAATTCTCATAGTTCCTGCTGCCCTCACCCATCTTCCAACAGGGCATCTCACCACGAATCTTCCCCATTAACCTCCAGTGCATGTTTTAGAAATAACCAGAATCACCTAGCAGTCTTCTGCTCGTTTTCCCCAGACCTTGTTTAGTCTCTACAGCTAATTCCAATAATTTATCAAACCTGCTGGGGAGATGGTAGAGCTTTTCCCAGCTCAGGCACAGTAAGTTTGTTCTGTTTCCTAGGAATTCTGCTTCTGATTTTTTTTTTTTAAAAAAGCAGAAGGCTGAGGATTGCCTGCCTGCCTGCCTGCCTGCCTGCCTGCCTGCCTGCCTGCCTGCCTGCCTGCCTGCCTGCCTGCCTGCGACTGACTGACTGACTGACTGACTGACTGACTGACTGACTGACTGACTTTATATGGGACCCATCTTCCCTATAAGTTGATTCTGGGTGGCTTTTATATAACAGAATCACACCTCCCTCAATGTTTAATCTGCTCAAGATTAAGGAATATCACTTGCTGTGAGAAGCTATTTTTTCTAAAATGCAGGCTGGCATCACAACCCCTGGGCATCCTAAAGTTATTCTCATAAGCTATTTGAAGGAACTTTATGGAAACTGTAAATTTTCTACTTATAATATGTGTTAATTTTACTAACATAAGCAAAATCAAACATTTTACAACACTAATAATAATCGACACATATCATTTCCACTATAAGAAAATACAGGAATAACTACCCTTTAGTTTTTAATGTATTAGACAGCAAAATAACTGATGCACATAATTCTGATTGAATGGCTGGTAGCATAAATTTGGGTTGCTGGTTCCAATTCCTCTATAAAAGCACATTGCATTGGATATAATTAGTGAACTTATTGATTTACTCCTGTGATTGAACCAAATAATAAAAAGCAGATACCATGTTGCTATTTCTTGTTTAAGTATCTTGTTTCAAAATCAATATATCAAGTTGCAATTGTACTTAGCAGTAGGTTTCTGCTCATTCCATCTGTATTTTTTCCTCTAATTTTTGTATTTTAAGAATTTTGCCCAGTACGTTCCTTGTTTGATTTTTAGAGGCCTTTGATCTTCTCAGAAATATCATCATTCCTTTGGTATTGTCATAAAGGCTGAAGAAAATGATTATTGCTGACAAGATGTTCAGCTGGGGACAAATGTTCTTCATTAAGCAGAAGAGCTTTTTTCTGCTTATAAAAACAATCCCCTCACAGTCTTTCATGGAAATACCTTTATTTTTATACAGAGATATCTATACTTACATCCTGCGGGAGGCTTCGTTGATTGGACTGCTTTCTCATCAGTCTTCTGTGTTTCATGAATCTTCATAATTTCAGTGAAATTACGGATGCTTCAAATATTTCTTTGTTCCTGTGAGAATTTATATAGCACCTTCACTTGGATTTTCATGTTACAGCAGCAGTAAAGAAATGCAAAGGAGGAAAGGACAGTTACAGAGTTGAATAACAACCCTACATTTATTTACTGCATTCAAATCATGTTTTTCAGCTCATATGAAATTCCAACAATGGTGTTCAACCAATTATAATCTAGCAGTGAGACTCATTGAAACCATCCTTAATACATCAACATTACAGACTAGTTAAAATGAGGTTAAATGGCTGAAAGAATAAGGACACAATTATCTAAGGTCCAAAATTGAGAAGGTAAGTGCCATACTTAATCAAGATTCAAAGCTTGAGCCCTTCCACCTAAGTGGGTTAAAGTAGTACTGGAGCACTTTATTATTCCCAATTTTCATTCCAAACTGCAAGAGGCAAATACATTCTAACTCATGATGGAGAGTTCTCTGTTGTTGTTTTTTCTGCAGCTGCAAAAAGCCAATCTGCTTTCCCATGAAAGTACTCCATTATTGGGATATTTCAAAAGTCGCGATACCCCATATGTTTCTCCATTTGAGTAGTCCTTTCGTTCATTCTTTCCCTATGCCTGCATCTTTCTCCATAACTTTCTAGAAATAGCACCTTCCTCAGTTAATGCCACTAAACTGGACACTAAATGCTCCTCTGCTTTTTTCAACAATCAACTATTGAACAGTAAATAGGGGATGTTACAGAGAAAACAAAACTAATGGAAACCAGAATAACTGTGCCTTTGAAAAACAAATTCATTCTACTGTATAACAGTATTATTGCTCCACGGATTGGAAGGATATGTTTCTTAATTCTTAATCCATATTTATACCACTTGCCTAGAATGGGTTGTAAATGTAATGGCTCTGATTAATTGTAGCTGCAAAAAATTAAGTATTTTTTAGAAGTATCATCTACTTTGTATAAACATTAGCAGTTATAATTATACATCTGGTTTTCTCATGGCTTTGAAGCAAACAATGAGCACAAGATCAAGAGGTGAAAAGGGAGAAAATTCTATTATTAAGATACTAGCTAAATTACAGGAATAAGGATCGTTTGCTATATGTTGGCTATAATTAAGAGCAAAAAGGAATTATGTAGAATGTGGTAAGGAAAAAAATTAGTTTATACCTTAAAACATTCCATTGATTAGATAAGTTATACTAAGCTGTCTTCATCAGTTTTAAAGGGAAGGAGACTTTTATTTATTTGAGCTGTGATTTTTGTGTTCATATTTAGCTTGTGCCTGAGCAACCTATCATAGTCCCCAAATCAGCCATCAAGAATAGAAGAAAAAAAAAATTGAATGCCAAGTCTTGAATGACACTTTCTAAGCAAATATGCTGTTTTTGGTTTTTTGGGGCTAAAGGTGGCCAAACTTCTGGTATTTAAATTGGACAATTGGTAATTCTTAAAAGTTTGCTATGCAATCATCTTCATCCTCCCGCAGTCTGACTCGCTTGTGTAAGACTTTTTTCTCTGCTATGCTTGCCCCTATTTCCACAGGAATATCGTATTTGACTTACAAAAATCTTAACGAATGATTGAGTTGTCCATATCTGTTGCTAACATTTAGAGCTCACTGAATTTCTGCAGCTCAGATCCTGGAGTTCTTTAGGGCAAAACTTTAGAGGTAGTATAAACTCATGTAGGTATGAGACTGTTTTGACTAGTGATGTAGAAGGGTCTCAGCAGGTTATCACCCATAGAGGCACTAATTTATCCAAACACATTGAATATTGATAAAATTAAAAGATACAAGGATTTATTAAACCGTCAAGGGGAACTGAAAACAAGACAAGGTTTAAAAGAACAGGGTACAGACATTGATTGGTGGCCTTACATGCAAATACAATCTAGATATAAAACAGACTTGGAACAATATGGATTTCAAATAGGAAAATACGAATTAGATAAAATTTTACAAGACACAGAGGATAAATTGATAACCAAAATTTATAAGTATCTACTGAGATACAAATTGGAAGAGGAAGTAGTCAAAGAAAATATAACTTGGGCCAAAAATTTTGGTTATAATATACCGTAGAATTAGACAAATGGGAGAAATTATGGAATAAAAACTATAAACTGACAATGTCTGTGGCCTATAAGGAAAACATGTATAAAATGTTTTACAGGTGACACCTCCCACCTGCAAGATTGGCTAAGATGTTCCCAAACACACCATCAAACTGTTGGAAATGTAATCAAAGCCAGGGAACGTACTACCACATGTGGTGGACGTGCCCCAAAGCAAAACAATACTGGAGTAAAATTAGAATATATCTAGAAGAGATAACTAAACAATGTATAGAGATGAAGCCGGAAATATTTTTATTGGGAATATTACCAGAAACCTATGAGAAAGAAATACAATATCTAATCATACACATCATAACAGCTGCAAGAATAATATACGCACAAATCTGGAAAAGTAAAAATATACCAACAGAAGAAAATTTGATTAGAAAGGTTTTAGAGTGTGCAGAAATGGATAAACTTACAAAGGAATTACAAGAAAAAGAGGAAACAGAATACTATAAAATATGGGGAAAATGGTATGAGTGGCTAGAAAGGAGGGTTAAAAGATAAAACATAAGGAAGATGATATTGGAGTTAAAAGGTAGTAATAAATAAATGTAAATAGGAAGGATATAGACCCTGGGCTTGGTATGAATGATATTGCTGGCCTGCCGGATAGAGGGGGGGCAGTGAGGTGAGGGATGGGATCTCAAGGAGGGTGGCGGGTCGAAGCATCCCAGTGGTGTTTGGGAGAGGTAGGTATGGCGGGAACCGAAGGGCAGATCATGTGTGGAGAACTAGTACTCACTGGATCAAAGCGATTGCTTGTTCTGACCCTTCTGGTGACTTGGGTTTTCAGGGCCCTGGCCTCAGCCTGCTGCTGCTTAATGCCAGATCCATTGTGAACAAAGCCCCTCTCGTCCGGCATTTAATCCTGGAGGAGAGAGCAGATCTCGCATGTATAACCGAAACCTTGCTGGGACAGGATGGGGGTGTTCCC
>QLTV01002140.1:3957938-3972489 GCA_003457575.1 Thermophis baileyi
GGGACCGCCTTCTCCCACACTCCTCCCGACGACCAGTGAGGTCGCACAGGGTCGGCCTTCTTCAGGTCCCGTCAGCCAGACAGTGTCAGCTGGCGGGTCCGCGGGGGAGGGCCTTCTCTGTAGCCGCACCGACTCTATGGAACTAATTTCCCCCCGAGATCCATACTACCCCCACCTTACTGGCTTTCCGTACAGCCGTTAAGACCTGGCTTTTCCGGCAGGCCTGGGGCCAATAACTGATGGATTGGCCCATCTATGTATGTGTAAATGTTTCATTGATATATTTTTACATTGTACTTATCATGTTTTTTATTGGTGTCTTTTTATTCATGTGTTGTGAGCCGCCCAGAGTCCTTCGGGAGTTGGGCGGCATACAAATTTTATTAAATAAATAAATAAATAAATATGGTAGAAATAGAGTACATTACTATTATGATGTATATAAATTGACTTATGAATCATATGTATAAAAGAAAATGAGAAATTGAAGAGGGAAAAATTGTACAGATAATGTTTAATGATGTGAAAATGTTGAAAAGAAGGAAATTGTATAAATTTCTATTTTTTGTTTTTAAATTAAAAACTGTTTAATAAAAAAATAATAATAAAAAGTAGACAAGAGCTGGGGAAAAAAAGAAGGGTCTCAGCAGGAAAGAATAGATACATTTCTCTAGCACAAAAAGGGGAGCCAGTAGTCTAATTTTAAAAGGTGGATACTGGCAAGAATTCAATTAACAGCCTTTGAGGAAGAAAAGAACTAGGAGAAGAAGCTGAAACAATAAATTTTTAAGCAAAGCGAGGCCATTACATTAGGCACCAGACACTACATGGTTTGCTGCTTCTGCTGAAGGACTGAAACAAATACTATATAAATGCAACGCATAGAACAGCTCAGTGCACATATTCTAGAGAAGAGAAGTTTCTTGATGATGGGCTCCAGCATGAGGCTGGAAGCTTGGAAGAATAAACTTTTGGTCCTGGTGACTGATTCAGATTGGATCATGAAACAAATTTCATTTGCCACTCCAGACAGTTTCTGTAAATAGAATGACAACTTTCCTCTTATTCTTAATCTTAGAGGGCAAAACACAAAAGGAATGGATTCACCTCTGGCTCCACTTACAGAAGCTCTGGCCAACACAGTGATAATCATGAAATCAGCCCTTAAGAGTCTAGAACTCTCTCCATCGTTATTTTGACAAATCAGAGGAAGATTGCTATAACGGTTTGCTTAAACTAAAACAATGATCTGCAATCTTACCTGTCTTGCCAAGAATAGAAAAGCAGAAGACTGAAGGAACAGACATCAGCGCAAACCTAATCCTTGTGACTGAACCTCTCAGTTGTAGTCAAAATAGTTCTCCGAAAGCAAATATCAAGCTCTCCAGAGAAGAATGGTTCAGTCCTAAAAATGAAAGAGCAAAGGCTCCTCAAATGTGGAATGAGAATGGAAAAGTCAAAGGGTCATCATATGAAGTCAACTGACATTACTGCTAAGAAAATGGTGGAAAAGGTATGATGGAATTATTCCTTGTCAAAAAGCATTAATCCAATTTTGTTTTTACACAGCCATTCCCTTGTCAATGGATACTTTTATAAGTCGGTAAGCCAAGAGTCAAATATCACAGTGATAGTGCTCATTTCTCTTGTTCATGCTGTAAGCATCCATTGTATGTAGAGAAATAGAAGCAAAAAGATACATCAAGTGACTTAGATTCAAAATGGCATAGTACAAAACAAGTTTATCTGATAATTATGGTGTAATGTGATAACAAATTGCCTTCTCCTTTATTTGTAAAAAAAAACATTAATTAACTAAAGGGGAAGGTGCATTGCAATTTTTCTTTCCTTCCTAAAATGTCCTTAGCTTTTGACCAGCTTCTGGAGATCACTCTAAAATTGAAATCAATGATTATAATTTTAAAAAAATTGAACACTGAATTACTTCAAAAGTAGTTAGAAATTTAAACATACTTTGGATGGTTGTTTCATGATAAATAAAAAGAAAGATATGATTTCAGAAAGGATTATCACAATCTGTTACGATTTATTGCACAAAAAGACCAATGGTGCAGGCAAAAGAGTTCAAATTCAAAAAATTATCTGCATCATTTTAGCCTTTAAAAAAACATGCTGAGAAATCCC
Source organism: Thermophis baileyi (assembly GCA_003457575.1). Classification (NCBI taxonomy): domain Eukaryota; kingdom Metazoa; phylum Chordata; class Lepidosauria; order Squamata; family Dipsadidae; genus Thermophis; species Thermophis baileyi. The sequence goes on from QLTV01002140.1 coordinate 3,960,084, forward strand.
AAATGCTTAAGAATAACAAATGAGATGGATAGACCTTTTAGCAATCAATAATGTTCCCATCGGCAACTTCTAAAGCAACATTAATGAACTGGTATAAGCAAAAAGGGCTTTTTTTTGAGGGGGTTGGGGGGAGGAATAAGAGAAGAAAGTTTATATAATATTCCTAAGATGATGCAATAAAATATAGTTTTATTATGAAATATGAAAACATATTTCATTATTTAGCAATAAACAAAAGCATCTAAACTCTAGAGATATTCTGTTTATAGTCACTATTTTCATAAACTGTACAGTAGGGGGCACTTGCAGACAGTTTAAAATATTTGTTGTGAGACAACCATCATTACAAACTGAAAGGTTTATTGGCACCTTTGGCTGTCTAGGAAATAATGACTGGTATATCATCGAGGCTTCAAAGTAGATGATCAGAATATTAGTGCTTTTGCATTTCAGTAAAAATTATCCATAATTAGTGATAAATAAATTAGTGCACATAACAAGACTGAGCAAAAAGTTCTCAAGCAAGCAAATATCTTTGGTGGTCGAAAAAGCATGTTAAAATCCAGTTGAAAGTTACCTCACTTATTCAGAGTAGTTTTTTAAAAAATGTATGCAACTTAAGTGTATATAAGTAATATATAGTACACATACACTTGAATGTGACTTTTGAATTTGGCTTTTTATGTCAAGCTCACTGCTCCTAGATGTCAAATAACTGGATAAAACTATACATCTTGACATTTAAGCAGCTCCAGTGTCCTACAGTGCAAAGAATTTGTCCTAGGAGATGGTATTTCATTGGAACTAGATAAGAAACTAGAAAAAACTAATTTAGTTCCCATGTGCATCAGCATGTCTTATAGATCCAGATGTTTTCTATCACGTTGGGTAGTCTGAGTAGTAAAAAAGATAATTAGGCTGGAGCTTAAGCTGTGTGAAATGATCACTGTATGAAACTAGGTCAGGAATCACAGATAAATATTTTAAGGGAAGCATATGTTCAGTTCTAAATAATCTTTTAAAAATGAAAGTGACTAGCATGAAAGCCTATTCAATTTTTCACTGAAAGATGCAGGTCCAAGGCCCACGGACCCAGCTTCTACTAATCTGTTAGCACAAAATTTAATATTGTACATTAAGATTGGTAGAAACCAGATTTGCAGCCCTAGAGTTACATCACCCAGTGAAAAATTGAATAGTCGGACAACTATAACAACTATAACAAATCTATAACCACATCAAACTATATAGCCAGAATTTTTGAATTGTATAACTTGACTTTTCTAGTTTAAATTAAGTACACTAAAAGAGTATAGTGAACTACTGGAACAGTGGTCGTATTAGCTTTGTACATTTTAGTACAAACAAAGTTGATTAAAATATTATTACTTGGACCTAAACTGAACTGTGATCAAGAAATATAAGAAAAATTAACTGCTAAATTATGTAATTTTGGTTTTTCTTTGGTCAGGCTTCACATATACAGCTTATTGTTGGTGTACAGGTAGTTCTCCACTTACAACCATAATTGAGCCCAGAATTATGGTTTTATGTTGTGTGTGTGTGTGTGGGGTCATTAAGCCCGAATTTATGACTTTTGCAGTGGTTGTTAAGCAAGTCGCTATAATCCATTATATCCATTGGCAGAAACCGCCAGAAACCAGCAAAAATGATGGGCTATAAATGCAAGCTGGTTGCTAAGTGCTCCAAATGTGATCATATAATTGTGAGGTGGGTGCAGACATTGGAAATTCAAAATTGGGTTGTAACTACTTGGGGGGAGGGGGTGAACACATAACTTAGAAGTAACTAAGCAACAAGTCATTAAGCAAGGACTACCTGGATCCAACTGTAAAATTTATTTTGGTTTTTTGTGTCTTCAAATCAGTCTTGACTCCTGACAACTACCTGGACAGGTCCTTTGGTCCAATTTCTGTTATTCCTGGGGGCACCCAATAATCTAATGTACATTGAGGTAGGGTTATAATCATCTAAGCCAAAATCTGGATGATTTTCAGTGATTTTTATTTCTATTTGTTCTCTTAATTTTCAAAATTATTGTATACAAGGGAAGAGAAACAGACTCACTCCCGAGTTTGTGGGGACGGCAGGCTTTCAATAGAAAATACCCATGATCAACTTTAGCCTGTCTGGGCAGCATGCTGGCAACAAGAGAGTGTTTTTATGCTCCACTATCAGGATGTGTTTCCTGTAAATAATAAGGGTTAAATGAGGCAAGGAGACGCTGAAGGTACACCTTATATCTGCTAGTGGCCGAATAATGCTGGTTGTGCGAATGCAGTCATTCAGTGCTGCTAAGCTTTCGTGACACGCAGCAGCATCCTGGCTTGTGTCTTTGGAAGAAACGCCCAAGATCTTTACGGCCGACACCGATGGGACTTCACACCTTTCTCCTACGGTCCTTTTGTCGGAGTCCCAGAATTTGATGAACACCACAGAGGTCGCCTCCTCCCGCACTCCTAGAGAAGCCGGAAGCAGATTCTTTCTGGAGCCGGATGTAGGTGGGCTCTAAGGAACGAGGGTAGCGATGAAGCCGGCCGTGGACGAGATGTTTCCCGAAGGTGCGGGGCCTTATGTCGACCTTGACGAGGTGAGGCGGCAGCAGCAGCACAGCCTTCCCGGGCAGGGCTATTTTGTCTCCGGTCCTCGGGAATAGGGTTCCGCGACGTCCTTGGATGGAAGTGGGCGGCGCTGCTGTCCCTTGTGTGTGTTGTCAGTAAATTAAGTCAGAGTTTTGTTTTGCTAGGAACGACAATTCCTATCTTCCACTACTGGTGTCTGGTTGAACGAGGGAGGGCGGGCAGATTGGATGCTTCACAAGAGTGGGTTTTAAATTTAAAAGAGCTGGTTGAGCGAGAAATATTTCCAATATTTGAGGGGCTGCCACAGAGAGGAGGGGGTTCAACCTATTTTCCAAAGCACCCGAAAGGCCAGACAAGGAATCATGGATGGAAACTGAACAAGGAGAGATTCAACCTGGAAATAAGGAGAAATTTTCTGACAGTGAGAACAACCAACCAATGGAACAGCTTTTGCCTTCGGAAGTTGTGGGAGCTTCATCACTGGAAGCTTTGAAGAAGAGACTGGACTGCCATCTGTCAGAAATGGTGTAGGGTCTCCTGCTTGGGCAGCGGGTTGGACTAGATGACCTACAAGGTCCCTTCTAACTGTGTTAATCTGTTAAGAGTTTTCATACTTTTTCAGGGCACAAAGTTTGTTTTTTATGACAGAAAGGGCAAGATCATTTGGGGAGTAGTTTTTCATCTGTTTATGTTTATCTGTCATTCCACCACCACCATGCTTCTGCTTTTTAGATGAGTGAGATTTTTGAGAGAAGAAAGAAATGCTGTACAAACGTTATAATTATAATTTCCATTATAATGTTAGTCCTTATATCTTAATTCAATAATAGTAATAAGCAATTAAAGTTATCAGAGTGATTCTGTCTAAATTATGCTAGATTTAGGTGAGCAAGTAGAAACTAGAGAACTAAAGTTTTTTATAGCTAAATAATTATTACATGAATAAGTTGGTACAGATGACAAACCAATTCTTTTTCAGGCTGGAGGAAGTACAGGTTTATTGATGGATCTAGCAGCTAATGAAAAGGCAGTGCATGCAGACTTTTTTAATAGTAAGTGTTCAATTTTATTTTAAACCAGGCATGTTTATTTTAGTCATTGCTGACTGCTATTTAAAATGTTATTTCTTAGTGGCTTTACTAGAAACATAGCTAAAAACATATCAGAACAACATCATATCTGAGGGAATGTTAAGCTTGCAAGTTTATCAAGCAAATGATGCCCAATCACTACCGTGTTTCCCCAAAAATAAGACCCTGTCTTATATTTTTTTCAACCCTGAAATAAGCGCTTGGCCTTATTGCCATGCACTCAGAAACCCGATTGGGCTTATTATCAAGGGATGTCTTATTTTGGGGGAAACAGGGTAGGACCATTATGTTTTATTGATCAGGGGTTATTGGATACATAACCTTTTAAAGATTTATCATCAAATGCATTGTCTATTAAGCAGAAAACCTTGGGACATCCCTCTGTTTCGTAACAGCAGTATATACAGAACACATGTGTATCCTTCAAATTGTGCAATAGCTCAATAGCAATCAAGACCAAAAAAGTTCAATTCTGGTATTGTGCCACTGTTGAGGGACAGGAATAATCAGTGCCCAAATAGTAGCATGCTATACAGTAGAAACGGAAGTGATTCCCAATAACATACAAAAACAGCAAACTTTTAGCATCAACATATAACTGAAATAAGAAAACCATTACATGCTGAATGAGTTAAGTGAACTGATAGCTTATGCCAGACTACCATAGTATTCAATATTCTGATTCTGTAAAATGGCCTTTGATCTATGTGTCACAAAAGGTTGTCGAACCCTGCTATAAAATAAGTAAATTGGAGGGGTGGGGGGGCTTTTAAAAATCAATCCTTTAGCATGTTAAAATAACTCATGGAGTTGCATTATGTGATCTGTGCTCTAGAATCCCAACTTTACTTTACATAATGACCTTCCCATTTTCAGTTGAATTTCTTAGGAACTTATTGAATGGATTTCAAGACTTTATTCCAAAATGAGGAATAAATTTTGTATTATTACTAAACTATATTTACTAAATCTGGGTGGCAAAAATCTAGACAATAAATGCCTCCTTTTTTGGCATTTGGTGGTAAGTCTGCTTTTTGTAGTTGAGATCCCATAAACTAAATTGACCTATTCAGTGATGTATGTTTTTTTTAAATCAGAACAATGAAGTTGTATTTACCTCTGTGTGGTATTCATTTATTATCCTTTTAGATTTTGAAGATATGTTTGACGACGACGATATCCAGTGAAATGTGTCTTCCAGCTATGTGGTGCTGAATATTTACATTTCTTATAAAGACTATGTTCTAAACAAAAAGGAAATGTGAACGTAGTCGCTAAGACATGAAGGCATTGTGAAATGGCTAAAGATGGATAAAGAGGAGAATTATGAAGCTCATTTCCATTAGGAGTTGTTTAGGTGTAGAATTGTGTAGACTTGCTATAATAAAATCTAAATAAATATTTAATTTTGAAAAAAATGGCTTTTTTCAATTAGTTCATTCTAAAATTAGGATGAGAGAAGATACGTTGTAAGCATATCTCCCCACATAGAAGAAACTCTCATATGTTCATAGCCCAAAAATCCATAATTCACTGCATATGAATAAGCTGAAATGTGCTTTCATTCATTTGATGTCATTTCATGTATGGCTACATAAGGAAGTGCTTATTTCTTTTTAAATTTATATGCTGCCCGTCTCACTGTCAGGCAACTCTGCATAGATTGCAAAAACATAAAAGCAAAAATACAAAACATTAAATATTAATGTCACAAATAATTATGATGCCCTCCTCATATCATTTTACTCAAACATGTCACAGAATAAGTCTGAGAGCAATGTTCATACAATACCCTTACCCATAAACTCAAAAGGATTTTAGAATTCTAAGCACTGCTCTGGTCCTGATAATATGTGTGCATTCTTTTTCACAATGATATAGAATTGGTCTGTCATTTCTTCCTGGGTGATTCTTTCAATTTTCCAATCTTTTCCTAGACTGTCCTGGTAGTCTCTCATCTGAGTACTAACCAAGGCCATTCCTGTTTAGCTTTTTAAATCAACCAAGGCAAGCTAGGAAATGCCACCTAGTTGAGCACAATCTGGAATATTGGCCTGTGCCTTATTCTACAGTACAGTACAGACATAATTCAGCTCTTCTAATGTTATTTTGCTTCCTTTTAAAATTGAGTATAATATGGAACCAATTCATAATGATGGGAAAAATGAAGAGTAAGCAGTAGAACTGGATGGTTGCAGATAGCTCTAATAACTATAGTGGACCTTTTAGTAGAATTAGTGAAACCAACTCATTTTCCATTTTAAAAAATCCTTAGTTTTTATTGATGCGTATCTTTTAAACTTCTAATTTTAAACCTTTTAAAAATAAAAATATATAAAGTGTGATGTTCTTTTAAATTTACAATTATTTATTCATCCACTCCTGTTAAGCTACAGTCTATATTTTTATCCTTTTATTTTTATCAGTTTTCCTAAGTATATTTGAATGTTTTTACAATAAGCAGGGTTTGGGAGGCTGTGCCCTCCAGTTCTTCCATTAAAATCTCCATCAACTCTGACAATAAGTCCTGTGGGCTGAATCAAATAACAACTGAAGGGCCACTGTTTCTCAACTTTTATTGCTAGAAAAGTAAAGTAAATAAGCATTTATTTAAAATAACAAATTAATCTAAGATGGAAGATAGAATCTCAGAGGGTATTTTTTTTTCTTTTGTCATAGTAACATGGAGAAGATGTACTTTCAGGAAATTTCCTTTCTTTGTAAGATTCTTAAGAAAGCAAGAGCTCTGAGGTTATTCTGTGCCAGATTTCCATAGCTTATCATTTTTGAGATGTATCATCCCAACATTTGCAAACACTGTGAATGGAAGTTTTGTCATGAGTGCAGAGAACAAGATAAGCACTCTTGCATTAGACAACCACAAATTATTTGATTTTAAAAGGGATGTTATTTAGCTGAAAACCTCCTTTATTGAACGTTAGGCAAATCATAAAAAATAATCTATATAAATTTTGAGGTCTTGTAGGAATTGATTCTCATGCTTCTGTATCATTTTAAAGTTTTGATCATTCTACCAAGTACAGATAGTCCTTGACTTATGACCACAAATGAGCCCAACATTTCTGTTGCTAAGTGAAACCTTTGTATTGTGAGATTTGCCCCATTTTACAACCTTTCTTGCCACAGTTGTTAAATGAATTACTGTAGTTGTTAAGTTAGTAACATGGTTGTTAAGTGATTCTGGCTTCCCCATTGTCCTTGCTAGTCAGAAGGTCGCAAAACTTATCACATGGCCCTGGGACACTGCAATTGTCATAAATATGAGTCAGTTGCCAAGCATCTGAAGTTGGATCACGTGACTATTGGGATGGGTAACAGTCGTAAGTGGGAAAAAATGGTCATCAATCACTTTTTTCAGTGCTGCTGTAACTTTGAACAGTCACTAAATGAACTGTTGTAAGTCGAGGACTACCTATATGTATTTTCCAAACTCTCAGGGTTGTAGTAGTAGTGCAACCTTTAACTGGGCAAAATGGTGCATCATATGGCAACTATTTTTGAATCAAGATACATCAAGTGGACTAACTTACAGAATGCATCCAAAATCCAGAACTCCCATGGAATTGAAATATGGAAAATTTTATGAAACATTTTATGACATAAAGATTACCATAAAACATTTTATGACATAATGCAAAATGTCACACAGTAAAACGTTTCCTATGGTTAACTCCTGATGTTTGACTACGGGCTATTTTCAAGGCAGATACATCTCTAAATATCTCCTTGAATTTTTAAGAACTGTTCCAATGAAGGAAGTGCATTAGAAATTCTGCCATTGTTGAAGGCATTGAGGAATCTGGTAAGGAAATTTCTCTGACATGTTGACCCAATAGGCCACAGGTTTTCTTGTTAGTTTTCAACTTTTAAATACCTAAAAGCTTTAGCACATATTTGAGAGACTAGCTCTCCCACTATAAATCTGCCCATTACTTAGATCAGCAAAATGGTCATTTCAACTAGCTCAAAGTTTCTCAACCTTGGCAGTTTTTAGATGTGTAGACTTCAACTCCTAGAATTCCCCAGCTCAGCTATATAGCAGATGGAAGAAGGTCTTCTCCTGTGTGGTTGTCAGGTTCTGGAATGCATTCCCAATATTTAGAAAATGGAAATACTTCCTATTTGCTTCCAAATGCACTTCAAACAGCTGATTTTAACCTTTGAAATTCGACATGGTTTACTACTGAAGCTGTACTTCCAGGACAGCTTCCTCCAACTGATCATGACCCATCTGACCGATTTCACCTACCAGTGATGCCTCATTTCATGAAATGAGGGTGGTGAAGACACAAATGATGTTTTTCCATAGGGGCCTCTGCACTTTGGAAGGGCTCCCGCATCCCTCAAGATTTTAATCTGCCCCTATGCTGTTGGTTTTCCATAAGCAATTAAAAACATTTTTTTTTTCAACACATGAGTTTACATTTTCTGTGACAGCCTTGGGTATTTTGGGTTTCTTTTATTATTTTGTTCTGTTTATTTTTTGTACAGTGGATATTTCATGATTTGTATTGACAGATGTTATAAGCAGCCAAGAATTTACTAATGTTTATTAATATATAGATAATAGCACTTAGATAGCACTTAGACTTATATACCGCTTTACAGTGCTTTACAGCACTCTCTAAGCGGTTCACAGAGTCAGCATATTGCCCCCAACAATCTGGGTCCTCATTTTACCCACCTCGGAAGGATGGAAGGCTGAGTCAACCTTGAGCCTGGTGAGATTTGAACCGCTGAACTGCTGAACAGTCAGCTGAAGTAGCCTGCAGTACTGCACTCTAACCACTGCGCCACCTCGGCTAATACCTCGGCCACCTCGCCACCTCGGCTAGTACCTGCGCCACCTCGGCTATTACTAATACCATGTATTAGTAATATCTATTTCATATTGATTAAGTCTGCCCAGAGATGAACTTCTATTAATTTTCTCTGCTTTGCAGCTTCCTTAACCACAGGACTGTCCAGAATTGGTCTTCAGTAGATTTAGAGGAGGAATGTTTATATTGTAAGCACGTGTAGCAGATTTTCCAAACTCACAACTATGAATGTGCTAATGTTCCTGCTATAACATTTTTGAATTATGCATGCTCAAATATATGCTGATCAGCTAATGCATAATGTATATATACAATCATTATATAAATGGAGGCTTCTATAGTGTCAACTGTGAGCTGCCTCATGGAAACTCGGCATCAGTCAGTCTATACTCCCTTCGTGCCAAGTAAAACAATTCGCTGCAGCCGACTGTCTCCGTTGTTTTTCTGGGAAGTGGACAAAATGTCCAAGAATGCCTTTGGGTCTCTAATCTGCTTCATAAGTCCGGTGTTTTCTTTGGATGTATGTTAGATTGGTCTATAAAAAGGACAAAATTAAGCAACAGTGAGAGGAAAGAAGCTTAGGTTCAGATAGTATTCTATTAAACTGAAACTGCCATATGCAACTAGCTGTATCCTCCCTGCAGCTCCGCCATGAATGGTCAAACCAGTCAAGCAGCAATTTTGAGAGAACATCTCTATGATATTCTCAGCATTCCACATGTATCCAGCTGGCCAAAAGGTTGAAGCTCTTGATTTAGGATACTGCAGGAACCCACCAAACTGCAGTTTATCAACAAACCATGTTTTTAATACATAGTTATGGTGAGCACATTTACCATGTTTTTCTGGTACTAGTTTTTAAGATTCCAAGCTTAAAAAAAAAAAAAAGTCTTGTGGTAATATGGTTTCAGCCAGAGTGTTTGAAGACATCTGTTATAAGTCTCAGGGGCCCCCCGTAACAGAGGCAGTGGTAAGAAACACAGTGTTAGGAATTCTAGTGCAGCAACATCTGGAGGACCACAGGTTCTCTTTGCCTTCTTTAAGCCTCTACTGCTCAACCTGCTGCTTTATAAAAACACATTACCCTTTAATGTTTTCACTGCATCATGTTTTTCCATAGCCTCATGAGAACTTTGCTTGATAAAGGGACCCATAAATATAAATAATGAAAGAGTATCTAAATAAGCAGCCAAGCTTGAGCTACGAAAAAATTCTAGGAACTCTAGGCAATTATTCATCCCAGGATTTTTACCTCTCTGTCAAAAGCAAGATGACAGGCAGCCCAGCCTCTTTGCTGTTAATTTGATTGCAAGACCTTTTCCTGGGGTTCTGTCAAAGTATTGATTGCCCTGCATTGCACAAGCAGCTCTGAACGGACAGATCCAGCAGTGATAGAAAACAGTTCTCTGAAGCGGAACTGCATCCTGCTGTCACTGAGCAAGATTCCTGCTGTACAAAGGAATGGGGGTAGCAATTAGAACATTCTTTTTGGGACTCCCCACTGAGAGATGATTAAAAACCCTGGAGCTGAGAGGCAGGTAGGTCAGGCTGTGAGAAGAAAGGCAAAGCCCATATGTTTCCTTTTCATTCTGGTGGAGAAAAGACTAGGAAAGGGGTCTTCCACCTTAGCCAGATGGATGGAATCCACTTATAATGTTCACCAATCCAGTCACAGATAGTAATTTAGAATATGGCTCGAGACTGGAATACTGTTGCTTGTACATTTTAGTGTGAGCTCACCATTGGTATAGTGCATTTTTGCTTCAATTTCTTGGTTAGGTTTAGACATATTAGGCTATATTTCACTTAATTGTGACTCATTGAATAGGCCATAACAAATGGGCTCCACACAACATGTTAAGACATGACCAAACTAATTATGTTATAGCTTGATATGGTGTGACACATGAATTTAGCCAGGATATGGGCAATCTTTTGTTTAATATCAAAAGTTGCAATATAATGAATATAGTGAAATATTACTTTTCCAGATACTATAATGCCTGTTTTTGTCTCAAGTTTTGCACCAGCTTAAGACAGGACATTAAATAAGTAAGGCTTCCCTAAACTATGTCACCCCCATATATTTGGACCTAGAATGGTCATGCTGACTGGAGGTTCTGGGAGGAAGCTCAAACATTTGGAAGATAACAGAGTAGAGAAAGCTGTATTTGATAAATCATCTTTCTTCAATCTGGTTCAATATCAACCTATGTACCATATTGAGGATGATATAGAACTGTGATGGCAAACCTATGGCACGTGTGCCGGACGTGCCACGCAGAGCCCTTTCTGTGGGCACATGCGCAGTCACCCCAGCCCAGCTCCAATCGTGTTTCTCCATCGCGTTTCACTCAATCAAGTCCAACTTCTTGCGAAAGAAAAAGATCTCTCGAAGTTGGAATTGATTGAGTGAACTTTTTCACTCGCGTGCTTCACAATGGGGGAGACAGGATCCCGTCCTCCTCCTGAAGCCCATTACGACGCAGAGCCACAATGTGACCCCGCGTCGGCTTGGCTCGGCAAAAAAAAGCAGTTTCTTTTCCTGCAGAGCTGCCTGTGTTGGGATGCCTCGCCTCCCCGCCAGCCAGCTGAGCGTGGGTGCACTGCTCCTGGGCTTGTCGACTTGGCTCGGCAAAAAAAAAGCAGTTTCTTTTCCTGCAGAGCTGCCGGTGTTGGGATGCCCCACCTCCCTGTTGGCCAGCTGGGCTTCTTCAGGCACTTAGCTTGGCCACCTATTAGCTCCACCCCACCCTCCGCCTCAGTGAGTGACACGCAAAAGTTTGGCCGGGCTCCTCGAGAGATGGAGTTTTCAGGGGACCGGTCTAGCACCCAGGCTGCTGGCTACCAGACAAACGTTCATTCTCGGCTTTGAGATTCCTAGCTGCAATGGGCAGCAAAGCTAGGTTCCTCCCCCTGCGCCGATCCAGCAGACAAAACAGGAAAAGGGGGTGGATAAAAACAGTCCCGTTGCCAAGGTACATCCGGGTCAGAGGGGGCCAGAAATTCCAACTTCAGCCTCCTGGTGCGGTGCGGGGCTTTGGGTGAAGGCTGGAAGGAAGCACCGTTGGCTCGCTCGCACTCTTTCCCCTCAATGCTAGCAGCCGTCGCTGCCCCCTTCTCCCTCTCCGTTCCTGCTGCTGGATGATCCTGTGTGAAGAAGGGAACAGCAGCATTAGCACACAGAAACAGCAGCATGCAGGAATGCCGCCCCCTCCTCCCTCTCTGTTCCCACTGCTGGGTGATCCCGTGTGAAGAAGGGGGCTAGCAGAGAGGGGAGAGTGCAAGGTTGCTGCTTCTGGAACTCGGGGACTCGGGAAGCATCTGGATCCAGCTCACCCAGCTTCTCTTCCTCTCGCAGCCAGCCTTCCCAGTCTAGCTTGATGCAGGTTTCCTCCCCAGGCCCCCATCCGTTTCCCCCCCCAACAACCGGACAAAGCTAGGCAAAAAGCCAGCCCTCACCGGCTTCACTGACAGCGGGCTTGCAAAGAGCAATGTGAGCTGCGTTGCCACCTGCATCAAGCTAGACTGGGGAGGGAGAACATGAGCAAGCACCGAGGCGGGGGAAGGAGGGAAGGAAGGAAGCTAGGCAAAGGGGCGAGTGAGGGGCGTCTGCAGCATGCCGGGCCTGGCAGACTTTCTAAGCCTGCCTAAAGCAGGGAGGGAGGGAGAGAGAGAGATCTGATCCAATCTCGGAGAGTTATATCAGGTCTCTCTCTCTCTCTCTCTCTCTCTCACACACACACACACACACACACACACACACACACACACACACACACACACACGCTCACTCACACACACACACACACACAAACAAACAGGTTGGATCTTTCTTTCCCCCACGGCAGCCACAGCCCTTCACTAACCC
>QLTV01002140.1:3983142-3994032 GCA_003457575.1 Thermophis baileyi
ACACAGGAGTCTGAAAGGAGAAGGTGTGGCCCATCCCTTTCCTCCAGCTCTGCTGTATGAGCCTCTACCTTATATGCAGCTCCATTATTCCGCTCTATTGTAGTTGTTTCCTGTATCATATTGCCACTCTAGGTTTCATCTCTATTGTTCCTGTGATGTATTTCCTGTTCTTGTTGTATTACTCACTCTAACAAGATGGCTTCTACTCAGTGATGGCTTATAGTGTGCTTACTACAAGAAACTACATGAAACATGGGGGCTTCTTATACACAGAAAAATACGGTGTGTATATATATATATATATTTCTTAAAAGTCATTTCCATAATAGGGGGGGGAAACTAAGAAAAGAAAAATCACGAATGACAGAAAGTATGGTAGAGATTTTGGATTATGAACAACCAAGATGGCTTTTTAATAGCTAAATTGTGTGCTTTTTAATGGACTAATAGCAAGCATGTATCATAGGATTCACTGTGAATACTGAATAGATATATTTTGTCCCAATTCTGCCTTAATGCCTTCATTTTTTATTATGATCACTGACTAGAATTCTGCAACTTAAGGCAAATATTCAGCTTCAAGTAATTCAACAAACATAAAATTATAACGGTACATCATTGAGACAATCAACACATGTTGAGTTTTGCAGATACAACAACATTTTGCCACATTCAAGGAAACTGAGTCATATTGATCCAACAGGAATAGCTCTACTTAAAGTAAGTTGAAAATGTCTGGATACTTCACCAAGTAGGGAGTTATGAAATGGGCCTTGTGTCCCTATTGGAGGCTCAATATACGTGGAATATGGGCTATGAATTTAAGGGGATTGTCTCTACAACACAAACTTAATTTATATGGCATGTTTTTATAGCTCAGAATTATATGTAAGGAGATTGGTCAAGTAGGTTTTCAAGTCTCAAGCACATTGCTTGAGAGCAGTAATTGCTCTATCATAGCCAATCATCAACCTAGCCATTTTTGAGAATTCACAATGTTGGTTCTTGCAGGGATTAATTTTTCCACATTAATTCATAATTATCTCCCTTCATCAAAGAACCCAGACCTTCTGAATAAAATAATAACTTAACCCCTGTGTGTAGCATTTTCCTACAAAATAATATAATTTTAAGCCCAAAAGAAATAGAACTATGAGTGAACAATGTTTTTATTTATAATTCGATATAATGTCTGGTGTTCTAAACATAAAGGCTTTTATAATCTATGATGGGAAAAATGAAACTAAACCAAAGAACCATTAAAGGAACAAAGATATGAGTTTAAATGCAACTGAAATTTTAATTTAGGTATAAACAAGAATCATTCTGAAAATTGTGATGCTAAAGCTTTATCTCACTGGCTTGATTCACACAACATGATATTAGCATAGTTTATTAAATAAATCATAATTAGCTAAATTCACACAGCATGCCAAGCTATAAAATATGGTTTACAAACCACAGTGGCTGTATGTATATTACATGCTAATCCAAAACCAAATTCCATTAAGGCTTAATACAATGTGTAAATCCAATCAATGTTTATTCTTTGTTGGTGTAACTATAAATAAACATACTGTATCTTGAATAAGTACAGGCTGAAATCTGTGTGTCTGTGTGTGTTTGTGCACACATACTCATGTTCGTGCATATGCTTATTACTTGATTTCATTGTATCTGATTATTGCATAACAGACAACTGAATGTATGAACTGAAAACCATTGAAGTGGTTTGAAGGAATACAAATATTTGATGACTTACACATACAAATCATCATAATATGCAAGCAATAAACATTCAAATTTGAACCACCTTCAAGGTTATTTTGTGTTTCTAACATACCAGAAGTCTACAAGAAAAATGGAGTCCATATCATGCTTGGCTGTTCTTCCATCTTCCCTACTACATCCCCATTCTACTACTCGTAATTCAAATCAGGGTAAAGTAAAAATCCCATGAAAGTTGAATCATTAACATTATCAGCATAGACACTACTGTTTTCTTCTTCTCCATATAACTGTAGCCAAACTTCATCCCCCGATGCCAAATGGAGTAAAACAGATCCAGAAGCCTGATCCACATCATTTTTCTGGTACTGATCATAGGTGATTATGATTGCTGTGTCCTTCTTGAATAAACTAACTTTCACATCTGAGGCATATACACTGAGATGATATGCAAAATAGTATACTCCAGAAACGGTGCATTGGAACTTTCCTGTAACTGTATCGTAGTGATTTTGTTCATTGTAGAAGACCTTTGTAAATTTGATAGGCATATTAATATAAGAAACTCTGGATGTTAAACCAACACTAAAGGCAGATCGATAGATAGTGGCACTTTCCCCCCTTTCCCCCTTCGATCCTGGGTATCCTGGAATACCTGGCACTCCTTGAGGACCTACAAGACCAGGAACTCCTAAGGATCCTTTATCTCCCTTTTCACCAGGTCCACCTATAAAGTAAATTGATTTTTTTATTAGGATAGTTCATCCTCATTCAACTAAAGACTCTCAGCTGGTTATGTTATACTGCCCTCTATTTCCCATCAGAAGGACAAGACACCAAAATTAACAAGTCCTCTTATAAATGACAATAACAGCTGTTATAACTAATATTACAGTTGGAGTTAAATCCTGTGATTGTTTATCAGAAGTTATTACTCATGAATTCCAAGGACTTTCTCCCATATTCTCAAGAGTTATGAGTTTAGTGATAGTGCTCCACCAACAACAGGTAGAATGACTCCTAGCTTCATCTCCTTATAGTTGTACATTTTGGTGTTCAGGTTTTAATAAGATCCCCACATTCAACTGCTATTAAATATGAGGCTATGAGAGCCCATTAATAAGAAATTGCAGTTGCCCCACTCCCTATCAGCTTCCCAAGATATGGAGCCATTCTAATCACACGAGAAATATTGTTCTATAGGAAGGGAAGGCAGTAGAAAGGATATGAGTCTGATATCCCTATCAATAATACTCTCCTAGAATGTGTTGCTAAACAGACAGATACCATTGGAAGCAGGTAGCCCTAAAGATGCACTACTGCTATTAGGGGCACTTCAAAAGCAATTAGGCTAGATCTCTGTACCTCTAGTTCTGTGGTCATAACTGTATCAAAAGTTTAAAAAAAATCCCTTGGGAATTTGCATTTGTATACCTTAAGGCACATATGGTCAGGTTGTCCTCAGATCTAGTTTAGCTGTAAAGGGAATCCAGGTGTTAGTTGGTGTAAGAGATCCAGTTTACCAAGGGGAATGCCAGGCTGTTTTATATAATGTAAGAGACAGCAGTGTTTCTATTGCGGAATGGGAATGGATTGCCCAGCTATTTCTGGAAAAATCTATTATCTGCCCATAAAAGAGGTAGATGGGACAGAAGAAAATACTTTTGAGGGGCAACAGTGGATTTGGATCAATAGGAAAGAAAGGATGTTATCAAAAACCAGGTAGTAAACTAGCAAAGACAGAAGTGCTGATAGTAGCTGGAGAAGCAATAAGCATTATTTTAAATAAGAAAGACAATGAAGATATCCTTGTACCTAACCATCTTCTATCTCCTAAATGAGCATCTTTTTCAGTCTGCCATTTATTTTGATTGCAGTAGTTTCTGCAGAACACTGAGGTCTCACAAATAGTTACCTCTCGTGGATGCATAAGTATGCATCAATAAATAAGGGATATAATAGTTGGCTTTGTTTTGCTTTGCCAGTACATGGACATGGTGGGTTCCCATTGTACTGTATATAGCATGGGTCTCCAACCTTGGCAACTTTAAGCCTGGCGGACTTCAACTCCCAGAATTCCCCAGCCAGCTGGCTGGGGAATTCTGGGAGTTGAAGTCCTCCAGGCTTAAAGTTGCCAAGTTTAGAGACCCCTGATATATAGAGACTTTATTAGGACATGATTATTATCAGCTAGCTGCTTTTAGGAAGGTATTAAAACAAAAACATATCTCTTTATCCTATTTAATTGATGATAAGCTTTTCATGGTAATGACAAGAATGAGGATTCTCATAATATTGTTTTTAGTTATCATGAGACAGGGACAAAGGCTAAAAATGCCAGTATGTATTATAACCAGCCATCACATGAATGGCAACATACGGGTAGTAGATATTTAATAGTTGTGTTTGCATAACACCCTTATTTGTTCTGACAGTCAAATCAGCAGCCTTTCGTTGGGACAAAACATCTCACAAAAAAGGAGAGAAGCTCTCCCAAGATGGAAAGAACAGGTGAACAATATTGGGAAAATACAGTAAAATCACTTTATATTGGAAAGAAAGAAAGCTTAATTGTCACTGTTTACAAATTGGGAGAATGCTCCAGGATTGCAAATGAATGCACCAAATGGGAGTATGTGGAACATGTGCGTGGCCTTACCTTCCCCCCCCCCACACACTTGGGTAAAAAGATGTTACCTAGGGATGGTTTGGTTGCATTATTATTTTAAAGCCACTTTTCCCACTTTTACTTATTCATTTATCTATTTACTTATTTATTTTATCTACAGAGGTCATGCAATCACTGACATATTTTGGCCACTAATGACATTTTAAATTATTATACTTGGAAGGTACTGTAGATGCCCCCCCCCCCCAAAAAAAGGAATGCTTTTTAATACTGGGGCTATGGAGTATCTTTAATTTCCCCTGCTGGAGTGGGGCATATCATGATTAAAGTTAATGAATTTGCAGATCTCATTTCACAGTCCTTGAACACTACTGTTAATGCCCTAGCAGCAGTAAATCAAGAACTTGTTGGAATGAGACAAGCAATTATACAAAACCAACTGGCTCTCCGATGTGCTAAATGCTACTCAAGGGGAACTGTGTGTCATTATTAAGGTGGAATGATGTCTGTTCATCCTGGACAAGGCTAAAGCTATATACTGATAAAACTTTTGAGACCCATTGTGATGAAATGATGTGTGCTGAGTAGCCAGAACAATGATGTAATCCTGATACAGATTTTCCCCTGCCTAAATCAAAGCTTTTGTATCATTGATACCTGGCATGGATCCTTCTACTCACTTTCCAGAACAGTTAATAACAATCACAATTTGTTCAGGATACATTTGTTCTCCTATGTGATATCCCTAGTTTGTCTATATAAAATGTATTACCATATTTCTAGAACTAGACAGAAATCTGTCAAATCACAAGTTATGAATACTTTCGCCATATAATATGACTAAAATAATAATTATACACAACAAAAAGATGCACTGATTTGCAGCAGTGAATTCTTGATACGTGTTTTTTTTGTCAAAGTCTGTCCAACACATACCAAAACCCAAAAATTAAAAAAAAAGTTAATTTTATTTTGAATTACTTAGTCTATGGTATTTCCTAGAAACTTCATCCCCACTTCTTCTTTTAAAAAATCATACTTAATTTGTTGGGTTTTATCTTACTATATTGTCTAGTAATTTTTGAAAGTTCAAATTTTTTTTTCTTCCCCAGGTTCAATGAAGAATTCAACTTTATAATTATATTTTTAATAACCTGCTATTCTTCCTTTCGCCTGCCATGTTAAAATATATTGCGGAGAAAGTCATGAGAAAAAAAGAACTAATTATCCCCTTCTAGAATATATATTTATTCAATATCTGATGCCACATTTAATTTACTTCTAAATATGCTACTTGATACAGTCTGGTAATTTATTTTACAGTGTTGTTTTTGCCTTGTGCCTTCCTTCATTATTGGATTCTATTACTGTCATTTTATTCTTTTTAATTGTTTTATCTGCTGCGATATGACCTGTCCAGATGCATTTGGGAAGCAACTTTCAGAATTTCCAGCAGATGTTTTTGGAAAGAGTTGCTGGCCAAACACATCTGAAAGGTACCAGGAAGGCTGCAAGCAACATTGTTCAAATATTACTTTCTACCCTGGAAATTCCTGAAAAGAAAAGAGAAACTATATTCATAAATAAACACATTTCTTTTTTCCAGTCAGTTAAATCTACAAGGACATCAGTTTTTCTTTCATCCGTCTTGTTTGGCTGCTCTTTCTGTGTACTTAATGACTCATGACCGACACTATTCAGATTTTCTTTTAACATCAACATTCTGTTTCTGGGGCATCTATAGCATTCTATATTTCTATATGTTCTTCCTATAAATCTAAAGAAAATTTTTGAAAAAGGACTATCTTGAGAATTTCTGGTGTAAATCAGAGTTTCTCAAACTTGGCAACTGTAAGATATGTGGCGTTCAACTCAGAGAATTCCCCAGCCAGCTATATTGGCTGCGGAATTCCTAGAGTTGAAGTCCAAACATTTTAAAGTTGTCAAGTTTAAGAAACAATGGTATAAATAATCATCTCCATCCAATAGTGGGTTCTAAAACCCTTTACTACCGGTTCATGCGCAGAAGCGTCCCGGGCGGGGTGGGCGGAGCCTCCCACCGTCGGAGCTACCGGTTCGCAGAACCAGGCTGAACCAGGAGCAACCCACCGCTGTCTCCATCCCATTAAACAGTAAATCTGATCTAAATGAATTAAAGCAGCCTTACTCACTTGGTGTCACCCACATATATTACATGACACTTCCCATAATCCTTAGCTAGCACAAGAATTGTGTTCCAAAACACCTGGAGAACACTACATTAGAGAATAGTGCACATCAAACATACCGTTCTCACAGAAACAAGCGAAACAAGCGAAACCTCTCACCTAGCTCTCCTTTCTCTCCCTTTTGCCCATCTCTTCCATCCCGTCCATCTCTCCCCGGTACTCCATTATGACCTGGGTGACCTGGTGCTCCAGCCATCCAATTTGTACAAGATCCTTGAGGTTGTGGAGAGTTTTCTTCTGCAGCAGCTTCATGGTTACAACTAAGCATCACTAGCAGCACCATAGAACAAAAAAGAAGGCTTGATCCTTGCTTCATGTTTAACCTGGAAAAAAATATAGTGTAATTACTATTAGACTTTTTTTTTTTTTGGAAGAAAATACATTTTTTGAAGAGGAAGGGAAAGGAGTTGGTGGCCTAGCCATCCAATTTGTACAAGATCCTTGAGGTTGTGGAGAGTTTTCTTCTGCAGCAGCTTCATGGTTACAACTAAGCATCACTAGCAGCACCATAGAACAAAAAAGAAGGCTTGATCCTTGCTTCATGTTTAACCTGGAAAAAAATATAGTGTAATTACTATTAGACTTTTTTTTTTTTAGGAAGAAGATACATTTCTGCAAGAGCAAGGGAAAGAAGTAGTGGCCCTCGAAAAGTTATTGATCTACAGCTTTCAGTATTTTTCAGCAATGGTCATGATGGCTGAAGCTGCAAAATAGCAATACCTAGAGACCTTAGGAAATAACATTGGAAGCTGCGTTGTCTCGGTTCAGGCCATTTCTCAGTCTGATCCAATATAGTGAAAAGTGATTTGTTCTTATTCTTCAAAATTTCAAGAAGATATTCCTGCCTTGATTGAACATGGCTTAAATTTGAGAGCTTATGCTTGTGCATGCCAATGTATACTTACCACAGTCCCTCCCTGGGACTTATATGCATATTTATATCAATGAATATGAAACAGATTTAGGAAATATATCTGATTTTCCCCCTAAAACTAATTGATACAGAAAAAAATATTTTGCTACAATCAGGGTAAAACAGATGATTCTGTCCAAGTGATGGTCCAGTGTCAAGACGCTAGAATCTGGATAGAGAGGCACTGGATCAGGTTTAATCCCAGCAAGATGGAGTGGCTTTGGGTTTGAAAGCCATCTGATTCCTGAGAAATGCTGCTTTAGTTCTAGATAAGGTCACGTTCCCCCATACAATTCTGGCTTTTATCTTGGAAGTGAGCTTGGACTCATAGTTCCCACTCTATGAACAGATGAAAACCATATCCAAAAGGGCCTTTTCAGAATTCCATTTGATGTACAGTCACACCGATTTATGTTCAGGAGGACAGAATAGGAGGCCCTATCCATAGCCCTAGTCATATCTTATTTACCTGTCAACTGGACTATTGCAATGTGTGTGCTACATGGCACTGCCTTTGAAGAACACTTGGAAGCTACAGCTAGTCCAGGATGCGTCAGTTTGAGTAGTTACACATACAACCCGATGCCCTTATAATATCATTGCTCCAACAATTGTGATGATTTTGATAGCCTCACTTTCAAAACTCTTAATAATTCAAGATCTGGATATCTGTAGAACCATTTGCCTGTCCAGTAGGATCAGGTAGATAGCCATCTCTTCACTAAGAGAATGTCATTTCTCAATCACTGTCCTCCTTCCATGAAACAGCATTTCCACAGATATCTGATTTTCCAGAATACTATTACTATGTCACTTTTAAACGCCTTCTCTTACATTAAATTTAACTCCAGCACTGCTGGTTTCCTGCCAGCTCCTTACCCCATTTCAACTTCTCCCTCCCATCAGAGAGAGACTGTATGGTAAAACCTTACCATTTCTCTCCCCTCCCCCAGGTCTTTTCCAGCTTCAGGTTATCAACAGCAGTACATTTGTATGTCAGGGGGATCCTATGACAGGGTGCCAGACAGTGTTGACCTTTTCCGTTCTGTCAGTCTGCAATCCCATTGTCTTTTGAAATAGTATTCAAAGTAATAAAGTTTTTCTTGGAATGACTGGCAACCACATATGTGTCTACATTTCTGCAACTTCTCCATCCTGCATTCTGCTCAGTATGTTTTGACCATACCACATTTGTTATTTATTTGTGACTACAAAGGGATCCGTTTCATTTCTCTGTCTTGATTTAAGTATTGGATGCAGCAACCATTATGTTAGTGTCAACGCGGCACTGTGATCCTTAGCAGTATAAGCACATGAGACAGTTTTGTCCACCTTTCTTAATTTTTTAGTATTTGTTATCCCCATGCATGCAGCTGAGGACAACAGGGAGCTGCTTCTGAAGCAGTTGCACAGTCCTTGCAAACAACATGGCTGAAATTATTCCAAAAGAGATGCTTCATACGTGTTGCCATGTGGTATGAAGTATTTCTTTTAATAGTTTTCGCCATCCAAATTTAAAAAGAAAACAGTGCTAAAATGAAACTGAGCTTAGATCAAATTATATTTTCCAGTTTGATTGGTAGCCACCTATAGCCAGTTTGTTCTATAGCCTCTGAGGTTACCCACTCTCTGTAATCTGGGAAAAAAAGTCATGGAAAAAAATCCTTGTTTGGCATTGAGATGCATTTAAAATGTAGGTGGCCAAGGAGACTGCAGACCCTTGGACTGTATAGGATACCAACTAATATTTTTCAGCCACCTCATAATTAAGTCTAATAATCCCACGTCACCATCCATAGTAATTTCTTCAAACCTGTTTTCTGGTGTGGAAAAAAGTCAAAAGCATATACTTTTCGACTAAATCAAAGGACAAAGTATGAAGAATATCTTAGAAGAGACATTCAGTGCAGAACAATCTGGAAAAGTACAAAAGGGAAGGCACTTTTGTTGGTATCTCCTTCCTATTTCCCACCTTTACTTGTAAACCTTCTGTTGTCTTTGAACAAATGTCTGTGACAGTGTTTCTCAACCTGGTGGCTTTAAGAAGAATGCTGGCTGGATAATTCTGGGAGCTGAAATCCACACTTCTTAAAGTTGCCAAACGTTGAGAAACCCTAGTCTGTAAAATCCAAAAAAAGCTGATCACATGGTGTAAGAAAACTGCTGCTGCCTCCACCAAAAGAGATTGCAGCTTTTACCATGGCTTCCATTTTAACTCAGCCCTTCCTCTTCTTCAGAAGCATTACTCCTACCTGGGGTTTGGGGAAGACGTGCTTCCTACAGAATCTCTGTAAATTGTGCATTAAATTCACATGAAACCAATGGGCAGTTTGATGGCAGTACCAAAACAGGAAAAGAAAACATTCAGGTCATGTCTGGAGTTGTGGCAGATGGGCTATCATGCTGCACTTAAGAGTGATGGGCTACTAATGTTGTACTTCAGAGATAACTTTGTGTGCTTTCTGAGGTGTTTTGCAAATGTGACTAGTTCTCATTGATTCACATGAAACAGGGCAATGACCTCTAGATTCCAGTAACATTAAGTCTGACTAGGTGGCTCAGTGGCTAAGACATTGAGCTTGTTGATCAGAAAGGTCGGCAGTTCGGCGGTTCGAATCCCTAGTACAAGTCTCCTGTGTGAGCAGGGGGTTGGACTAGATGACCTCCAAGGTCCCTTCCAACTCTGTTACTGTATCCAAAGAGCATGTATAACAGAAAATGTTTGGCAGATCATGCAGGACATATCTCAGCATAGCATACTTGTTCCACTTTACTGTTTTCATCATTATATTATATACACGATGACAGGGATGTCCTGACTGAGCCTACTTTCTGATAAACCCAGTGTGCTGGCTTATCAAGGGTTTAGCCTAGAATTAAGAACTGTCTCTTTAAGACATAGCATTCTGGGGAATGTAGTCCATGCCATGTAGTCCATGGCATGTGATCATAACTGTGTACTCTCATTGGTCATTGAAGTATGCCTGGGGGGGCGGGAGTAATTGAAGTACGGTATCCCCAAGGAAGTCACTTTCAAGCTATATACCGGGAAAGCATGCCTGAAGAAGGAGATGGGAAGCATTAATCCTTTTTTACAATATTCGTGATGGTTCCAGATTATGACTGTAGATTCAGAAGAACTTCTACATAACCGTGAGTGTGTGATCATAACTGTGTACTCTCATTGGTCATTGAAGTATGCCTGGGGGGGCGGGAGTAATTGAAGTACGGTATCCCAAAGGAAGTCACTTTCAAGCTATATACCGGGAAAGCATGCCTGAAGAAGGAGATGGGAAGCGTTAATCCTTTTTTACAATATTCGTGATGGTTCCAGATTATGACTGTAGATTCAGAAGAACTTCTACATAACCGTGAGTGTTGTCAGAGGATGC
>QLTV01002140.1:3998364-4011836 GCA_003457575.1 Thermophis baileyi
GGGAATGTAGTCCATGCCATGTAGTCCATGGCATGTGATCATAACTGTGTACTCTTATTGGTCATTGAAGTATGCCTGGGAAGCGGGAGTAAAGGAAGTCACTTTCAAGCTAGCTACTGGGAAAGGATGCCTGAAGAAGGAGATGGGAAGCGTTAATCCTTTTTTACAATATTCGTGATGGTTCCAGATTATGACTGTAGATTCAGAAGAACTTCTACATAACCGTGAGTGTTGTCAGAGGATGCCTGAAGAATAAAATATAATCTGATTGAATGTACCATTGCGTTGTGTTAAACTGCCTGATGATAGCATAACCAATCTACGCTTGATTCAGAACACCCAGCTGTACAATTTTAGCCCAATTTAAATGTGCATCCTTATTTAAAGTATAGCTCTTAGCACATATTTCTGTTGCTAAATTGGATAGAGTATCATCACCTTTCTACCACCAACCTTTGAGATTTGTTTTAAGGTGTTCTGTAGCAATCACTGTACAGTATATATCCATAGAGATTGTGTAAATGGCATGATGATTAGTGTATTAGTGGATCAGGAACAGCCTAAAATCCAGTGTGGGATAATAGGCAGGGCACTAGACTACCATCTGGGAGACCTAGGTCTTAATCTACAATCAGTAGTATCAACTAACTTTAGCCAGTATCTGCTAACATCCTTCCTTACAGTGATGTGGTTTGGGAGGAAATTAGAAGTAGAAATCCCAGGTGCACACCTTTAATTCCTAAAAGAGTTAACAACAAACAAATAGCAAACAAAAAATGGCATTTTAAGCCTTTCATATTTTACAGCCTCTAGCTTTCCAATATTCTTTTGCTTAAAAACAATGTATGAAAGTAAGATTTTGAAACATGTTATGGAATGTTAGTGAATGTTAATGTTAGTCAAAGATACATTAAATCCTTCAGATGCCTGACTGAATATATCAGAAATTCATTAAGCCAGGCTGCAATCATACATTCTTAAACCTGGGCAGAGGTCGGCTGCTGCTGGTTCGGACCGGTTCTTTAGAACCGGTAGCGGAAATTTACCACCGCTCGCCGAACCGGCAGCGATGACCAGCGGTCCACGCCCCCAAACTGGTCCTCCGGTCACCGCGACTTGGAAAAATACCCTCTGCGCATGCGCAAAGGCTTCTGTGCATGTGCAGAGGGTCATTTCTGGGTTTTTTGCATGCCGTGACAGGGGCGCGTGCGTGAGCAAAGCAAGTGCGTGCGTGCAAAACGCGCACTTCCGTCGCGATCAAAACCGGTAGGGAAGGTAAGTAGAATGCACCCCTGAACCTGAGGATATGTTTGTCAGGATTTCTGTAGGGCTGGATTATAATACTAACACCCTTTTTACGACCCTGTAGTCCCTTAATTAGGGGTAGCGTCAGGGTGACTGGATGGAGCTGAGCATTTCCTGGCCAGATGACCTTGCTGATACCTATGTGAGTTTGCAACAGATATTTTTTTTTCTTTGTGCCCTAGGAGAGAAACATCTGCAGCTACCTAGAATTGAACTCTCAACCTTCTGAGTGGGAGGCAAGCGTCTTTACCAGTAGGCCACCATGCCGCTTATGGCTGGACTATAGCACTATTTTTTATAATCTAACTTCAGAAATAAAGTTCAATAAGTAAATTAGGACTTTACTTACTTTGGCATGCACATGAGTGAGTTAATAAATGCATTTTTATGAAAGCATTCCACTTCTAAGTAAATACGGTATATATGGGATCAGACTGCACAATGCATATGCAGAACGAGGCTTAATTGTTCTTTGGTATTTATTTTGAACAGTTTATATTAAGTTGATCATGATAAGCTGCTGTATGATGATAATTACATACTGTAGTATATTTATTAGGAGAACATCATACATTCCATTAGGAAAACGACATTTAGATTTGTAAATTAACATTCCTAATTTACTTCCCCAGATTTTTTAAGCATAAGCCTAAAATAATATTTGAATCTAGTAATATATTTTATAGATATATAGAATGCTGAGCTATAATATTATTAAGGTGTTATGTATGATGCCTTATGTTAAAGTTAGTCCCATTATTGATGTTTTTCTGAAATTTTCTTCATCTATGATTATATATGAGACAGATTTACAACTGACAATCCATGGACATGAAGTACAATGGACTTTCTTTTGACCCATTTTAGGATGTGAAATAAGATTATGGAATTTTAAGAGGTGAATTGGATCAGGCATGCATCTCACCCCTTTTTCCAAGCCACTAATATCTATCAAAACTGAGTCAGCATCCCCATTTGGGTGGTTAATAAACAAAACAAAAGCTTTCAGTCAAGATATACAAGAAAAGATATGCATTTTTCTTTTCATGGCATACCCATCTTACACAGATATAAATGGGTGGAAATGCTATCCTTGACCTCATGATGTATCATGATGTCACCAATCCTCAGGGAACATACAGATATTCTGCAGTTCTTTTGCTAAAAGTTATGAGTGAATTTACTGTGCCGGAGGTCTGCAGAAAGGGCAACATGATTGCAGGAAAATAAAACCAAAAAGGAAAGTATGTGAATGCCATATTCTCCATTGAAACAAAAAAAAATACATTGGGAATTTCCAAAATTGGCACTCAGAACAGAGGTTTTTTTTAACAACTTATCGAGAAAAGCAATCTTTTCCTTTTCTGAGCAAATCCCTCACTGCATTATGAAATAAGACTTTTAGTTAAACTGATTGATTCAAATTGCAGTTCTGTAGCTAGTTGCTTTGAAGACAGTGGGGTTTATGCTCAGGTTGATAAGATTGTGTTGTGCAGCTAATGACACTGCTAATGGCCAGAAAATACTAAAGGTTTTAAATTTGTAATCAATAAAACTCAAAAAGATTCCAAA
The DNA here is from genome assembly GCA_003457575.1 of Thermophis baileyi. Classification (NCBI taxonomy): domain Eukaryota; kingdom Metazoa; phylum Chordata; class Lepidosauria; order Squamata; family Dipsadidae; genus Thermophis; species Thermophis baileyi. The sequence goes on from QLTV01002140.1 coordinate 4,001,242, forward strand.
CTTGCTACATTCTACAACATTAAAATTATAATTTATTAAATGTTCAATCTGTGATTATTAATTCAGACAGTTTAGAACCTGTGGACAAATGCAGCCAACTAAGCAGTTTAGTCAATAATAATATTCAAAATAATAATAGATGAAAATATTAGAGCATAGAGGACAAGCATAATTTCTGGAGAAAAGTACAGCCTAGTGCAATAATCTACCCTAAAATGGGTCTTTCTTACCACTTGTTTAGGTGAGGTCCTCTGCAGTTTGCAGGCACATCAGAAATGCAGTGGAGAGAATAGCGATCTTTCGATCTCTTCTCACAAAGAGGCACGTGGAACTGTCAATTAAGATGCTGCCCTTTATATTTGTTACCAAGTCTGCTAGTCCAATGCTGGGTGTTTTTTAATCACTCTTCCATTGTTAATCTTAATTTCAGAATATTTTAATCACATGCTATTTAAAAGTTGTAAAGATATGTGCCAGTTTGTAGCTTTAATGATAAAATTTCTTAAAATAAGATTTTGGCGTAATATGCAACATCACAATGAAAATTCAAGAATTCCACTAAAATCTAATGTGGCTTATTTTTTACTTGCTGTAAAGAGGGTAACTTGTTGCTATCAAGGGCCTGAACTTTTAATTATTTTTATTGCAGCAAGGGCCACAAAAGTGTGATGGTGAAATAAATAATGTCACTGGAGTAAGGCAGGGTCAAATTTGTAGAGTGAATTTATGTATTTTTGATTTGGTTTGGCTTTTGTTTCTACAGTTGGATTAAGGCAAAAAGGAAGATGAAATATAATACATTATACCAACCTTTTTTTTAAAAAAAACCACTACAGAAATTATCATGCTAACGAAAAATCCAGATTATTATTCAATTTTAATGGTTTGGAATAATAAAATAGATACAGGAGACACAGATTATCGATGGGACATGCCATACCTTGTCCATATCTACTTTATATCTTAGGATGTTAAATTTACAGGGGAGAACAAACAGTTTCCTTCTATGTTCATGCATTTTTTGCATAAAAGTGCCCCTTTGCTTTACCTTTTGATACTGGCTCATATTCTGTAGCCATCAAACATATCTAGTGGAACAATTTGTCATCTGACCAGCTCCCTGGCTCCCTGGCTCTCAGCTCAAAGGGGAAATATTATGTAAATGATACAATGAGTTATATTTGGCTGGATTATCTGAAACCATTTGAAACATGCTGCCTTGTGAGAAGCAATAACTCTCTTATCCAAATTAGAACCATGGTATCAAATGTTCAGATGTTATTGACCAGGAGGTTGCTGGAAATTCCTGGCCTTAGAAATCTACATTATAATCTATTTTCTGATGAGCATGATTATTTTTTTTGATAGCTTCCTTCAATTTTGGCCACTCCTTCTGGGCAAATTATGGTGAAAAGAGATGGAAGCCTTAAAAACATGCACAAACTACATCGCTTAATAGTATCTAATATATGCAAGTAATAGTCTATAGCAGTGATGGCAAACCTTTTTTGGTTCGCGTGCCAAAAGGGTGTGTGTGCCCACACCCATTCTCTCTCCCCTGTGCATGCGCACAACCCCCGCGCTGCCCCTGCGCATGCACACAAACCCCCGCTGCTCCCCCCCCCATGCATGCGCACAAGCATCACTGAAGCTTGGGACAGCGAAAAACAGCCCAACGGGCAAACCGAAAGTTTGGAAAAATGGACTTCCGTTTTGCCCGTTGGGCCGTTTTTCGCACTCCGGAGGCTTCAGGGAAGTCTCCTGAAGCCTCCGGAGGGCAAAAACAGCCTTCCCCAAGGCCAAAAATCAGCTGGCCAGCACACGCATGCACAATGGAGCTGACATAGGGCAATGCCTTGCGTGCCCTCCGATATGGCTCCACGTGCCACCTGTGGCACGCGTGCCATAGGTTCGCCATCACTGGTCTATAGTAATTTAGGAAGATCTTCAATAAATGAAAGCTGTTGATATTCTGCATTTATATGTAACAAAGATAAGTGATTTCTATAATGGCAAATAGTTCCCAAAGTCTTGAGTGAAATTTCCACAGCCTTTTAAAAGGCAATCCCAAATAACAAATTTTAGTGTGACACAAGGAAAAATTATCTTAACATTATGCTAAAATATGTTCTCTTAATTAGGTATACATGAAATGTAGTTTTTAATTCTGTCCATATTAATATTTTGAGCAATATGGCCTATACACACTACTCAAAAGTTAAATATAATCTCAATATGGGCATAGAATTTAGCAGGGTGAATTAAAATTATGGTGATGCAAATTCAAATCCCTTTTCAGATACGAAATTTCAAAAGGGACTTAGTTTTAGTCATTGGTTGGAAAAGGGGCGTTGGTCTTACCTGATACGCCTCTTCTCCGAGTTGTGGATATAGCAGCCAGGAATGGGCTAAATCCGTCTGCTCTCTGATTGGACTGAGTCTGTAAAAAAGCTGTTCAGGTCCCGCCCTTGTCACTATCCTTGACAGCTTGAAACGAAGGAGCGAAGCCACAGACTCAGTTGTGTCACATCCAAGAAAAACATCCTCCTCCTGTACCAAAGCCAACAGTTACGTTGACCACACCTGGGCGGGGCTGGCTGCTATATCCACAACTCGGAGAAGAGGCGTATCAGGTAAGACCAACGCCCCTTCTCCCTCATGGTGGATATAGCAGCCAGGAATGGGACATACCAAAGCGAAATGTCCACACGGGTGGGTGAAAGCGGTAGCCCACTGTTGCTGAGGTCCTAATCATGAACGACCTGTTGTAGCACTCTCCGACCGAACGCGGTATCCGCCGATGCATACACATCCACCTTATAGTGGTGAACAAAGGGCGATGGAGAAGACCACGTAGCAGCTCGGCAGACCTCTTCAAGGGACGCTTGAGTCGCCCAAGCTGCTGAAGTGGCGGCACTCCGGGTGGAGTGGGCCGTGACACGACGTAGGGTAGTGGTGAATTACTAGTGGCGCAAGGTTGGATGCGCCCCGCAGAAATCGGCGGATCTTGGGGTGCTAGGTCAAAGAGTCGAGTCTCTCCCCCGACAATACGGATGACAACGCCGCCACCTGGCGCCGCAACGTGTTCGGGCTAAGGCCTCTATCCAAGCCATCTTGGAGGAACTCCAGAACGTCATTTACAGACGCCTCCGATGGAATTATATGCACTTTCTCACACCACCCGCAGAAGCATCGCCACGTGGATTCATAGATGCGGGAGGTGGACGGCCGGCGAGACGCTTGCATCGTGGCAATGACCTTGGAAGAGTGGTTGGCCTGGTCAGCGCGAGCCGCTCAAGCGCCATGCGGTCATCTTGAGCCACTGCGGGTCTGGATGGTTCAAGGTACCCTGGCTGAGGGAGTCCGGGCGAGGAGGACGGAGAACAACAGTGTCCGCGTGAAAAATGCAGAGATCGGAACGAACCGACAAGGCAGCCAACTCCGAAATCCTGCGGGCCGATGTAATCGCCACCAAAAAGGCCACTTTACACGTAAGATGACGTAGTGTCGCGTCCCGTAGTGGTTCATAGGGCGTTTCTGTGAGAGACTGCAGCACCTTAGGCAGGTCCCACGTAGGGTAGCGGTGAATTACTGGCGGCGCAAGGTTGGATGCGCCCCGCAGAAATCGGCGGATCTTGGGGTGCTGGGTCAAAGAGTCGAGTCTCTCCCCCCGACAATACGGATGACAATGCCGCCACCTGGCGCCGCAACGTGTTCGGGCTAAGGCCTCTATCCAAGCCGTCTTGGAGGAACTCCAGAACGTCATTTACAGACGCCGCCGATGGAAATATATGCACTTTCTCACACCACCCGCAGAAGCATCGCCACGTGGATTCATAGATGCGGGAGGTGGACGGCCGGCGAGACGCTTGCATCGTGGCAATGACCTTGGAAGAGTGATTGGCCCTGGTCAGGGCGAGCCTCTCAAGCGCCATGCGGTCATCTTGAGCCACTGCGGGTCTGGATGGTTCAAGGTACCCTGGCTGAGGGAGTCCGGTCGAAGAGGAACCCTCCAAGGAGGAGCGGTGGAGAGACTCACCAAGTCCGCAAACCAAGGCCTGCGAGGCCAGTACGGAGCGAGCAGGACCAATTCCGCTTCCTCCTCCAGGACCTTGCATATGACCTTCGGTATGAGGGGAAGCGGGGGAAAGGCGTAGAGGAGACCTTTGGGCCACGCTATCCATAGAGCGTTCGTCCCTATCGACCCTGGAGTCGCAAATCGAGTCACAAACCTTTCGACCTGGGCGTTGGTCGGAGTCGCGAAGAGGTCGACCTTCGGTTGTCCAAAGATGGTCGACATCATCCGGAACAGATCCGGATGCAAATGCCACTCGGCGTGATCCACCGAGGCCCGGCTGAGCCAATCCGCTTGGACATTCGCCACTCCCGATATGTGGTCCACCCGAATGGAAAGAATGGTTCTTTCTCCCCATAGAGCGATACGACGCACCTCGGTCATTAAGGACTTGGACCTGGTGCTGCCCTGGCGGTTGATGTGCGCTTTGGCCGCAATATTGTCTGTCATGACTAATACATGATGACCGGCTACCACATGCTCGAAGTGGCGCAGGGTGAGGTGAATGGCCTGAAGCTATAGCAATAGCAATAGCACTTAGACTTATATACCGCTTTACAGTGCTTTACAGCACTCTCTAAGCGGTTCACAGAGTCAGCATATTGCCCCCAACAATCTGGGTCCTCATTTTACCCACCTCGGAAGGATGGAAGGCTGAGTCAACCTTGAGCCGGTGAGATTTGAACCGCTGAACTGCTGAACAGTCAGCTGAAGTAGCCTGCAGTACTGCACTCTAACCACTGCGCCACCTCGGCTCTTGATGCTCCTCTCGCGTTCCCGGGCGCTCCATCAGCCCTGTACCATCTGAGTGGTCATGTGGGTGCCCCAGCCCGTCAGGCTCGCGTCGGTGGTGACAACTAGACGCTCGGGCTCCCGGAACGAGCTGCCCATGGTGATCGCTATGGAGTTCCACCACGCCAGAGACGAGATGACCGTTGACGTTGGCTGAACCCTGACTGGGGAGAAGCCCCTGCCGGACTTCTGAAATGGTAAGAGGAACCATTGGAGTTCACGGGAATGGACCCAGGCCCACGGGACTATTGCGAATGTGGACACCATCTTCCCTAGTAAGCTAGCCAGTGTTGCTAAGGAAGCCGATCTGTCCCTCGAGATGGTAACCACCAGATCCTGTATACTAGCCTGTCTGTCTGGGGACAAGTAGACCATACACTGGACCGAATCAATCACCGCCCCCAAATGGAGGATTCTTGTGGAAGAAATCAAGTGGCTTTTCTCCCAATTAATGGAGAACCCGTGGTGTTCCAGTGCCTGGATGGTGGTCTCCAAGTCCCTCTGGGCCTGAGAATAGGACGAAGATTGAATTAATATATCGTCCAAATAGCACTGGACACGCACGGGCAGAGCCCTTAGAGAGGCCGCAAGGGCCGCCAGCAATTTTGTGAATACCCTAGGGGCCGATGACAGGCCGAATGGCATGGCCCTATATTGGAAATGAGACCCGTTAAATTGGAATCTCAAGTATTGCCGATGGAGCGGATCAATCGGCACATGTAAGTAAGCCTCTGTGAGGTCAATCGAAGTGAGGAAGTCGCCCTTCCTAACGCCCTCCAAGATGGTGGACAGTGAGTGCATTTTAAACCGTCTATAGATGATATAACGGTTAAGCCGTTTCAAATCCAGAACTGGTCTCCATCCCCCCAAAGACTTGGGAACAAGGAACAAGATCGAGTAGAATCCTTGTCCGCGTTGATCCTCAGGGATGGCCTCGATGGCATGGATATCCAGCAAATGCTGAATAGCTGTCTCCATGAGGATCCTCTTGGCTGGTACCCGAGAAACCGGACACCGGAGACAAAAACTAGGGGGAATGGAGCAGAATTCTAGGGACAGACCGGATCTTATGGTCTGTCTCACCCAAGCGTCCGAAGTGGACTCCCCCCATCGGTCCGCAAAATAGGCAGCCGGCCTCCGATGGGGTGCTCAGGAATACACTCACTGGGGACGTCGGAACGAATGACTTCCTCCCCCTTGAAAGGGCCGTTTACCCTTAAAGGAATGACCCCTGTCCGCTCTGTCCAGATGAGGCCTCTGGCGTTGACTAGGACCACCATAAGCCCTCTGGGAAAAGGCCCCCATACCCGAAGACCGGAAAGATGGGCAACGGAAGTACGGAGACAGCCTGGAGTCCCCACGCCTGGAGATTGATGAGAGAATCTTCCGACAGTCTTTAGTTTCCGTCAACAGCAGTTCGAGGCAGTCGCCAAACAAACGGTCCCCGGCGAAAGCAGCAGTTGCCAACCTCCATTTGTGGCGTGCGTCCACCTGCCAGGACTTAAGCCACAGCGTTCGTCGTGCCGCGACCGACGCTCCAATGGACTTAGATGCGAACCGGGCCGCGTTTAGTGTGGCATCTGCGGTCAGTTGAGCCGCTGCAATCAGTTTGTTGATGTCCTGCCTCAGGCGCACCTCAGAGGGAGGAGTAGTCTCCAGTAATTGACGTAGCCAAATTAAGGATGCACAAGAGACAAAAGACGCCGTGGTAGATGCACAAACAGCCCACGCTGCGGCCTGATGAGAACGCTGCAAGGACTTCTCTGACCTACGGTCTTCCGGGCATAAGGCCTCAGCTGGGTCACTGGGCATGGCAGAAGTTGTATGCAGAGTCAGCACCGGGAAATCGACAGAAGGGACCTGAAGCGACTTAGCCAAGTCAGGGGCCATGTTGTACAGCCGCCTCTCCAAGGTCGATGGATTGGGCCCCGTGCCCGGAGCCGACCAGTGGCGGGTAATGATATCAACAAAGAGCTTGGGAGATGGTACCACCTCTTCCTCAGAGGGACGTTCTAGGAACAAGGGATCGGTAAGATCCTGGGATGACGATTGCTCAGGCTCAGATGATGGCGGAGCTAAACCGGCCGCGATCTTCGCCTTGTGTAGTAGCGAATGAAACAAGTGAAAGGGAAAAAGTCCCGTAACCGATGATTGCTCTACAGGCCGGCTCTCATCCTCAGAAAGCTCAAGTTCTGAGTACCCTGCCGCTTCGGATACCAGAGATCCCTCATCTCCTGAGGACTGGTCTGATCCCTGCTCGTAGTCCTCCTGGTTGTAAGGCGATTCAGTATAGTGACCATGCCCATAGCGGCCAGCCTTGTCGCCATGACGGCCATGCCGTGACTGTTGAAGGCCCTCTGCGATGCCCTGGTGAATAGCTTCCTGGACAACCGCCCGCATATCCTCGGTCAAAACCGGGTGGCTCTCCTCCATAAGCCTCTGGCCAGCGGCCATAGGGGTGAAGGTCGCCTCAGGGACGGGCCGCTGTCTGGCCACAGGAGCCGATGTATGCTCCGATAGGGGAAGAAAGGCGGAACCCGCTCCCCACAGATCCGTATTGGTACTAGGTACAACTGAATCAAGGCGAGAGGTGCCTTCTCCCGGATCAATTGACATCGCAATGGTAGAAGCGGCCGATGTAGAAGGCCCTGCGCTTGTGCTGATGCGCTGTGCCGCCTTGTCGCACAGTTTGTCTAGTACTCTGTGGCGACGGTGCTCTGCAGATGTCAGAGCCGTAGAGGAGGCAAAATCCGAGGGAGTATCCCTGGCCTCATGCGAGGAGCGATGAGACTCCCCAGACCTGTGGCGGCCTTTCTGACCTCTGCTAGTGCCAGATTTAGAAGTGGTGGGAGCCTTGGATGCCATGACAATGGCCAATAGTCAGGGAGGCTGCAGACTTCCTGAGGGAAAATGCTGTGTTGTTTAGATGTGCAAGTGCAAGTTGGAAGAAGCAATCTGGCCAATTAATAGGCCGTGCCCTGGTGGGGCTTGGCCACGTGACAGTTTAGGCAGCCCAAACGTTGTTGAATGAGACACAGCAAGATGCCCCTGTTATCTGGCCAGTGAGCCGTGCCTTGGTGAGGCGTGGCATAAAAGGAAGCCGTGCCCTTTTTGGGGCTTGGCGCAGCCTGACCCCCACTGCCGTGCCTTTGTGGGGCGTGGCAGGCTGCCAGTCGGTGAGCGCAAAAGCTCCCCTCAGCTGTGACTGACTGGCAGCTTGAATTCCTTTGGGGCGGCTTTAGGAAGGCTGTCACACCCTTCCTAGGGGCAAGCAATCCTCTCAATAAAGCTGGAGATAAATCTCTTTATGCTACCGGATATCTCCACAGGGAGGCGCTAATGCTCTGTGATGGAGGAAACCTCCCTCTGCTGCCTGAATAGTTTTCCACAGGGAGGGGTTGCCGCTCCCTAATGTAGCTCGCACAGAAGGTAATTAAGAGTAGAATAGTCCTTGATCATCTGGCAGTGAAATTATGCACTTTAAACTCCCATCCGTTTGGGCCGCTTTGAAAGGAAAAAAGGTGTCGTTTTAAAAGAAGCCTCTGCCTTCGCGCCAAAATCAGCTCCAAAATGGCCGGCGCAACTGCCGTTCCCCTCAAGGAGCCTCTAATCTCCCTTCCAACAGTCCCTCCAAGGAGGGCAGCCACAGGGGCCGATGCCCCCCCTGGCAGATGCTCAGGTGAAGGCAGAAGATTAGCTGCAACAACGAAATTGGAATAACAATAGGGATCGTTTCCCCAGAGGTAATAATGACAGGCAGCTCAAAGCTGTCAGATCGCAGGCAAGTCACAGGGAATGGAGTAACTTACAGACTGAAGAAATAATCATCCAATGCAGGAGACAACCAGAATTATCCCTACTAACCAGGCAAATTCACTCAGGGCTACCAAAGGTGGAATAACAACCCGGAATAGGTTAATGGACCAGGAGGGAGATGTGACACAACTTTCCTCATTGAGCGACTGAGTGAAAAAGCTGTCAAGGATAGTGACAAGGGCGGGACCTGAACAGCTTTTTTACAGACTCAGTCCAATCAGAGAGCAGACGGATTTAACCCATTCCTGGCTGCTATATCCACCATGAGGGAGAATAGAAATTGCACTAAGCTATAATGTTATTCTGACTTTGTTTTGTGAAACCAAACATTGTGGCTTATAAATTACTGTTTATGGCATACCAATAATAATATTGATCTCAAAAAATAATAATTACATTATATGGATGATGGCTTGATATGCTTAAGTGGTATGTGTATGCAGTGCTATGCTTGTTCTTTCATCCAGCTGAATTTTGAGGATGAAGCCATTCATTGCATATATATAGGAAACCTGAATTTCAACATCATGAAGAACCGAGAATGTGCACAGAGTGCAAACACACTTCACTTGTATCTAAGCAGCAGACCAAACAAATCAGATTATCCTTGGCATTTAACCACTTATATGCAAACATAAGTACAGTCATGCATTCAGAAATATATATATTTAATATTACATCCATGAATTTGTCGGTTTGAGGGGAAGGCCACAGACATGAAATCTAGTTTACCCATAGAAATATTCACAAAAAAACAGCAGTAGCTTATTTTACAGACCTTCTGACAATGTTATGCTGAGTTGGTATCTTTTGCTTCTGTTTGAACTGTATAATCTGCTGCTGGTCAGCACATCACCTCCATGCTCCATATGTATGTGTTTTAAGTAGATGCAATCTTGGTGACAGTGCACTCTGTTTCACCTTGCTGGATCAAGGACCCCACATTTCTGGATGTGCATAAAGGTAGGTTGGCCATGTCAACGGTGTTGAGGAAGAACACGGAGCTCTGGAATGGATGAGAGATGAATTCCACTGCAGTTCATATGGTACAGGGATTACATAACCCCACATAAAGTCTCTTCCAGTATGTGTCAGAGTTTGTTGCAGAAATCACATCCAGAAAGCACACACAGGTAAACTGATTCAGCAGGATTCATTAACTTCTTTATATACATAATAACACATACAATACATTTACAATACCAACAGCAGAGTTCTTCCAATGTGGTAGAGAGGAGAGATCAGTTTTGTTCCAGTTCAGAGTTGCAGACAGACAAGACCAGACTAGTTTCGTTTTAGAGCTGAGCACAGAGCTAAGCCATGCCCAGACTCCTTCCTTAAGTTTCTGTTTCCAAAACAGCACTCATTGGCTGACCCAGTTGCCATGCCTATTCATTGGCTGACCTTGTTACCATGTCTCTGCCAGTTCATGAATATTCTGACACTCTTCCCTTCATGACTGGAAGAGACATAAATCCAATTAACTTAATATTCTTCCCATGGTGCACTCCACCCAATGGCTTGGTCATTATGTCAGCCAGATTGTCTTCTGATGCACAGTGAAGCAAGCTAATCAATTTACATTTGATGGCTTCCCTGACCTTACAATATTTAATGTCCACATGCTTGCTTCTATTCTTTACTCTGTCACCTGTTGCCATTTTAATGCAGGCAGCATTATCCTCATACACCATTATAGCTTCATTTACCTTTACATTTAAATCCTGTAACAGCTGTACATACCAGGTTACCTCTGAACAGAGTTCAGACAAAGCAATAAATTCTGCCTCCGCAGTAGAAATGGTGACAGTTGTTTGCTTCCTGGACTTCCAACCAATTAAAGCCCCTCCAAACAATACCACAATCCCAGAATTGGACTTTCTGGTTTTTACATCTTTTGCATAATCAGTAT
>QLTV01002140.1:4029960-4048539 GCA_003457575.1 Thermophis baileyi
CTATAGAGCACTGCACACCAGAACAACTAGACACAAGAACAGTTTTTCCCCGAACGCCATCACTCTGCTAAACAAATAATTCCCTCAACACTGTCAAACTATTTACATAGTCTGCACTACTATTAATCTTCTCATCATTCCTATCACCCATCTCCTCCCACTAATGACTGTATGACTGTAACTTTGTTGCTTGTATCCTTACGATTTATATTGACTGTTTCCTAATGTGATCTGATTGCTTATTTGTACCCTATGACTATCATTAAGTGTTGTACCTTATGATTCTTGATGAATGTATCTTTTCTTTTATGTACACTGAGAGCATATGCACCAAGACAAATTCCTTGTGTGTCCAATCACACTTGGCCAAATAAAGAATTCTATTCTATTCTATTCTATTATTATTTTCATATGGATTGCATACAGGGGTGGGCTTCAAAATTTTTACCAAGGGGTTCTCTGCCTGGTTGCTGGGTAGGCGTGGCCATGGTGGGCATGGCCTAGTCGTCCTCCTGCACCACGGCGGGGCGGCATTTTTGGCCTTCCCGGGCTCTGGAGGCTTTCCTCAAGCCTCCAGGAGGGCGAAAACGGTCTCCCCAGGCTCCGGAGGCCCTCTGGAATGGGCCATACCCAAAATGGGCCTACTGGAAGTTCAGGAAGGCCGGAAACAGGCCTGTTTCCAGCCTTCCTGAACTTCCGGTAGGCCCATTTTTCACCCTCCCCGAGCCTCCGTGCGCGCCCTGCACTTACCTGCATCCAAAACGGGCCCCGTGGGGACTCCTGGGAGGGGCGGGGTGGGGTGGGCAGAGCCAGCCAGGAGTGGGATTTGGGGGTTCTCCGAACTCCACAGAATCTTAGCTAGAGGTTCTCCCAAACCCCTGCAAACCCCCAGCAGCCCACCCCTAATTTCATAGCTATAAAGCCTTGTTATGCTCAACACCTGGGTATCTTTGTGGCAGACTATTTTGTATAGATTCTTCCTTCCCAGTTTGAAGATACAGTGAATGCCTTCTGAAGTTTCCACTTATCAAGAAAGGGTTTCTCTCTTCTTGGCAAGGGTAGCTCACATTCTGCTGGCCGGCCAGAAGCTCATATGATTTTTGCTTTCCTGGGTGGCCATTGGGACTTAATTGATGCAGACTTCCCAGTCCCAAAACTATTGTATTAATTATAGTTTTACTGTAATTATATATTGTATTTTGGTGGTATGTTATTGTTATTATTGTGTTATTATTATAATACTGACTTCTATACATTACTTAGAGTATCTATTTAACTGAAGTAGTTTAAAAATTCATAAATAAATGCATTCTGTCAGGTGGCTGTATATAGTAAGTGCTCCATAGGAAAGGATTACAAAAATGCATTTCATAAGTGTAGACAGCATCAACATTTAATGCTCTTGTTATATATCTGCCGAAATGCATAACATTTTTCAAATTCAACAAATCAGTTAGCAAATTGGGAGATCACTGGCCCTAAATTTTCCTAAATACTGGTGCTAAACCTACTGAGTTTATGGGTGAAAAGATAGGATAGGATAGGATAGGATAGGATAGGATAGGATAGGATAGGATAGGATAGGATAGGATAGGATAGGATAGGATAGGATAGGATAGGATAGGATAGGATAGGATAATAGAATAGAATAGAATAGAATAGAATAGAATAGAATAGAATAGAATANAGAATAGAATAGAATAGAAAAGAATAGAATAGAATAGAATAGAATAGAATAGAATAGAATAGGAATAGGAATAGGAATAGGAATAGGAATAGGAATAGGAATAGGAATAGGAATAGAATAGAACCTTTGAGGTCTTCTAATCCAACTCTCTGCTCAGGCAGGAAACCCTACACCATTTCAGACAAAAGGCTGTCCAATTTCTTCTTTAAAAACTTCCAGTGTTGAAGCATTCACAACTTCTGGAGGCAAGTTGTTCCACTGATTAATTGTTCTAACTGTCAGGAAATAAACTGTCAGGTTACAAACAGCAGCACTGAAGAACTTCACATGTGGTTACAAATATTTTTACTGGAACTTTCTTATTGCTTATGGCGTATCATTGGGAAAGTAGGAAAGCTGATCTCAGGAAACAGCTTGTGTGTTGATAACACTTCTGAGAACATTATAGACAGTCATTGACCCTGTTTGTCTTTGATAGTTTTTGAAGCTATAAATGAAACTAGCTGCGTTATTAGCTTTATTTTTAAAGCTACTTTGGCTAAATTCTTTTAAGTCAACCAATTTACACTACACATAATTCAGCACTAGGATTCTATTACACAGCCTGGGCAATTATTATATCAGCTTCAGGAGTCTGAATTATGTAATCACATGCCATAATGTAATTAATTGTGGAAGATACAACAAATATACAGTTAGCCTTATAGTTGACCATGGTATCCTTCTGGGCCAGCTCCCAAGACTGTAGTGGTTCTCCTCCTTTCTTCAGGGCTGGATCCAGTTGGTTTTGGTAGTGGGGAGAGGTTAACCAAAGGGCCCTGTTTTGTGGAGTGCTTTGGAGCTCTGCTTTCTCCCCATTTCTATTCAACCTGATGCTACTGAGGGAGGTCATCTTTGTTTTGTTTTGTTTTGATTTTTATTGAAAACTTTAATTACAATAGTAAAAGCAAATACAAACAAAACTCAGAGAAAAGGAGATATAGAACGGAAAAAAATAAGAAGAGCAAGGAAGGAAAAAGAGGTGATTTCTGATCTTCATCACAACGTATATAAACAGACTTAATAACTCATTATCCCCTGTAAGGTTACAAACGAATTTCTTCCCATCACCCATTTCTTATGTATATGCAAATCCATAATTCATCAAGTTTTGAGTCCTGTGTTAGCAAAGTCTGTAAAAGGTTACCAGAGATTTATAGAATCATGTCTTATTTTAACCTTGGTTAAAAGAAAACACTATATATTTATTCCTTTTACCTCTAACAGTCCTGATCTCTAATCATTCAAATATTGTTGTAGGATTTGATCTTTCTTCATTTTTCTTTTTCCCATCTCAAAGGCTTCTTCAAGGCTTTAGCAAATCTCTTTTGTAAATCCCATAAAAAGTCTTTATCCAGGTCATTCTGTTAGCTTGCCATTTATGATTCCACTTTATTTATTATTTATTTTTCACATTCTGAACCGCCTACCTCCCACAGAGAAGGACTGTGGGTGGTGTACAACAGATTATTAAAATATATAAAAGTGTATGCAAATTTATAAAGAGGAAAGGATGATAAAACTCTGTTAAAATTAATTAAAAGGGAAGGGGGGTTATCAGGGCACAATCCTCTGGGCTCCCCACAGGTTTTAACTCCTTTTTGGAAGGCCAAGAGAGTGGGGGCCTGTGTCACTTCTGGGGGGAGAATATTCCACAGCATGGAGGGAATGGCAGAAAAGACTCTCTTCCTGGACTCCGCCAATCGAAGTTCTTTAGCTGACGGGATCAGCTACCTTCCCTGCCAGACCAGGTGGGATGGGCTGATGTAATCTGATGAAGACGGTTCCAGGGGTGGGTTGTAACTTACCTTGCTGCCGGTCCGCTTCCTCCCATGCCACGTGGGTGCACCTCGTGGGCGCGCGCTTCACGTGTGCGCGCATGCGCAGTGCAAAAAAATAAAAAAATTCCCCCCCAAAAAAGCCGAAAACAAGATGGCGATGTATGCACAGTGCCAGAAACTCAGCTTCTGCGCATGCACAGAAGGAAAAAAATTGAAAAAAAATAAAAAAAAAGATGGCAGTGTCCACGGACCGGCACCAACCAAACCGGATCCGTGACGTCATCGTGACGTCACCAGCGGGTCACTACCAGTTCGGGCGAACCGGTCTGAACCGGGAGGAACCCACCTCTGGACGGTTCCATTGGTAATCTGGCCCCTTGCTATGTAGGTCATAACCAAAGCCTTGAATGGGACCTGGAAGCAACATGAAGTTGAGCGAAGGATCTCCTACCAATGGTTGCCACCTGCTCTTTGAGCAGGAGTTGTGTGTCCAGGAGGACCCTCGGTATGACCTGAAACTATCTGTGGTACTGCAATCTCATCCAAGGCAAAGATGATAAGCACGTGAATAAAGAGGGGTCCACCAACAGCCACTCCATCTTACCAGGGTTTAGCTAAAATTTGTTGTTCCCCATCCAGGCTCCCACAGCCTCCAGGCACTATGAAATAATGTCCACCACAACACTCACTTCACCCAGGACAGTTATATAACTGGATATTACCAGCATACTGGTGATACCTCATCCCTTGATTATGGATTATCTCACCCAGCAACTAAAAAGGAGTGGAGAAAGCACCAAGCTTTGTGGCACCTTGCAAACCAGGAACTGGTGAGCTGGACCTCTTGCTCCCTATGAACACTGATTGAGAATGGCATCAGAAGAAGGAGGTGAAAACTGTGCCACCCACCCAAACTCCCTATGTCAGCCCAAAGGGATACCATGGTGGATGGTGTAGAAAGCTGCCAAGAGGTTAAAAAGAGCAAAGATGAATCCATTCCATTCTAGCCAGAGATCATCCATTAGTGTGAACAATGCTGTTTTGGTCTCATATCTTGGCCTGAAACCTGACTGAAAAAAGCCCATATAATACATTTCCTCTAGGATCTGCTGGACTTCCAATGCCATCACTTTCTCAATCACCTTCCCTAAAAAGGGAAGTGGGAGACTTGTCAAAAATTGTCCAAAATGGCAGGGTCCAATGATGAATTTTTGAGGATGGGGCTTACCGGTGTCTCTTTAAAAGGAGCCAGAAATACCCCCTCTAATAAGGATGAAGTCACTACCACTTAGACCCAACAATGTGACATCTCTCAGGCAGCCTTAACCAGCCAGGAGGGACATGGATCTAATGCTCAGATGGTGGCATTTACATTCTAGAGGATCCTGTCCAAGTCCTCAGGTCCAAGAGAATAATAATAATATAATAACAGAATAATATGCAATATAATAACAGATAACTGGGTAAGTCTGCTCCCAGGCATTTCCACAGGACTTGCAACATGCTTGGTATCCAACTGGGAATATTGGAAGATTTTTATCTTCCAGATGCATAGAAAATTCCTCCACATGGCCTTGTAGAGGGGCCTCCAGGCTTCTCTTCCTAAGGAGAATCCAGGTGACCCTAAACAGGACAGCTGGGTAGCATTCTGTGGATACAATAAGTATGGAGAAGTATTGATGTTTTGCCCTCTTATCACCATGAGGTAAATCTTAATAGCAGCCAGAATTCGTGTTCGATTGCTTTCGTTCTTTGTTTTCCTTCAGCAGTGTTCTAGGCATCTCTTGATCTTTTTCAGCTCCAGGTCAGAACCTGGATTAAACGAGCCCCTACTCAATACCTAATATTAAATATCTTCTCAGAAAGTGCAGGTGCGAGATAGAACAGTACAGTAGGTATGAAAGTTCAGCCTATGTGAATGTGATGAAATCCAGCAAGATTCTTTCTAAGGAACTAAGCTACACTGAGTGGTAAAAGACAAACTGCTGCTGTTGATTAATTATGCTACTCCTGGAGGACAGCCCCTGCTTAGTGGATGTAAGTAACTCTGCTGCTTATTCCCAATGTAGTTTGCAAATGAAACCTTCATGAGTTCAGAAAGTACCCCTGGGTAAAGATCAAAGCTAACAGACATGGGTCTCAGCAAAGGTGCTAAGTAGTGACAATAGTCTGAGGGAAGTGTGAGTTACAAAGAGGAGGGAGAAATATACTTTTTGCGCCATCACAAGATCCCAGTCAGGATTGAATTCCCTACTGGGAAGGATAAGAGAAAAGAGACAGAAGTTCATGCTGTGTGCTAAAAATACTGCATTGGCTGAGATTCAGAACTAGCCATTTCCTATGGTGGCTCTCATTTACTTTCCCATCGGTCACTTCCTACTTTTGTTGTAGTAGCCTCTACATGTTTCCAAGGAAACTTCATATTTTCTGATTGTTTTATCCTTTTCTTTGATGTTGGTGATGATAGGAGCAAAATATGGAAGCACTCCAGACGGAAATAAGTTGAGCAAACAGACATTAAAAATATAGTGATTATTGACCAAAACAATCTCAGTATATTTTTAGCAGGTAATGTTCTTTTCAGTGAGAAAGCAAAAAACTTACTGCATCCGAATATCATATCAATATTACTGCCATACTACAGTTCAAAGCAATGCAATCATGCCTCTGGCATCTTCCTTGTTACTCTGTACTGATGCATATGCATATGCCCAGTAGGAAGTTACGTTTGTAACTAGTACATGTATTCTTGAGATTTTCAAAGCAGAAGATATTTTAAGTAGATATTTCGAGACCGCCTTCTACCACATAGCTCCCAGCGACCAGTAAGATCCCACAGGGTTGGGCTCCTCCAGGTCCCGTCAGCTAAACAGTGCCGGTTGGCGGGCCCGCGGGGGAGGGCCTTCTCTGTCCCCGGCCCTCTGGAACCAGTTACCTCCTGAGATCCGGACTACCCCCACCCTGTTGGCCTTCCGGAAAGCGGTAAAGACCTGGCTGTTCCAGCAGGCTTGGGGCCGTTGATCTCGCTTCTGCAATTTGGCGAGATCCAGCCATGAAAAGTTGTGTATGGGTTTTTAATTGTTTTTAAAAGCTTTTTATTATGTATTTTTTTAAATAATGCTTTTTATATATTTTAATAAGTTTTATATTTGCTGTAAGCCGCCCAGAGTCCCTTGGGAGTTGGGCAGCATAGAAATACAAATAAAAGTTAAAAAAAAGTTAAAGTAAAAAAAACCTAGAGGTCAGAAATCCATTTTAGTTATGAAATTGTGCAAGCAGAGAGTTGGATGGAAAGCAGAAATGTGATGCAAAAAGACAGTAAAACAGAAGAGAACATATTTTCTGAAATTAGATTAGAGCATTTCAGCTGATACATGAGATATAAATCCTAGAAAAGGTGGAATATAAATCCTAGAAAAGAATAAATTTTCTTGACTTTTCTTGTCAGAATGTCGCAAAAGGTGAACACATGACCTCAGGACACTGCAAATGTCATAAATATAGGTCAGTTGCCAAGCATCTGAATTTTGATCATGTGATCATGGGGATGCCGCAATGTTCGTAAGTGTGAAAAACGGTCATTGGTCACTTTTTTTCAGTGTCATTGTAACCTTGAATGGTCACTAAACAAACTGATGTAAGTCGAGGACTACCTGTATGGGGTAATATTCTTTCACAGTGGAGATCTATGCTTAAGACAAGAGTACATCTGTTAGGCCAGGGGTCTCTAACCTCTGGTCCGTGGACTGGCACCAGTCCGCGGCATGCCAGAAACTGGGCCGCACAAACAAGTGAAGCACCATTCGCGGGAAGCAGGCATCATACGAAACCACACCCCCTCTAGTCCGCGGAAAAATCTCTCTCCACAGAACCAGTCCCTGGTGCCCAAAAGGTTGGAGGGAGGGCACTGTTTTAGGCAACTACTCTTTTGTAGTTAAATTTTTTGGAATGTTTTCTTCCTATTCACTCTAACTTGGTATTTATTTATTTATTTATTTATTTTATAAAATTTATATGCCGCCCAACTCCCGAAGGACTCTGGGCGGCTTACATCATAAAAAAATAAAACATATAAAAACAATTTAAAAAAGAAAGGGAAAAAAAACCCCAACTATATTTAAAATAAAACATTCACACAACCATGCATGGGCCAATCAGAACAACTATTGGCCCCAGGCCTGCCGGAAAAGCCAGGTCTTAACGGCTTTACGGAAGGCCAGTAAGGTGGGGGTAGTACGGATCTCGGGGGGAAGTTGGTTCCACAGAGTCGGAGCGGCTACAGAGAAGGCCCTCCCCCGTGGCACTTGTGTGGGGGTACCTTGGCACACCCACGACTGCTCGCGCAGCTGCATTCTGGACCAGTTGTAGTCTCCGGACACTCTTCAAGGGTAGCCCCATGTAGAGCGCATTGCAATAGTCAAGCCGTGAGGTGATAAGGGCATGAGTGACCGTGAGCAGAGCCTCCTGATCTAAATAGGGCCGCAATTGGTGCACAAGACGTACCTGTGCAAAGGTCCCCCTGGCCACTGCTGTCAGGTGTTGATCTAATCTCAGCTGTGAGTCCAGGAGGACACCCAAATATTTGAATATTTGAATATTTTCACATATTTTGGAAGAATTATTCTGAGAAAACAGTATTTTCAGTGTAAATATTTCAGATTGTTTATCTCAAAATTAATATTGATATATTGATGATTTAAAAATACCAGTGAATTTTTAGGAAATGTTAGTACACTTAGAGACAGATATCCATGTAAGTAACTTTAAGAAATTTCCAGCAAATCAGTAAATTATTAAGGAAATATCATGGGAAGAATTCCTACATTTTCTTTATCTAAATTAGGATTGACATGATGGGGTGGCTAGCTTTCCTAATTTTCAGCTTTAGCACTGTGCATACACAATCAGTTTTTTAAACTAAGTTGTCACAAGAAGAATTTCTATTTTCTAAAACTGGAGAATATCAGCACATACAATTAAAACATCTTTGTTATTTCACAATTTTGTTCAAATGCATTTAGTTGCACCTAAAATACCCGATTTACTATGAACACTGAAATACATCACAGGTAGTCCTCGAACCTTGTTCAAATGGTTCATTTAGAGACCATTTGAAGTTACAATGGCACTAAAAAAGATGACAGATGAGTATTTATCACACTTATGCCCATTGTAGCATCCCCATGGTCACGAAATCAAAATTCAGATGCTTGGCATTTTTATAATATAAAAATATTATCATATTTATTGCAGTGTCCTGGGGTTATGTGATCATCTTTTATGATCTGACAAGCAAAGTCAGTGGGGAAGTCAGATTCACTTAACAACTATGACAAGAAAGGTCATACAATGGGACAAAATTCACTTTACTGTCTCGCTTAGCCACATAAATTTTGGGCTCAATTGTTGTCATAAGTCAAGGACTACCTGTATAGATTTATTTCATGCCTATATTTTAAAGAACAAATTACATGATATTATTAGGGTGGGTATAATAGTTGCAAGAATTTAAGTAAATAAGCTTGGGAATTCCCATATTAGCATATCAGTTGTTCAGGGTTTCAATATATTTCTTATGATGTTTAGTTGATGCCAATTTATCAAAACATTTTTTTTATATTAAGTGGACAAATCAGAGAATATTCTAATAACATTTGTCTTTCAGCGTCATTATGGTAGAAGTATAAAATGATACAGCTATGTTATCAGGTAGAAGTTTAAATAGTATAGTGTTTGAATTGCTACAGATCGGATGGAAGCATGAATGGTTTACAAAAAGACAAAAGCATGAAGAAGTATGTTGAATAGGGCTGATGTAAACAAGATTTAGTTGGACTTCCTTTCCTGTTTTCTTAACTCCTGCCCCACCCTTTCTTTTCTTTTTTGCTTAATACTTTTTTTCTGCATACTGCTTATCCTGAGAAGGAATAGCAAGGTGTGTAAATATGTTTGTAGCTAATCCAAACAAAATGCCTCAAGAGGAAGAATGTGTATAAATAGGCGTAGGTAGGACAGAGAAATGTGTTCCTGAAATCCTGCTGTAATTTGTTGTAATATATAATATTTGTTATTTTCCTGACAGGTAGACAAGAGTATATCTGAAATAATAATGTTGAATTGAGGTGGGATTGCCATCTGAGAAGGGAAGGCACTATGGGAATGGGATGGTGCAAATGGTAATTGGCATCACTATTGAACAGTGTGGATATCTTTCATCTTTTTGAACATTATATCATTGGTTATCAGAGACTATTTGCCAGGCAAATGCAACCCAACACTTGAGCACAAATGCAAATGCATACAATGGTCATTGGTGTGTACTTTCATTGTTGACCAACTCTTCCCTAAACAAGTAGCTACAGAGTACTGAGAGCATGGGGGGAGGGGGCAGGAAGGAGGCTGTGTTATGGCTGCAACTGCTCCACACCCAGTATGTTTGTATGAGAGAGAGAGAGAGAGATAGACTGGGGAAAAAACCTGCCTTAATATTTCTAAAACTCAGCCTTTCAGAGCAGCCACCTCCATCTTCATTGGTCATGGTTTCTAGAGCAGAAGATGCACAGGTCTTTCTGCCAAGGAACTGTGTGTCCCAAATTCTTGCTTCCAATTTGTTTCTAAAGAGCCGTGGTGGCGCAGTGGTTAAAATGCAGTACTGCAGTACTACTTCTGCCGGCTGCCTGCAATTTGGCAGTTCGAATCTCACCAGGCTCAAGGTTGACTCAGCCTTCCATCCTTCCAAGGTCGGTAAAATGAGGACCCAGATTGTTGGGGTCAATATGCTGACTGTAAAACCGCTTAGAGAGGGCCGGAAAGCACTGTGAAGGGGTATATTAGTCCGTGCTATTGCTATTGCTAAAGGGCAGCAAGGGACATGCACTCTAAACAAGTTCAAAGACACTTTCTTTGCTCCCTCCAACTCCTTTTACCACCAATTTTGGTCAAATTCGCGATTCCGATACTGTTTTCTACCACCATCTCATCAAGTGGAATCACCCCCCTGCAACCCCGTTCTTTGGGAGGAGGGGGGCCGGGTTACCCCGCCTCACCGCAAAGACGCGGCGCAAAGTCGCCGCTGCGTCGCGTTCGACCCCGCTGACGCCGAATCAAATCCGCGACCGGCGGGGCTAAGGGGCTCCAAAGCCGCGAGTCCTCTTGTTTTCTTCTCCATCTCCCTCTCGCTCCGCTCCGTTTCCTTCCCGCGAATTCTGTTTTCCCCCACCCATCTTGGGCGCGCTTCTTATCTTTCCGCCGCAGCTTTCTGCGTCCCAGTCTCGTCGAGGAGCCAGGGCTTCCGACCTCACATGGGAACGGCTGGAGAAGTCGCAGGGTGGACGGTTCAGGGCAGGAAGGGCGTGGGAAAGAACGGCGGGAGACACGCTGGCTGTCGCAAGCTGGATTTCGGAGACAATGGGGCAGCCCTATTCCCACCTCCCCATCAGGGCAGGAGAGGAAGCGTAGCAAATCGTGGAGCGGGGCAGCAGCTTCTGTATTGCTGTGCAACGAATCGTTTCCCACTCCCCTCGGCCGGCCTTGGACAAGGCTCTGCCCCCCCTGCGCGCCCCCCTCGCACAGACACCCACGGTGCCCTCCACACACATATCCGCACGCAGACTCACGTTTGCATAATCCTCCCGCCCACCTACCAACCCACCGCCCTCCTCTCTCACCCCAGCCGGGTGTGTGTTTTGTGGCGATGGGGGTCAGGCTTTCGTTCAGGCAGGCAGCCTTTGTGCAGAACGGCATAAGGCGTCCGCAGCCGTACAGGACGCAGCTTTTAAACGCCTGGATTTCAAGGCGGTAACAAAGGCAAAAAGAAAGAAAGAACGAGCGAAAGGAAGGAAGGAAGGAAGGAAGGAGGAAAGACACGCAGGCGACAGGACGACTCCCTGGGCCGCGGCCAGAGTCAGCAGCGGTACGACCAATAGCAATAGCAACAAACGGGGAGATACAACAGTTTAAAGTGAGTAAAAAACAAACAAACACCAACTTCCGAGGATCAATCTTCGCATTCACACGTGCACACTCATTTGGGTTACATATCTGGCACATGGGTGACTAGGAAGGAAGGAAACTGTTTTCTTTGCCCGCATCCTTGCGTTTTCTCCGGCGAAGCTGCCATTTCGACCGCTTCTGCTCCGCCAGTTCCAATAGGCGAGAGATGTAATTTCGCTATCGCCCCCTTTGATCTTCCTTTCCCGAATCTCCGGCAACCTATTCCAAACTTACTTGTGACCTATAACTGCATTCCTGTTGAAAGAGATCGCAAGAGTCCTCCCAATCTCATGTTCTAACCTCTGACAATGTTCCCGGAGGGAAAGATGAGTCTTCTGGTGCTTAATAATTAGACGCTTCTGTTTTGTGTCCGTGTGCCCCATATAGCAATTAGGAGTGGGATATATTTCCTTGGAGCAAGCAACTGATACCTGGAGAATTTATGAAAGCTTAATGTTATTTCAGGTCGGGTGGACATTTCAGTTGTCTTTAGCTTATTAACAAGTGCTTTGGCTCTCTTCTCATTTTGCAATGGCAACTTTAAGTGTTAGGCTTTGATGGTGATAATCTTTATGGCTCGTTGTAAATAGAGCTGGGAAGTTAAAGAGCAAAAAAACGAACAAGATCCGTAAGGTTTGCCTGTACAGTGTGTTGTGTGGTAGCAGTGATCGTTGTGCTACACTAATTCAACCACTTGACTAAGCCCATTCAGAAACAAGTATCTCTGAATTAACTTGGTGGGATGGATGAGTTGAAGGTGAAAAAGTTCCAGGTTTAGCCTTTCAATAATTTATGTACTTCTTATTTGATGAACATTGTTGGAACTGGAAATATTGAGCGTTTTTTCTACAGAAAAGAGCAACTTGCTGACATAATAAGAGGAACAAGTAGTATTGCAGTTTTCTCTTGAAGATCCTTGTTTCCTTGCCATCTATAATTACAAAATAGGTATCTCATGTTCTTCGAGGGTTTGTTTTGTGCAATGTTTGATGCTGAAGAGCAGGAAGTTGCTTCTTTATATCTTACTAGCAATGGGCATGAACCATTGGATCTGCTTGCCCTGCACAGTTTAATCAAAATATGTTTGTAACTTACATGTTTATTGGAATATATGTTATATACTGTACTTGATCATAATGCCATCTACATTTGTTCAGAAATCCAGAGGAATCCCCATTGTTTCCAGGAAAAAGAAACATTATCATCTAGAATTTAGATGCTTAATTTGTAAAATCCACGATGTGTCTTTTCTGACCCGGATGCTGCTTGTCATTTTGCTTTCAAATGGATTGAACTGGCATCTCCTATTGCCAAGCAGTAAGGACTGCGAGTTGAAGTGATACATTGAAATTTGGAATAAAACAAATACGTATTTTTGTATTTATACATACAGTATTAGGCAATACATAAGATGGCAACAGTTTTAGATACAGTTTAGAAAGCAATTTAGGTACCAATTTTCAGAGACTAAGTTTGGTCCCAATGGGAATTAGGATCCCCACAAAAATACATAGCATGATTACTTTCCTATTTATATCAATAATTATTGTAATCTTATTTATTTCAGTCAAAGATTTAATTAGATAACAGTATCAGTAAAATTATAACATGAGAAATATGGAGATTGGAAACTAGTAGAATAAAGCAGATGAGAAAATGCTTTAATGAGACATTTGAAGCAGTGTTAGATAGTTTTAGATTTCTAGACTAGAAGCTCTTCACATCCATATTTACAGATCCATGCCTTCTCAACTTCTTAATTATCTTTGAGTATGCAGCTGAGTCCTGTTCTAGATTTTTACACACAAATCACTCTAGCAAATAACTGTTAAGGAAAATCCTGGAAGATATGACAGAATTTTCCAACTTGCTTCATATCTTTACAGTGTGTTGAGATTGGTTGGATGGTTGGTTGGTATGGTTGGTTGGTTGGTTGGTTGGTTGATTGGTTGATTGATTGATTGACTAAAAGATTTTGAGGGAATGTCAAGTCCAATTTCACAAATATTCAAAGTCAGGTATATATCTTGCATGTAGGAATACAAACTGGTATACATAATACCCTGTGTAGTGAAGTACCATTTTCAGAGTATCACTAAGTAGCTAATGCCTATTTTTATGTATTCATTTATTTGTTTGTTTGTTTATTATATCTCTTAACTGCCCATCTCCCTCTGAGAGGATCTCTTGCGGTGTACAATATAATCAATAAAAGTAACTTTAAAATCTTTGATTATCACAGCAGAATGTGTTTTTTCTGATTTTTGATAGTTCTGTAAATTGTATCAATCTAGAATCAGAAGAAAAAAAGAAAAAAGGGGAGGAGAGGAGTGGAGTGGAGAGGAAGGAGGGGAGAGGAGAGGACAGGAGAGAGAAAGAGAGAGAGAAAGAGACAGGAGGAAGAAAGAAAGAAAAGAAAGAAAGAAAAAAGAAAGAAGGAAGGAAGGAAGGAAGGAAGGAAGGAAGGAAGGAAGGAAGGAAGGAAGGAAGGAAGGAAGGAAGGAAAAAAGAAAGAAAGAAAGAAAGAAAGAAAGAAAGAAAGAAAGAAAGAAAGAAAGAAAGAAAGAAAGAAAGAAAGAAAGAAAGAGAAAGGTTCCATTTTGCATTCCGTTGAAAGAGGTTGCAAAGTTGCAATAGCTTATGATTGTTTCTCTTTTTTTTTCTGTGCTATTTCCTGTTATTTTCAAACTGTAAAACTTATGCTGCAGTTTCAGTAGCAGAATAAGCACTCCAATTGTTTTCACTGTTACCTGAAATTACATAGAACACATTCTTCTCTGCTGGCCACATTATTAGTTTTTAAGTTGTCCAATTGGTCATGGAGAAGCTCATATATAAAATACTTCACTTGACACATTTGTTCTACAGCAGGGGTGTCAAACTCGATTTCATTGAGGGCCGCATCAGGGTTGTGTTTGACCTTGGGGGGCTGGGGTGAGTGTGGCCAGGGTGGGCGTGGCCAGCATGATGTCATTTGTGTCAAGGGTGGGTATATGGTGGCCCGAGCGCTCTGCCAGCGAAAACGGGCTCCCGAGCTCCTGCAACCCTCTGCCAGCAAAAACGGGCTCCCGAGCTCCTGCAACCCTCTGCCAGCAAAAACGGATCTAGGTAGGGGGGCCATGTGCGGCTCTCGCGAGCTCCATTTTTGGCTGCGATGGCCTCCTGCAACCCTCTGCCAGCAACAACGGAGCTAGGTGGGGCCATGTGCGGCTCTCACGAGCTCCATTTTTGGCTGCGATGGCCTCCTACAACCCTCTGCCAGCAAAAACGGAGCTCGGGAGGTCCGCATGCGGCCCTCGCAAACCCTGTTTTCACTGGCAGAGGCCCTGCGGGCCGGTCCTTTGCTATTTCCAGGGTGGTCCTGTAGGCCAGATCTAAGCACCCCATGGGACGGATCTGGCCCCCGGGCCTTGAGTTTGACAGCCCTGTTCTACAGTAACTGATAGATGAAGGTTTGGTTGTTACATGACTACAGTATACACCCAGGTAAGCTTGATGTGATACTTACTTAGGTTTTAACCGTTGTTTTGCTGAAATTTCAAGCTACTCAGACAGATATGTGTGATTTTTTATTTGAACAACAGCTTTTTATAAACCACACATTGTCACTGAAAAGGTTACTGTTTTCTCCTATGACTGCATTTCAATAATTAAGTAAGCAGAAAGGTTCAGTGTCCGAATTTCTTATTTTCAAGGAACGATTTGGCAACCCTAAATGTTGATCAATTACATTTAGCACCTGATTACATGCTATAATTTTCTAAGATCTGGTTGGTTGGTTGGTTGGTTGGTTGGTTGGTTGGTTGGTTGGCTGGCTGTCTGAAAAAAATGAAGTAATAGTTTTTTTAAAAAAAAAAACTATTACTCATACACATTGTAAAATATGGACTATCAAATGATAAGGTATAGTTTGGTGTTATATGGATCAGATATTTGTCATACGTCATAGGAAGATCCACTTCAGAAATCTAGTGATTTGTAAAGTTTCTTCAAGAGCCATTGCCATTGTCAGAATAACCAACAAGTAGTGCAGATGTAAGAAAGTTTTCTATGTTCTTAACATAGTTGTCTTTTGCAGCTTGTCTTCCACACTTTTATCTTATGAATCTCAAATATCACAATTCCAAGTATATGGATACTTTCTAATTACTTTACTAGTTCTCGTAAAGGGTTTCTTTAAATTTTCATTACTTTTTCTAATGAGTTGTTTTCTTTTTACCAAAAGGCTCTCCTATTATTTATTTGAAGTTATGTTTGATCAAGTGTGTATGTGTTCTTAGAGTTTGAAGTATACTCTCTTCCCACTTAGAAGGAAAAGTCGTTCAAGAATGTCAAGTCCCTTGAGAGCCTGTTCTTGCTGCTGATTTTCTGTTCCATCTCTATTTTTGCAAGAAAACACTCACTAACTTCATACATTGTGTTCCTGCCACTTTGCATGGCGAACATACAGTAGATGAAACAGGATCACAGTGAAAGAAATAAAGTCAACATGCAATGTCCTTCTCTTCCCCTAGTTTATAATTCTGATCTCTATAGCTGCTTACTCATGTACAACTGAAGAATTTCTGATTGAATGAAGACTATTCTCTAGTGTGCTGGCTGTCTCCTGGTTAAGACAATCTGCCTGTTACATTGGACATGCCTGTTTACTTGGTCAAGATAAATGATATTGATTTGTATGGATTTTTACAAGCTATAAAATTTCAAATCCATGTCAATAGTCTTTAAGCGGTCTTGTTTGCAAGTAATCATGGCTCAGTAGAAAATGGAAAACTAGTATCACAGAATAGCTTTGTGACAGTTTTTGTGGCCAGCACACAATTTCATGCACAAAAGTCCAAAGTGAATCTGCAGATACTGTCTGTGATTTTCGCTGACCTCTATTGCATTACAAGAGAAATCTGAAGCTGTTCAGC
Organism: Thermophis baileyi; assembly: GCA_003457575.1. Lineage (NCBI taxonomy): Eukaryota > Metazoa > Chordata > Lepidosauria > Squamata > Dipsadidae > Thermophis > Thermophis baileyi. The sequence continues at coordinate 4,046,376 of QLTV01002140.1, forward strand.
AATTTTGTCCTTCAGAAAGCTAAGATATAATATTTCTCATGTTATTTTAATTTGGTTTCTGCAGGTGAATTCATTCTCAAATCTTGTTTGCCTTTTGTTTATTCTGGAGCTAAGTACCATTAACATAAGGTTTTCTTAGATCTTCATCACTGATATGGTTTTGTAACTAAAATTCAGTGTAGTTTTGGATGCAACTATTAATTCCAAATTAATTCCTTAGTTAGCAGGATTATAAAAGCAGATACCATACAGATGGAGATATTGTGGAATAGTTTACGTGGGCTGACATTCTTCAAACTATTATTAATCAAAGAGCATTTAAAAATATTTTTTCTTACTAAATAATGTTCAAGTCTGTAAATAAACTTGTTATTATTAGCTTTATATACCTTTATCCAGTTTCAGGTATCCTTAACTGCTGAATAGATCATGTTGATAATGGATTCCTAGGTCCTTCTTAAACAGCAAAGAGAATCCATGCCCATGGAAGACTTCAACATCTGTATCAGTTACAGCTCTCAGTAGACTAGGATGCTTTGGCAGAAATAACCCATTCTGTTAGTGTTGCAGTATGAAAGTTCAATATTGTGGGGTCCAAGGATGGCCTCTTGAGAAGGTCATGCACCACTGCCTCCTTCAGGACAGATGGTAGCACTCCTTCCAGCAGAGAGGCATTAATCATCACTTGGACCTAACAACATGGAGAATGGATCCAGAAGACCAGTGGCCAGGCTCATAACCCCAAGGAGTCTCACTTCAAATTCCTCCCACATAGCACTATAGCAATAGCACTTAGACTTATATACCGCTTCATAGTGCTTTACAGCCCTCTCTAAGCAGTTTACAGAGTCAGCATATTGCCCCCAACAATCTGGATCCTCATTTTGCCCACCTCAGAAGGATGGAAGGCTGAGTCAACCTTGAGCCAGTGAGATTTGAACCTCTGAACTGCAGCTAGCAGTCAGCTGAAGTAGCCTGCAGTGCTGCACTCTAACCACTGCCCCACCTCGGCTCTTCATAACAAGATGCAGATGTGTCTATCACCTCCAAAGGGTCTGCCCTGCCAGAATCCAAGTCCAAGCAAAGTTGAGCGACTTCATCTAACAGATGCTGAGAATATTCCTCACAGCAATCCCTGTGGTTCCTCCTTATTCAGAGGGACCTGGTTACTTTAAACAGGGCTGCCAGTCAGACTTGCAGATGCAAATAAGGATGGAGAAATAATTACGCTTTATCACTCTTATTGCCACATGTGCTGTTTCTCCCCCCCCCTACACACACATAAAACTGTGGTTTAATGGTTTTATTAATATTCCCCCACAACTCCATCAAAAACCCAGAACTGTCTGAATTAAGTCCAGCCACAAGCAAACCAATGCTAATCCACAGAGCAATGGCCAATGAGTCCACAAGGCACTTGAAAGTTTGCCAATCAAAATAAACCAGGCAAAATTAAGTCCACAATACAAGGTTCATGCAGATAGAAAAGGCATGATGCTAGTCAAGGCACAGTGTCAATCCAAAGCAAGGCAAGAATCACAATGACCGGAAAACACACAGCTAGGAAATGAACACGTTGTTCCCAGCTTCACCTCCATCTGTCTGCTGTGCTAAATAGGTTACAGAGTAAGAGAGTTGGAAGGGACCTTGTAGGTCATCTAGTCCAACCCCCTGCTCAAGCAGGAGTCCCTACATCATTTCCGACAAATGGCAGTCCAATTTCCTCTTGAAAGTCTCAAGTGTTTGGAGCTCTCACAACCTCCGAAGGCAAGCTGTTCCACTGGTTGATCGCTCTCACTGTCAGAAATTTTCTCCTTATTTCCAGGTTGAATCTCTCCTTGGTCAGTTTCCATCCATTATTCCTTGTCTGGCTTTCTGGTGCCTTGGAAAACAGCCTGACCCCCTCCTCTCTGTGGCACATCTGGGGGAAACCCGACTCTAAAGACCCCCCCAGGTTTCCCCTTAGTTAAAAGTACAATTTCCTCCCCCTGCCCATGCAGTCCATCACATGGTCCAATCAGGTCACAGTCCAAAGTTTATCTGGCCTCACATCCCGCCTCCTTGCACCTGGTGGGAATGTCCTTGGTTCTCAGAAGAAATCATTCTATTTTGGCTACAATCCCCCAGCTATCTCTACCTTCTACGAGCCGAGGTGGCACAGTCG
>QLTV01002140.1:4048865-4059173 GCA_003457575.1 Thermophis baileyi
TGCCTGTCGGTCCCCATAGAGCCGGTCACCCAGGTAGCGTGAGGCTCCGCCCCCCCACCTGGATGCCGCCATTTGGGTTCTTTTACCCTCTGTGCATGTGCAAAGCGTTCTGTGCATGCGCAGAGGGTAAAAGAACCCAAACGCCGGTGTCCGGGTGGGTGGGCGGAGCCTCGCGTTACCTTGGCGACTGGCTCTACGGCGACCGACAGGCACGAGCGAACTGGGAGCATTTCACCCCTGGGAGAAAGCCTTGTACTTCCTGAAGGGCTGCACCAGAAGCTGGCTATTTATATACATATAAACTGGGTGAAACCAGACTCAATAGCAGTGACTGTGAGAGGGAACCGGGAGCATTTCACCCCTGCTTTCTCCTCACGAGTAATCTGGATAACCTTCTCTGGTCCTGCCTTTTCTCTGCCCTACATGTGTAGGTGCAGAAGGAAGTTCCTCTTCCTCATTGCTGACTGGCTGCATCTGCATGCTTTTCCCACCTGAAGCCTCAGGGCTGTCCTGCTGCTCATCCAAATCCCTTTCAGAAGGTTGCTCGGTTGACCAACCCCACTCCAGACGTGCCTGGAACTGGTTCATCCTTCTCCAAGTTGACATCTGGAAAGGTATCTGGGGAAGCAACCGGGGGAGTCATCACACCACAGGATAGAGCCTTTTTCTTCCTCCAGGGCACTCTCTTATGTCCCTTCATCTCTCTGAGTCGCTTGGTGAACCATGGGACTCTATGAGAATCATGTATGCATAGAATCTGCACGCGCATGATTCGGCCCAAGGCCCTGTCACCTGCTCATTCCAAACTGTGACAAGAGCCTCTGCCAAACTGTGTAACAGAATTTTGGGGAAAACCCCAAGCACCCTCTGAAACCACACTGGGTCCATCAGGGATGAGCGTCCACTGCTTGTGATGGGGGGCAGCTGTAGAGAACTCCACTGCCATTGAGTCAAGAAGGAGTGGTCTGCCCATTGCAGGGGAATGATGTTAATGTTCCCCAAATCCAGGTCCTGATACCATTGCCAGGAGGCAAACACAGGTCTAATGTGTAACCCCCATGTAAGTAGGACCATGAATAGGTTGGGCCAGGTCCATTATTGTTATGGTGGCCATGAATTCCTGTGCTGCCTCTGACCCAGAGCTTACTTCAGATTTGTAGCTTATTTTCTCTTTATTTCTTGTTATTCTACTTTGTAGTACACAATTCTAAGGCTCAACTGTTTGAGGCATCTTACAGATATTGTAAATGAATACATAGGACGTCTGGAAGTTTACTGTTATTCAGTAATAGGACTAGGCAAACTACATCTATGTTATTTTAAAATTAAGTGAGCAAAATGCAAATGGGTTCTTAGATGGAGTATTGTGGTAAGTGAAAATGATTATTATATCATAAACATGGAGGTCTACTGTGAATTGCCCATGCATAAGAATCTGAATGCTTGCTCTTTATTTTGTGATTTTTAGTTGCCTTATTATTTCCAAATTCGTTTATTTTGATTTAATTAAAATATACATTTCACCAGGGGTGGGTTCCAACTTACCTCGCTGCCGGTTCGCTCCCTCCCGCGCCGTGTGGGCGCACCTCATGGGCACGCGCGCGCTTTGCGCAGTAACAAAAAATCCAAACAAATTAAAAAATTTTTTTAAAAAAAGCCGAAAAAAAGATGGCGACCGCATGCACAGTGCCAGAAGTCGGCTTCTGGGCATGCTCAGAAGGAAAAAAATTTTTTAAAAAAAGATGGCAGCCCCCACGGACCGGCACCGACCGATCTGGTTCAGTGACATCATCGTGATGTCACCAGGGGGCTGCTACTAGTTCGAGAGAACCGGTCCGAACCGGGAGGAACCCACCCCTGCATTTCACTGACTTTTAGAATTTAACTAAGTACTTAGTCATATTGCAATATTATGTTTCAGTTGGGTAGCATAGGGCTAAAATTTGTATTCTGTTCTTCTTCAACTTGTTATTTCATATTAAAGTTTTGTCACTTGCAACTAGTACAACATTGGCTATGTTTCCTGAGGATAATGACCAAAATAGTATAACACCTTTGAAGAATGCCACATTAAGAAAGCTGTTCTATCTCATGCTTGCAGTAAGTTTTTTTGTGGCTGTTGTTTGTGTTTATATATTTGGTACTTTAAAGTCACATTTATGGCAATTATCCTTCTGCAATAGTAGTAAAAAAGTGAGAGGGAGGGAGGGAGGGAGGGAGGGAGAGAGAGAGAGAGAGAGAGAGATTGTAAATGAAACTTAATAGGGGACATAAAGTTTATAGGGGACAATGATTCATTCAGATCAAGAAATTTACCTCTCCCACAATTTTCCTGCCCATACAGAAACTGTGGAAACATCCAGTTACTTTGCTTTTCTGTAATCGCAGGTTCTATTGACTTCAGGCAAGTTTGCTAATTCAGGCAGCCCAAGACAAGGAAAAGAGCCACAGGGGGGTCACACATTAGACCTGATGTTTGCCTCCCTTCTTTTCCCTTTTTACCTGGATTAAAACTTGAGGCTTTGCTTAAGAGAATTCATTCAGTCATGCTTTTCATTCAATCAGTCAATGATTGTCTTCAAATTGTAAAGAAAGTTTTGTCATCTTTCTTCTTCTTATTATTATTATTATATGTTAACGTGTGCTAAAACTGTGCATCATCTTGAATTAAAGCACGGGTGAGAAAGCCCATGAATTTAAAAGAATCCACAAGGCTGGCATGGAAGCCATTCTATTTAAATCAGAGCTAGTAACAAAGGTCAGAAAGCGTCTTGTGATACCTTGAAAGCTAGCAGATTTATTGGGAGATAGATAGTTGTAAAGCTTACCAGCTTTAGGGGCCATCAAAATAACTTGTTTTATTAAATAAATTTGCATGCCTTCATGTTTTTCTTTGTAATAAGTTTCCATATCCACTTTGGGGGGGGAGTATAATTGTATCATATGTATAACATATACGCAGCATATATCTTAAGTTATACAATGACAAATATTTAAGCGTATTTAAATCACAGCAGGCTTAAATCGCAAATTTGTATCAGTTATTATCAGTTAAGCTGCGGCATCTATTTCACTGAAACCTAGGAATTATAATTCATTGAGGGTACCAAGAATTCACACTTAAGCAATTGTGCTTCACCCTCTCCTGCCTTCAATTTAAATGTGTAATGATTAACTAAGTTGGCCATTTATAAACAGAATACCAAAAATGGATATCTGAAACCGTCTGCCTCCTGTTATCTAACTGTGAGTGTAGGGTGTGTGGACCAAAGTGCTGATTCAGTTTTGAAATAAGATTTAATATTTTCAAATGAACATATTCTTTTGAATTACATTCCTAGTGTAGGGAATACATCAGGACAAAGATAAGAGGTTTTTCCATGCCTTTCTTATAGCTGAGATTTATTCTCCAGCACTGAAAAAACAAACTGATGACCCCTATTACTCAGTGTTCTGTAGTGTTGGTTGGTACATTAGCTATAGATGATAATGGCTACCATTCACTGAGATGCTTTTTGTAGAACTTTATATATGCGCTGTATGTAATAATCTATTTATGATGATGGTTATGTTTTGGTTTTCATAATTTTGTTTATTGATTGCATTTGTTTGCATTCATATAATAAAAGAAAGACGTTTATGTGTGGTTAAAAGAAACATGATTTATTTAGTCAAATTTTCTGGGTTGTAACATTCCTTGAACCAATAACTAGCCACATAGCCACATCTAGGTGTTGTGTTCTGCAAGCACAGCTAATTTGGTACTTCCCTTGGATTATCCATCCCTTTGCTTTCCAAAGGAATTAGGATTGTTTAAGCCATGTCAAATTTGAATTGTTTTGAAAACTCTAGCTAGTTCAACGTCCATGGCATTTAATGCAGTCCTTTGAATACCTTTCTGTCACAGTGATAAGCCTTCAGTAGGTCTCAACATAAGTCATACTCCCGCTTTTTATCAGTCATAGTCTGCAGTCTTTGGGCTAGATAATAAAATCAAGAGCCTGTAGCTAAGACTAAAAAAAAAACTGTTCATATAGCATTACAATTACACCTTCCCTATGCACAAAACATGTAGGAAACCCTTAGTGTTAAGAAATTATCTTTCCCTCTATAATGTGTTAGCTAGAACTGAAAGGATATATAACCAGCAATTCCGTATATATCATATCAAATTCTACAGAAGCTCAAGCTAAGTTATAAATTAATCATAACTAGAAGTTTCTATTTTTTATTTTATTTTTTCCTCTTTCCTTTCCTTACTTTTTTTCTAGCCAGAAGAATTCCTGTGAAGTTTCCGATTAATTAGATTAAATTAATTAAATTAATTAGATGCCCTAATTAATTCATGAGCCATGAGCCAAAGTCCAAAACAAATATATAGATTTATTAGGAGCGCCATTCCGGCAATACTCCGATGCAGTCAGAACTGAGTTCACCCAGGCTGCATGCTCTCATGACCCTATTTCCCCCCTTCTCATTGGACATGTCATAAATCACATTCTCCAATGAATCATGTTGGCGGGTTGTAAACCCCACACCCCTCCTTCTGACTCCGGTAGCCTAGGACACAATCAGTAAAAGAAACATTTGTGGAATGTAGTTTCAGTTAGAGCAGTCAGCCACTCCTTCAGCTCCCCCCCCCTCCATTTCATGGCAACTTGAAATCTTTGCAAGTTGACAATTCCAAAATGGAGGAAATGAAAAAATACTTGTAGTCTATGGAGATTCTCAGTCATCCAGGTCATGGTTGTCCCAAAGGTGCTTTTTTTCCCCAAGAGGCAACTGGACTTTCTTGTTATTCTTTGAAGATGTTTTGCTTCTCATCCAAGAAGCTTCTTCAAAGCTGAAGAAGCTTCTTGGATGAGAAGTGAAACATCTTCAAAGAAAAACAAGACACTTGATTATAGTGTTCATGTTTTATTTTCTGTGTGGTAAGTATATCAGGATTCCTGTTATTGTTTCATCTCACAGTACGAACAATCCAAAGGGACAGAATCAAGTTATTAAAACTATGGGTGATGCTTTATTGGGCTTATTCATCATGAACTAAGATAAAGCACCTCACAGAATTCAACTACTTAGTATGTGTGGTGTTATGGTGTCCACTGGAATTCCAAGAGGCATCTTCACACTCCAAAAGGATTAACATGGTGTCAGTTTACAGAATTGCACGATGTTGGTGTGCTGACAAGACTTTTTGAAGGGGGTGGTCTGACCATCATTCAAGTTGTACAGTGAAGCCCAGGCTTAGGAAAGACCACTTACCACATTTCAGACACTTATAACTTCTGCTACCAAGAGTATCATGTCTGGTACAGTATGTAGTTGGAATCACTACACTGCAAGTTTCTTTCAGTTGTTGATGGCAGCCAGTGAGGAGACAATTTTGTTGAGCTAAATTATAGAGATGGAATGGGGACAAAATGTGACTTGAAAGTCCCATAAAACCAATTAAATCTATTACTTGGCAATCAAGTGTTTTTCTAATATACTAATGAAAAAAACTGACATAAATTAATAAAATAGGACTCCTGGAAAGCAAATACTTAACTGTGTTAGGCGTTAATACAACCCTTTTTAATATAACTACTAGAAAAACACTTCCTGGTGCCATGAATTTTTAGCTTGGTGGTTTGTTTATTGTTAGCTAAGATAAACTGAACTGAGTGAATGTTGAAATAGTCAAAAATCTGTTATGAAAGAAAATAACATTGCAGTGGAATGTGACTTCAGAATATGTTTGTTGCAAAGATGATCCAAGTTAATTTTCCCAGCTTAAAGACTGCATTGTTAACTGCAACACTAAAATGGGTATTCTGGTTTCACTGATTTGTTATTTTTAGAGATTTCAAAAGATCGTTAAACAATACTTAAGAAGTGTTGGTTTTGCTACATTAACTTAATAAAGTTATTATCCTGGATCATGACTATTGGGATTTCCATCCTTTTCTCTGGGGTGCAGAATTTTACCTCAATAAAATGGTCAGGAGAAATTAAAAATGCACATTCCCTTCATCTCCTTCTTCTTTCCAACCTTTTCAAATGCTTTTGACTGCACTTTATTTTAAATTTAAATTTCACATTTCTATTTCTTCCTCCCAATTTGATGTGACCTTTCTACCCTTTCTTAGTTTTATTTGATTTTTACTCTTTGCAGGTGAATAGACTGTTGGAAGAAATGTCCATCTGGGTTCAGTTCCAAGTGGGAAGAAAGACACTGGAAACATGGAGGTGTCAGGGTTCCAAGTAACACCCCCAACGAAAGAAAACCTGACAGGAGGCTGATTGGAAAGATGGTTTAATGGTGGACAGGACCACATGCTTTGAGGTCCTGGGCAATCGAGTACATGGGTGAGAGAGAGAGAGAGAGATTTATACCCTCTTGGGCCCCGCCTTGGAGATTCCTGTTCCTGTGTAAGGGCAGGTATTCTGATTGGTTGTCAGACTCCCATGGGGCCATGCAGGGGTAACTTTGTAGGTTGCCTTGAGTCCCAGGCTTGGTTGAATCTTGCTGGCTGATGTAATGAAGGGGCTTTGGGCAATTCCTATTATGGTTTAATGGCTTTGTCCTGGTTTGGATCTTAAGTGAGGGCTAATCCTATCATGTCCTGAGGGTGAAGATCTTTTGTTTTGTAGATAAGCTGGCCCAGCCTTTTGTCTTGTAATAAGATGGCACCAAAATATCTGCTGGGGCTGAGTTTCTGTGTCCATTAAGATTTCTATTTCTCTTTTAGGGGAAATATTCTGCCTTTTTAATATTTCCTAGAATATTTCATTTTTCTACCATAGGAGAAGGGTGGGTGCTAACTTTCTACAAGACAATAGAAGGTTAATATATTACAATTTATTCCTGATCTAACCCAGACCTTATACCTATTTATTGGTTTATATGGTTGCTTAGGAGCTTGCATGGAACCCAGTGGTTAATGTAGGAAACATTCTAAGTAATTAATACACTCTGCTATCAGTTATCTAATAAGGTTGCGTGACTTCCAGCAGCTGGAATTGTCACAACTTTTTCTCCAGCTAGCAGACCATTTTTCTCCAAAAAGTAAAGCATCCTTCTGCATTAATATGACTCTGGGATTCTAAATAATTCTTTTATGGGTAAGAAAGCTGGCTAAGTAACTGTGTGAACCATAGTCCTGCACATTTGAAATTCATCTAGTTTTAAATGTGTGGAGAATAACTAAAGTAGATCAAGACAGTGTAACTGGAATGCATGATGAATGTGAATAGGACTGTAGGAAAGTATTTAGGAGAATTCAAAGATAAACTGAATTCTCTTGAATACTTTCCAACAGTCCTATTCACATTATGGTCTTATGTGTAGTAAATCATTGCTTGCCTGAACTCTATAGAGTTTCCATTCTGGAATAATTCCTTGGGACCTCTTGTAAACTATAAACCAAAGGATTTTGATCTAAGGCTATCCTGGTACATTTTTAGTGGAGAAGTTGGGAATTTTGTCTTATTTGGATTGCAAATTGATGTAGGATTTTTTTCATGATTTTAATTAGCCTTCAATTCCAAGAATAGTCTAGGGTTTTATTTAGAAAAAAATATATTCATGTACATTCAGGTTATAGAAAGTCCACAGCCTCGAGTTTCTACCCATGACTTCTATTTATTTAATTTTATTTTACCTTTGAGAATTACAATTATTACTTTTTAAAAGGTGCCCTTACTTACACATAATATATTGACACAACACAACGTTCCAATTCTTACTGATCTGACACAGGAAAAAGGGTAAAACGAGGCACACATCTTTGCTTTCTTTGTACAAAATAACCTGTAAAATGAGAGCCAGTTTGGTATAAGGATTAAGGCAACAGGATGAAAAGTACAAGACAATGACGTCTCCCTTGCCTTAGGCAGGAAATAAGCTTGGTGACCCTGGGCCAGTTCCTTTCTTTCAATCCAAGGAAGGAGGCAATGTGCACATACATGCACATGCAGCTTGACTAGTTGAGCTGCTTGCACATGCATGGGCGAGCCGGGCCACCACTCACATGAGCTTGCATGCGCACGCTCGCGCAACCCGGTTACGAAAAGGCCACAGCCCGGTAATGGGCCATGGCCCGGGGTTTGTGGACCCCTTTATTATAGAATCCTTTGTGCGATGTTATCTTCCAGTATTAATTCTACAATTAAATAGAAGATGAATTTGAAAAACTATTGCATGGGATATACAACCGCTTGGTATACTATATGTATAATCCTAAGTGTATATAATTTGATTTATATACATTCCTCTGTTATCACTGTTGTCACAATGCCACTTTTGGTTATTGTGAAAAAGGGTTTCCCTTTGCTTTTTTATTAAAAACTGACAGATTAACAGTTAAAAGTAATTGGTTAATTTTGTCTGTGCTTGAAGCTAAGAAGTATGGAGCCTGATTAGTACCTGTACAGGAGATAATCAGATCTTAAATTGTATTGGGAAGCTAAAAACCTTACCAGAAGATAATGGCAAACCACATTTATAATGTTGTCAAGAAAATTGCATGATTGTGATTATATAGTTACTAAGGGCTAGTTAGTTCAACCCAAGAACATCTTTATTATCACATTAATACTATAATGGTGATGGGGAAATTACTCAACTGCATTAGTTATTTTCAACTTCTGTCCTGAATTTTTTTCTTTTGTCAATTTACTGTTGTGGACCAAATTATTCTATACTAGAGGCACTAGAATACATCTTTCGTCCTTATTACTAAAAAAAAGTAATAAATAGTGAGTGGAAAAAATATTTTGGTTACAAATGAAAGATGACGGCGCCCAGGTAGGAAGGTGAGGCTCTCGCTCTGAGGCACCCACCGACTCCTACTTCAAAGGAATTGCCGCAAAAAGCTCCACGAGGCTCCGCAAGGCTCAAAAGGGATCGCTGAGAAGCCCCAGAGCGCTCGACTGCCCGGCTAAAGCAACCACAGCATCCCAACCTCAAAGGAACTGCAGCGAAGCTCCGCGAGGCTTGGAGGAGATCGCTGAGAAGCTTCGAAGCGCTTGATCGGCCGGCTGAGGCGACCACCACATCCCTACCTCGAAAGGTTTGCCGCAAAGCTCCACAAAGCTCGGGGGGGTCACCCACCACATCCAAGCCTCGGGAGAATCGCCGCGAAGCTCCGTGAAGCTCGGAGCTCAGAGGGAATCGCTGTGTGGCTCAGAAGAGATCGCTCGGAAGGGACCGCTCGGTGGCCAGGACCAGTGGGGCAGTGGAGATCGCGATTATCTGATGTCGTCCGACCCGGTGAGATTGAGATCGTCTGACTCGGCTGAGCCCCTGCATGGCCTGATCCTGTGTGTGTGTGTGTGTGGCCCCAACAAAGATCGGTGGAGCGCCTGTTTCAGCGTGTCCCATCGGAGCACGTTACAGAGAGTTTCCAGCGTGCTTCAGAGTATTTCAGCGTGTTCCAAAGTGTTTCAGCGGAGCCTGTTTTGGGGTGCCCTGATCCCCCTGCACCCAATGGATCGTCTGGTAGCCGCCATTAAAGCAATACAAACCACGTGGCTCAAGAAAAGAAACCCCCTCCTTGATGACCTTCAATACTGCTTCATTACCTCAATACTTATAACATTGATAAACTCAAAGTTTGACTAATACAAAATAATATAATTGATTGAATCATTGATTAATTAACTAATTAACTAATTGATTGGCTAATCAATTAATTAACTAATTGATTGGTTTAAGGATAGCTTATTGACTAACCTATAAACTGATTAGCACGACTAGTAACTGATTGATGAAATTGATCACAGTATCATCGATTATCTATTTGATTAATTGATTGCCTATTAGATTAATAGATCAGTTTAATTGAATAGAATGACATTAATTGCTGATTTACTATCTAATTAATTAATTAACTAACTGATTGATTGCCTAACATATTGAATATCAGCAAATAAGAGACTAATTAGAACCTAATTTTTTTAAATTAGACAATTAGAACTATAGAACCTTAAATCCCTAAACCAGGCACTCTTAAATATTAGAACCTTAAACCTCTAGCTAGGCTTGAGTCCCCCAAATTTTAAACTTTAAATGATCTGTTAGAATATCTGTATTCCAAATTGGACAATTTTCCCTTTTACAAATCTGGGGTAAAACACTCTACACTTTCAACTCTCAAGTTTCTTTAAAAGCTCCACTCATGGAAGAAGGAACTGACACTATTGTGATCTGCAGAATAAGTTCCATGTACACACTTATGCCCATAGAATACCCAAACTACATATATTAAGCAAGTTACTAGAAGAAATTACTAGAAGAAAAAGAAAAGGGTCTGGAGAAAAAAC
>QLTV01002140.1:4063053-4075673 GCA_003457575.1 Thermophis baileyi
TGGAGACTTCGCCCACCCACCCGGACGCCGCCATTTGGGTTCTTTTACCCTCTGCGCATGCGCAAAGCATTCTGCGCATGCGCAGAGGGTAGCAGAACGCAAATGGCGGCGTCCAGGCTACCAGCTGTCCGGCGACTCGCAGCACGGCCGAACCGGGACCTCTTCACCCCTGCAGCGCCCGCCCGCCCCGACGCCACCATTTGAGTTCTTTTACCCTCTGCGCATGCGCAAAGCATTCTGCACATGCGTAGAGGGTAGAAGAACCCAAATGGTGGTGTCCGGACTACCAGCTGTCCGGCGACCCGCAGGCACGGCCGAACCAGGACCTTTTCACCCCTGCAGTGACGGTGGCACCAAAATGGCGGGCTAACGCACGCGGCGACCCCTGTGAAATGGTCGTTCGACCCCCAAAGGGGTCGCGACCCACAGGTTGAGAACCGCTGCTCTAAAATGACCAGGCATCTGCTTGTTACAAGGCTTCTTGAATTCCATTCTGAAAGTTTCTAGACAGGGGTCTGAATTAATTATACCCTTAAAATCTTCCTATGTAATGATTTCTTCTCTAGTGAAACTTAAAATGCCATGGGGGAAAAAAAAACAGCTTCAGTACATTAGGATGGATTTAGAATATGGGTGCACTTTTTTTCCTGAGTGGGTTCCATTGGTTATGGCTGGAACTACATGCCAGCATGTAAGTTTAAGTATGCTAATCTCCTTCCTTCCTTCCTTCCTTCCTTCCTTCCTTCCTTCCTTCCTTCCTTCCTTCCTTCCTCCCTCCCTCCCTTCCTTCCTTCCTTCCTTCCTTCCACCAGAGCAATTTCCTTTTTTCCATCTGAACAGTGTAATTATATCTCATTTTTAGTGAAGATACAGCAAGCATGTTATTCTTCAGTTCTCACTGCTTTCATAGAGTTACAATGTTGCTTTTGAAAGGCCCTTCTTTTAGATAAAATGCTGTATTAATCACTATCGTATTGTTCTTTTGTCTTTCTTGTGAAACTTAATTAGAACATATTATTCCTCTTTCTTCCCAACCAATTTGCAAGTTGAGACGCCAAGAATTCTGATGGTCATGTGGGTGGGCTTCAGGGTTGAATGAGATTTTGATAGCCAAAGCAGGCTGAACATTTTTGGTATGGGTTCTGTAGAGACACAGAGTTTGGGGAACATAGAGAGACTATTTGTTTTTGTTGTTTAACTAGGACATACTGTATATGTGTTTTAGGGCTATATTTTCCACCTGATTCCTAGCATGGTGAATGCATGCCATCAGTTTTTAGCAATCATGAGACAGTCGTGAGGACAAAAAAAAGACTCAGGGCCCATTTGTTGCCTTCCCTAACTGTTTCATATCTGCAGATTCTGTTTTCCTTCCCCAATGTTGGCCTTGCAATGACTAAGCAGGATTCCTGGATTTATAAACTAGGAATGCTAATGAATCATGGATGTGCCCCAAACTCCTTCCTTTCTATCTTATTTCACTTTTCATGCAACCAGTGAGGAATAGCTTTATATACTGCCAAAAATTGGAATTATGATTGAGCAGGTAAGCAAGCCTGGATTGTAAGTAAACTCTAAACAAGAGTTTATATTATTGGTTTAAGAACACTTGATTATTTGAGCATACTAAATTGTAATCGAAGGTCTGGATACAAAGTTAGCCATTTCGTATTTAATAATCTACTTTTGTGAAAGAAAGAAAGAAAACGCAGCCATGAACATGAGCCAGATCACCAGTGGCCCATTGCATAATGGTGGGCATGCTTCACCATCAAGGCAGTGACAGGGCATTCTGGAGTTGATGTATTGTAGGTTGTCATCACTCCCCTGCCATGGTCAGGGGGATCATCAGCCCAAGCCAGAGTCATCCTAAGTCTAAGACCTTGCTGTCTTATGACTTGCCTCATGACAATAGGGTAGCACAGCATCAGTACTTTCCTACTCTTAATGCAGCTGCAGATTCTACTCTTAATCCCGCAACTCTGTTCTGAATGATCTAAAGCAGGGGTGTCAAACTCGCATTGTCACGGCATTGTCACGTGACATATCGCGACTTTTTTCCCCTTCACTAAACTGGGCGTAGGCATGGCCAGCGTGTGACGCATCCGGCCCACAGGCCACAAGTTTGACACCCCTGATTTAAAGTCTGTGAAGGAGAGGCTTGGGAAGTGAGGGTGCAGTTTTTCTCACAGTGCTCCCTTTCTTCCCCCTCTCCCCAGCAAAGTGACAGGCAGTTCCATGGGTCAGCCAAAGAGAAGGAGAAGCGATTGGCAATGCTCCTGCCAGCTTTCCACAAGCAATGTCAATAGGGAAACTGGCAGGAAGTTGGAAGTCGGTCGCACTTCCACTGCCTTTTTGCCCACCTGTGATCATTCTGTTTCTCTGTTCTAATAAGGAAATATCTGTGAAAGCATGACTCAGAGTAGATCAAGGGTTGTTTAGTAGTTGTTTACTTAATGAAATCAGAAAGTACTCATGTCCTTCTAGGTAGGGAACATTTCATGTTTAAACCTTTTCAGCAGATGGTTTGCCATTCTTGCCTTGGAAACATCTATGGAAAAAGTTTTTAGATTTAAGTAAATGATTTCATTGCAAAACCAGCCTCCATTTCTAGCAGCTGATTATGGACAATTGTTTCCACCAACATTTCTATTTGATTGTTCAGAATGAAATCCTCTTTGAACTTGATGATTTTTGCTAAAGTCCTGAACAGATTTTCTTCACTGAACACATCTAATTGTCTTAAAAGACAGTCACATACTTGTACACTGTGTAAGTAATGGCTACCAGCACCAATCAGAATCCTAATCTTTGCTCTGGTTCAAAGACATGTCAAAAAAAGAGTGAAATTTTTAAATGGTTGTATCATTTGTAGGAATTGTGAATATTTCTGGAATGGAAATCAGTGAATTCTAATCTGAATAAAAAGGCTTTAAGATGCTTTTTAATTGATGATAGAAATAATGCAATAAAGAAATTAGTCTGTAGCTTTTAAAGGATGGCTTTAAATGGAGATTAAGCTATCCCTGTAAAATCCTATATGTATTTTATATGTGATCTTGTCCGGTATTGTTTTATGGTATGTAATAGTGTTTGTCGTAATAGTACTTTTGATACGTCATATATTTACTCTTAGAACTGTAAAAAATAATGTAAAATAATATAGAACATAAATTATGATAATGATGCTGGTTTGCAGATTTTTTTTACAAGTTTAATCATAGTTTTGGGTCGTGGTTGAAAGATTTTATACTATTATACATATATCCCCAAAGATGGATCCCTATGCATGAAATTGGAGCTTCCAGAATCTCCAGTTAGTATAGCCAGCCACACTGGCTGCTGGGGTATGAGCATTGTAATTGGACATATCTGTGGTACAGTATAGTACATTGGATAAGGCAGGTTTAGGGCATTCCTATTATAATGAGTATAATATATGATAGTCAGGGGTGGGTTCCGAAAATTTCTACTACCACTCTGTGGGCGTGGCTTAGGGTTACGCGCACGCGCACTCCTCCGGTGCAATTCTGTGTCCGCGCATGCTCAGTCACTATAATCTGCCCGAAACACAGCTGAGGAGCTGATCAGCTGTGCTTCGGGCGAAGAATAAAGGACAGCATTAACCCGGGGGCGGGTGGGAGGGCCCTTTCCGAAGCAGCAGCAGAGCACAAATGGCCCAAACGTAAAAAAGCCGCCAAAAATTCACGGGAAAAAATGGCAGTGCCCACGGACCAGCACCGACCAAGGCGGGTCCACGATGCCATCATGACGTCACCAGCGCCTCGCTACCGGTTCGGGCGACCCAGTACGAACCGGGAGGAACCCACCCCTGATGATAGTAGGTTATCTCTGTTTCTGGGAAGTTAATGATGGTGCTGAGGTCTTCCACAGTTACCAGACTGGCCCAGAATAAGCAATTACTGCAATGGATATGCCACTAAAATGATTTTTAAAAAGAACATTGCAAAGGTTAGAACATTTCAATCTTGTAATTCATGTATTGCATTTTTGGAAGTGCTTACTAGATTTCTATTTCTTATGCTTCATGGTAATGGCAGAGTAAAGGGTAAACTAGACTTCTTCCACTAGGGTTTCCAAAACACTGATTTCATCTTGCTTTTCAGATTATCATTTTGTCTCCAAATCAAACTGCAAATGCCTGTTTTCTCCTTGGGTCTTCTATAACATTCGATATCTTCTATTTGAAGAATGAAACAATGATTATCTATGCAAATGCTGTGAATTGCAAGAATTATTTCTTAATCTTTTCTGTTGATTTTGGATTACCTAATCTATATTCAGGTATGTGATTGCTCCATCCCCTTCATAAAGTTAACAGCTTTCGGGTTTCAACATAGCATTATTTTTAGTCTGTTAGTTGGCTGAAGAAGGGTGGCGTTCTTAGTTATGATGCCAAAATTGTTTGGTTAAATGTGTTGAGGAAGAGGGAATAGCGTCAGCTAGAAAGGGATATGCAATTTCAGAGTCCTGTCAAGAATTAGCTATTTTATTAAGTGGTTGCACATGAAGTGGGTTTTTTTTCCCCTTCAATTCTAATTTGGCTTGTCCTTAAACTAAAGTTAATCCAGTTAAAGACGTGAATTTGGGACATGATCTTTAGAAAGATTTATCTTATTGTGTCAGGGTTTTTCAGACAATTGATCTATCATGTATTGGTCTTAATTTTTTCAATTGTGGGAAGAGATGGAATTTGTTTTCTGCAGTTGTTACATCTACTGTTGGAAACCAGGTTTCATGAACCCATATTTTTCACTCAAACACACATCTTTCAATCTCTGTTTACTTGGAAGAAACTTTTGTGACAGAATAGTTTAAGAAAAAGGAAATACAGATATAAAGTATATTCCAAAGGTACAAGTTATATAGATAATATTAAGATGTAAGAGATAGGGAATAAAATGTAAAATTTAAAATTAGCTAAACATCTCATAAAATCCAAATCAAGGTAGAAGCTCAAACATAAATGATAATACAAAACTTTTATACAATAAATATATTGACACATGTATTATTACAGGCCTGTGATGTGCTACTCAACCTAACAAAATTTTCCTCTCCATTTTATGGGACATATTACAGTAACCAGAGAAAAATCCCACTAGAGGTGCAAGTTACATACTAATATTATTGTTTAATCTTGATGCCAGGTGATGTTAGCTAGCAGATTACAGACTTTAATTCCTTCTATAACCAAATCAGTCAGGATTAATAGAAAAATAGATACCAAATATAATATTCTTTGGAAAATGACATTCTGGAAATAGAATCAGGTAAATTGGATTTATTTGTTTTAAATCTTATTGGATCAGATAAAGTCTCTGTAATATGTTTTTAAAATATTTGGTTTCCCACCACCCTTACTACATTGGATTGGTATCTTCATCCTACCACTAAAATGGTTACAGATAGATTTATTCTCTATCCACTAAATTACATTATACATCCAACAGTGATATCTATTGTCTCTTGTAATTTCCAATTAAATTCTTCAATTTTTGGCTTTTTATTAGACAATCACAACATATTATGAGTGTTATAGGAGTGGGCACTAAACAAGCTTTTAAAAAAAATATGCTGGTGCTATTTTGTTATTTTGGATAATTATTTAATATCACTACCAGAGTTTATAGTATATAGCTATGCAGCAATATATAGTTTATTCAAGGTATGCTATGCATTAGAAATCTAATTTCTGTTGGATCAAAATGATTATGGATTACTGTAAGAAATTGGGATTTGTTTAGATTGTGTGCAATCTGTTCAGGTTGTGTAGAATATTGAAGATTACATTTTTCTTGAAAATATTACAATATGTTGAATTTGTGTCTAAATTTATAGATGTTGAACTACTTATAAATCAGTGGTTTAAATTACCTTCGCATCTTTGGAGTGAATATACTGTAATTAAAATGCATATAACCCAGTGGTGAAATCCAATTTTTTTTACTACCGGTTCTGTGGGCGTGGCTTGGTGGGTGTGGTGTGGCTTGGTGGGCATGGCTTGGTGGGCATGGCAGGGGAAGGATACTGCAAAATCTCCATTCCCACCCCACTCCAGGGGAAGGATACTGCAAAATCCCCATTCCCTCCCCACTCCTGGGGGAAGGATATTGCAAAATCTCCATTCCCACCCCACTCTGGGGCCAGCCAGAGGTAGTATTTGCTGGTTCTCTGAACTACTCAAAATTTCCGCTACCGGTTCTCCGAACTACTCAAAATTTCTGCTACCGGTTCTCCAGAACCTGTCAGAACCTGCTGGATTTCACCCCTGATATAACCTCAATGGATGCATGTCTTCAGATCCAGATGTTTATCATCTTTAGTTCTGGATGGGGTTGCATTATTCCAGATAGACCCAGTGCGCAATCTGGGGGGTTTTCTAGACTCATGACTCCTGCTCAGGAGATGGGGAAAACATTCCAGATCTATCTTATCCTCTTCACCAGACTTATCAATTGCCAAGTCCACTTGGGAGCAAGGGAAGGTGGAGTGATACTCTCTGTTATGTTTCCAATGACTTCCCTGGCCATCTTTTTGAGCAGGAACAAGGCAGGAGTGGGTTCTAACTTACCTCGCTGCCGGTTCGCTTCCTTCTGCGCCGTGTGGGCATGCGCGCATTGCATGCCATGCGCCCGCACCGTATGGACACGCACACGCTTGTGCAGTGCTCAAAATCCAGCTTCTGCACATGCGCAGAAGCAAAAAACAGCTTCTGCCCGTGCGTAGAAGCGAAAAACAAGATGGCGGTGCCTACCGCACCACCAAGAGAGCCGGTTCAGGTGGGGATGCCCAAATGTGTTAATAGCACACATTCTTCCAGGAGGCTCCTTTCATGTCTCTTATGAAAGGACATGAATATGAACATGAACATGAAAGGACAGGTATGAAAAAAGTGGTAAGAGCATTGGCATATAACTAAAACAGAACATCAGCAAATAGCCCAAATCTGTAAGGACAGAGTCAGGAAGACTAAGGCTCAAAATGAACTAAGACAAATGTCAAAAATAACAAAACAGTTTTTTCAGCATGTAAGGAACAAGAACAAAGTTTAGGAAATGATTGATCCACTAGTGGCAAGAAAGTGATGGGCAGCAGGGAGAAAGCAGAAGTGCTTAATTCCTTCTTTGCATCAACAGAGGAATAGCATCAAGATCATAGGAAGTGATAGTACCAATCTATACTTCACTAGTGAGGCCACAATAGGAATATTGTGTCCAGTTCTGGTCACCATGATACAAAAAAAAAATGCTTACGCTCTACAAAGAGTGCAGAGAGGAACCTATCAGAGATAATAAGGAGTCTGGAGGCTTAAATCATACAAAAAACAGCTAAGGGAACTGCATATGTTTAGTTTAACAAAAAGAAGACTTAGGGTTGCCATGATAGCTATCTATCAGCTGTCTACCTGAAGGGCTGTCACAGGGAAGAAGGTGTCAATTTATTCTCCATAGCACCAATCTGCAACTAAGGAGGAATTTCCTTACAGTGAGAACAATTAATCAATGGATCAGCTTGTCTCCTGGAATTGTGGGTGCTTCATCACCTGAGGTTTTCAAGAAAAGATTGGACAACCATTTGTCTGGAATGATTTAAGAGCTCCTGTCTTGGGCAGAGAGTTGGATTAGAAGACTTCCAAGGTCCCTTCCACTTCTATAATTCTATAATCCTGATCTGTGTTGTCTTAAAAGGGGGCAGGTTTTTCTTAAAACCTTCAACATTCTGTTAGTAGATTGTACAGCAGCCATGTCCAACTTGTGGGCTACGGGCTGCATGCATCCTTGAACATCTAGTAAATGCGGCCTCACAAGATAATTTTAAAAAATAAAAAATAAAGTAAGTTTAATATTTATATACATTAACTATATTATATATTTTATATGCGACCCAAGACCATTTCTCTTCACTCAATGCAGACCAGGCAAGCTAAATGGTTAGACAACAATGCTGTACAGTAAAGGTGGCATTCCTGAAAATCTCTATGTTATGTTTCTTAATCTAGCGTGCGTTGAAGAACTGAGACAAATACTGTTCTTTTCATAACGGACAGCTTACCAAATATAAAATGTTTACATGTACCTCCTCTGTGTTGGAAATAATATGTTTCTTTCATTATAGGGTTGTTTAATGATGATAGCAGGTACTAAATTCCTGTTTGATTACAATAGTTTTGAATTTACAGATACTCCATTACTGTTAACACTCCTCACCATCTCCACTGTTATAAAATAAAGAACTTTGAGTTCTTTGCTTGTTGAAAAACTGGAACAATGTAAAACAGATCTTATCAGGATGAGACCTTCCTGCTTACAGCAAGCCCATGTTGAAAATGCTGTGTGAGATTTCCAACAATAATTAGAATATCTTATTCCTTGAGTGATAAAAAAAGCTCTTCATTCTGTCAAAATATTGATCTTTTTGATTACCTTTTGTACACTTAAGAGGTAAGTGGCCATTTCCTACATTTTACAGAAATGTGAAATGTAGATTGAAAATTCAATTATCCAAGATCATTTTGATACATGCTAGAATGGATTTCAGGTTTGTGTCTGTTAAAGACATGAGGCTTTCTAATTTCTCAGCCATTAAGCATCCTTCATGTGTCTACACAAGCGAATAACTTTCCATTGGGTAAGCCCAAATTACAGAATACAAAATTAATAGGCTTTGTCCCAAATTGTGATTAAAGATAGTCCATCACAAGCCTTTACTCCTGCCATTCCCTCAACCCAAATCAAGGCTATTTAAGCAGCTTTGTGCTGATGGAAGAGGAACAATGAATTCAATTAGTCATTTTTTAATCAGTAAACAAGAGCTGAAAAATTAAACAAAAAGGAAAAAAAGATAGCAATATTTTCCTCAAAATCTCAATGAGATATTAAGGAAGTTTAAAAAAAAGTTATGTTGGCCCATTATTCTGTAAAAAGACAGAAAAGTAACAAAGTTAAGAACTGTTTGTCTTCTCAATCCAGAATTGGAATCTCTCTATATATAAAGAAAGAAAAGGAAGAATTATCCTTTTATATTAAATGCCAAATAATACATAAATTAAAATGAACCCATCATACAATTTGTGAAGTCTTAAACATGTTTTAAAGTAACATTTAGACATAGGCACAATTCAAGGTGTTGGTTATTACCTTTAAAGCCCTACATGGCTCAGGGCCAGGTTATCTTCGAGACCGCCTTCTACCACATAGCTCCCAGTGACCGGTAAGATCCCACAGGGTTGGGCTCCTCCAGGTCCCGTCAGCTAAACAGAGCCGGCTGGCGGGCCCGCGGGGGAGGGCCTTCTCTGTGGCTGCCCCGGCCCTCTGGAACCAGTTACCTCCTGAGATCCGGACTACCCCCACCCTGTTGGCCTTCCGGAAAGTGGTAAAGACCTGGCTGTTCCGGCAGGCTTGGGGCCGTTGATCTCGCTTCTGCAATTTGGTGAGATCCGGCCATGAAAAGTTGTGTATTTATGGCTTTTTAATTGTTTTTAAATGCTTTTTATTATGTATTTTTTTTAATAATGCTTTTTATATTTTAATAAGTTTTATATTTGCTGTAAGCCTCCCAGAGTCCCTTGGGAGTTGGGCGGCATAGAAATACAAATAAAAGTTAAAGTTAACGTTAGTCAGCTCTATTTATTTTACTCACTCTCAACAAAACCAGTACACATTCCATTTCTTACCCTGCCCTGTTAAGTTCACATAATATTGTTACAGGACATAATATTCTGATTCTTTCCATCTCAGCTGCTCTTGGAAATATAAACTCAGAAAAAGCAGATCCTCTTTCCAAGGTAACTACCCCATTAACTGGCTGACTCACTAATAATACACAGACTAGCATAGTTTCTGATTGTGGACTCTAAGGGATATTCTACCTTCAAAAATATTCCTTTCTCCCTTTTCTCCGTGCTGGACTCCATATACAAATGCTGTTGGTATTAGGAGGAAGTATTCCATTGCCACCAAAAAGAGATATTTCTTCAGTTCAAAAACAGTTTCAAACGATTCTTGCAAGGACAATTATTCTTAGTGTCCACTCTGTGAGGATTCCTATTCTGAGGAACAAATAGTTCTTTGAAGAACTAGAAGCTATTGAATTGTATGGATAAACCAAAGGCAGAGCATTCATTTGTTTGAATTCAGAAAAGTTTTGAAATGAAAAAAAAAAAACTTTCTCCCTAACAGGGAGTAGCAAGCAGGTAGGTAACAATAGAGGTTTAATTTCATTTTTTTTCAATTGTCTCATATTTTAATAGGACCTTCATAATAACTTTTTGCAATATGATTTGGAAGCACAAATGAAAAATGTTGAAACATTATTTAAATTGTTCTCTTCCAATGTGATCAAGTGTTCCTCTCCCAACATTGGCAATTTTTTGCTTGCTGAAAATTCAAGCAGTAGAGTGTAAAAACCTCTGGAGGGAAGCAAGTTGTAGAAAGCTCATTAAAAGATTGTTGTCCCAAAACATATTTTGAGTCACATTTCGTGAATGTTTATATAGATCATTTTGTATGTTGCTTATACAATATATCTTATATGGTTTGCTCCTTTACGTGGATTTTATTATTTTAATTATAATAACAATCTTTAGATATAATTTAAATTTAATTTCACTCAAAAATTTAATATAACTCATTCCAGAGTAGACATGAGCAAAATTTGTCAAGCTTAGTATCATAGACTATATTAGATGATGCTTTATTTTAAGAAATGTAATATTAGCTCTGTATTTTATGTCAGTGTTTTTATTATTGAAGAAAATTACAAAGCCAGATGTTAATTATGTTGCTATCCTGGCAGTGGAGAAATTGATGCAGTTCCATGAATCAATTACATTCCAGGAAGGAAGATGACTTGGAGAACATTCATGGGTACTTATGATTATCTATCTCATTTTGAGTGTCTTTTTTATCTAATTGCACACAGAGCATTTATCCAGAATATAAATACACCATTTCCTTCTTTGGAATTTATTGAACTGTCAGTTGCCACACACAACAATCCTGGTAAATAATTATTTTCTTTGATAAATGGATGAGTTCTCTTCATAAGTTGGCATCTACATTCTGTAAATCAAGATGAGTTCTCGTCATAAGTTGGCATCTACATTCTGTAAATCAAGAAAGTCATATGAATATATCTAAGTTCCACATGCGGTTCTTAGATAATAGAAGAAGAAGAGGTGGACATAGTTGCTGTCTAGATCAGACTAAAGGCCAAGATTTGGTTCTTATAATGGATAATTATTAATAAAAAGCCTACAGACAGAATGAGAATAATAGTGTTGCCTACTAGGTCTACTAGAACCAGGCTGAAAAATCTGAATAAGTTAGTGCTTTCAGCAACTCTTTGTTACTAGCTAATGGCTCTCTGGATGTTTGTAGCTTAGATCTGGTGTACCTACCCATATCAAGTTTTTGAGATTCATGGACTATCACTCACTATATATTCAGAATAGGATGGCAATATCAGTATATAATATAGATAGTCTCACTTAATCACAATAATTGGGACCAGAATAAGCACAACGTCATATGACCGTACCTCTTAACAACTGCAATTCCAGCACTTCTGGTTGCTATCATTAAGCAAATTCTGCACCATTGTTAAGCATTACATCACATAATTGCCATTTGGGCTGGCTTCCTTACTGTCTTTGTTTGCCAAAAGTCAGAAGTGAAGGCTACAAACAGTGCTCAAGTGAGCACAGAGCGCTGCAACATCAAAATTACAAGTTAGTCACCGACCACTCATATTGCAGTCACATGACCATGGGGACGCTGCAACTATCATAAGATTGGTCATAATTACCACTCATTCAACCCTGTCATAAGTTTGAGCAGTTACTGAACAAGTAAGCCACTAAGTGAGGATCTCTTGTAATTGATAGCAACACTGGAGGTTTTAGTTTTAGTTTCAATTATAAAAAGTGCAAGAACTACCATATTTTTTGGAGTATAAGACGCTCCGGTGTATAGGACGCACCTAGCTTTTGGGGAGGAAAACAAGAAAAAAAAATCTGCCTCTGCCTCCCAGCAATTTGCTTCCCAGCAAACAGTACAGATGATATACACTGTTTGCTGTGTATTTCTGTGCATGTGTGCCTGACCCATAGAAATAGCAAAGAATTGGAGAAATGTACATTATGGCAGTATATTAATGTCAGAAAGTTTTCTTAAATGTAGTCACACTAACTCCTCCCAATCATTTAAATAGATCTACTCCAAACATGACTAAGCCAGGGTCTAACTCAGCTGCCTTATCTTAATACTACAACAGGCCACTGTTACATTTCAGACTATACTTGTACAGATGCTGTTAAAATTGATGTGGCTTTCTGGCAGTATAGTTATTCTCTGCTATTTAAAAGAAGATACAATAGCACTGGGCCTCTTCAGATCAAGCATTTATTTTAAAAAGCTTCTTCATTTTGTTAAGTAGTCTAGAACAATAATAAAGCAGGCTGTAAAAAATAAGTCTAATAATTTGAACATTCTATAGGCACTTATAGTTATTGACTTACCTCCTTGCAGCAAACAACAGCCAGTTTCAAAAGTGATTAGCAAAGGAAAATACAATTCTGCCCCTGCCTCCCAGCAATT
>QLTV01002140.1:4077583-4092709 GCA_003457575.1 Thermophis baileyi
CGTTGAAGTCCCCCCGTACCATAAGCCTGGGGAACTCCACCGCCCACCCGGCTACTGCCTCTAGCAGCACAGGCAGGGCCGTCGTAACGCAGCTGGGAGGCAGGTAAGTCAACAACAAGCCTGAGTCCAACTTCAAGAGGAGAGACTCACACCCAACAATCTCCGGGGCAGGGATCCTGCGAGGACAGAGACTCTCATGGACAATAACTGCCACTCCTCCACCCCTTCCCTGGAGTCGCAGCTGATGCAATACCTGAAACCCTTCTGGGCACATCTCTGAGAGGGGAACACCCCCCTCCTGGCCCAGCCAGGTCTCGGTTATGCATGCCAGGTCAGCCCTCTCTTCCAGGATTAAATCCCGAACAAGGGGGGCCTTGTTAACAACAGACCTGGCATTAAGCAGCAGCAGCCTGACTTACCTCCTTGCAGCAAACAACAAACAGCCAGTTTCAGCAGTGATTAGCACAAGAAAATAAAATTCTGCCTCTGCCTCCCAGCAATTTGCCTCCTTGCAGTTAGTTTCACTTTCAGTTTTAGCACATGCCGCCTGCCTGCAGCCTGAATCGCCTCCTCCAGAATTAAATATTTCCCGAACAAGGGGGGCCTTGTTAACAACAGACCTGGCATTAAGCAGCAGCAGCCTGACTTACCTCCTTGCAGCAAACAACAAACAGCCAGTTTCAGCAGTGATTAGCACAAGAAAATAAAATTCTGCCTCTGCCTCCCAGCAATTTGCCTCCTTGCAGTTAGTTTCACTTTCAGTTTTAGCACATGCCGCCTGCCTGCAGCCTGAATCAGCTGATGTTCGGGAAGCTGATATCAGTTGCTTGGCTTAACAGGCTCTGTTCTGTTTGTTGGAAGGAGGCAAATTGCTGGGAGGCAGAGGCCAAAGGGTGGGGGTGGGGCTACATTCGGTGTATAAGACGCACCCCAGTTTTCACCCTCTTTTTGGGGGTAAAAAGGTGTGTTTTATACTCCGAAAAATATGGTAAATAGGTCTATCCCAAGCAAGAAAGTATACATATTATAATTATTTTGCAGATAATTATTGTGATCCAGTTTCATTTTTGGTCCGATAAACAAATATTAATTTAATGCTTTACATTTGGTGTATAAGACACATCCAAGTTTTCACCCTCTTTTTGGGAGTAAAAATGTGCGTCTTATACTCTGAAAAATATGGTATATACACCTGCAGAATGATGTGCTTTATATGCACAAAAATTGGAGAAGTTTGCTTGTATTTTGAATTCAAACGTAATATAGAATTGAGAGAACTATTTTAAATATACATACTTCTTAGTGTTTGCTTGAGTTTTTAATAAACTCTATGGAACATGACTTCTCTTTCAGAATTATGAAGCTAGCTTGACAAACACTATTCTGAGATTAGCTCTGTTGTTTTTACATTTCTTGTATTGAGTATCATTTCTGCTTTTGTAAGCTCTTCTCAATTTCTAGCATGTTTGCTATTGTTTTATATTCTCTTTTTTTATATATGCATAAATTTAAAAAGATCACACAATTCCTTTTCAAAGTAACCAATATTATGCCAAGCCCAGAAAAAAAATAAGTAAGAAAGAGTAAGTGTAAGGGATTAAGGCATGAGATAAGAAAAACTGAAAGAAATAAGCTATATCTAGTTTTCAGCAATCTATTAGCTGTGCCTCTCCATACATTCAGCCCCTTGAATCCTTGACCCTATCTCTTGTTGGGGCCATTATGGAAGATGTGAAGTCCATAAAAGAGAGTGCAGGCAAGTACGTGCAAGTATTGGTTGCATAAACTATTCTGTGCAAACCACAGTAAGACAATTTACATAGTATACCACCCAGAAGCCAAAGAAAACATATAATGTGTTGTGTAGAATTGTTTGGGCAACAATATGTGGTTAAGAAGCTCAGGATTTAACACAGTGTATGGATCCAATCAATAAGAAAGAGTGTATGAATAGATACTGTGCATACCAGTCAGTTTGAGAAGATAAACAAGATATTCGTTCAGGAAGAAAAAGATGAACAGAAGTAGAAGAATGATGATAGCTGGGAAGAGCTGAAGAGATGACTTTGTCTCTGTTTATTCCTTTTGAAATTTCCTCTGAAAGGAAACGGTATGTATGCATACCTGTTCCATATCATTACATTGTTGCCTGTTTTTTGCCTAATATGTGAATTGGAAGGGTAGTTTTTGGTGTATAAGAGTACTGTAGATTCCTTTTATTGCGTATCCAATGATATTTCCATTTGTTCTGAAAGTAAATTTAGAATGTAATATCAGTACAGTGACCATACATCCTTTATTATAAAGGACAGTTCTTTACAGTATTTCAGAAAACTGTCCTTTAATTTAATTTAATAATTGAATTGAATTGTCAATTCAATTCAATTCAATTCAATTAATTGAATTGAATTAAATTGAATTGAATTGAATTACTTTTTTTTTTGCTCTTGAATTTTGCAAATGAAAACCTTGTAAAACAAAGTCATAAACAATTTTTTATCCTTATGAACCTCTTTTAGATTTCCCCCTTTTTCAGATTTGTCCCTAATTTTTTCCAAGGAAATATATTCACTGTAATTATAAGTTACAAAGTCAAGTAATAACAAGATGACTTCCGAATAAAAATATGGAAGACTGTTGCTTTGTCTCTTCTCAGAAAATATCTCTTACTGGAGCTGCTATTGAAAAAAACTAAAGGGATTTGCTGTCGGGGATGTCCCTGAACAAGAATATACTACCAAAGAAAATTGCATAATACTGGGGGTTTTGCACATGACCCGTTTGTTTTAATGCGGTTTAGTAATTGCTTTTTAAAAAAATTCTCTGGAAAGGAATAAGCATGATTGTATAAAAAGGGACCTAAGAATATGCAGAGGGAAAAGTATATTAGGCCTAATATCTTCTCTTCGACTGTAGGTTCTTTGAAAGATGTTGCTGTTGCTGCAGGCTGTCAGAATTCCAAATAGCATCTAAGAGCCGAGGTGGCGCAGTGGTTAGAGTGCAGCACTGCAGGCTACTTCAGCTGACTGCTAGCTGCAGTTCAGCGGTTCAAATCTCACCGGCTCAAGGTTGACTCAGCCTTCCATCCTTCTGAGGTGGGTAAAATGAGGACCCAGATTGTTGGGGGCAATATGCTGACTCTGTGAACCGCTTAGAGAGGGCTGTAAAGCACTATGAAGCAGTATATAAGTCTAAGTGCTATTGCTATTGCTAAAATAAAATCAGAGTCATTATGCAGGCCATTCACTCCATGTGGAGAGCCATGTTGGCACGGCTGGGAGAAACCCGGATCTGACGCTCTCAGGGTTTCTCCATCCAGTTGAAAGATCAAGCCCTTTGTCCCCACACCCACAAGTTCATGATGTTAGCCAGTCTCCTTCTGTCGAAGTGTCAGTTACTCCCCTCATCTTCCGGGCAGGTGCTGGACAAAGGATGACCTTGAGAATCTAAAGGAATTTGTTATGGCTACATGTCTACATCCCTCATGCAACGCCCCTCCCAAATTCCCACAGCAAGAATACATTCTCAAAGGTAAAGTGTGGCAGGCCAAAGTCTCTAATAAAATATGGCTTCGGCCTGACACAGGCTATCTTTTGAGCAACTGTCATTTAGTTGTGACATTCAGTATCTTCTGTTGGCACCTGCTTCCCCTCTCCCTTCCTGTTTCATGCAAAGTTCAATTTAGTTTCTTCATTTTGCACTAAGATAGATACATTTCTGGATTAAGAAATCATCAAACAAGCTTGTAATTTAAATTTGGCCATATAAAACTGGGGTCCCCAACCTCTGGGGCCATAGACTGGCACCGGTCCACGGCATGCTAAAAACCGGGCCATGCACACAAGCGAAGCCCCATCCGCAGGATGCAAGAAGCACCCGAAACCACATTCCCTCTGGTCCACAGAAAAACCTCTCTCCACAGAACCAGTCCCTGGTGCCCAAAAGGTTGGGGGTCACTGATATAAAACACCATCCTCTCCCTGTTTACTAGATAAAAATATTTTTTTTAGCTACAAATAAAGCAAGAACAACAAATAGAAGCTGGGCACCCTGGAAAAATAGGAGGAAGATGTGTTGGATATATTTGCCACCTTGACTTATTTGTAAAAGTAATAAAAGTGAGATTGTTGTTGTTGTTAGTTGCGAAGTCATTATCCGACCCATCGCAACCCCATGGACAACGTTCCTCCAGGTATGTTCCTCACCTCCAAAAGTGAGATACAAGTAAATAAATAAAATATACTAAGGTGGGATCTTCATAAATTTCCTTTTACTTTTGAGTAATTGAAAAGCACTTGGTAAATTATTTTGTCAGACAATATTTACTACATGGAAGAGAGCCCTTTTAGCTTGGATACAGTCTATCTATCATATCAAGGTTTAGACTCATATGAGAAGAATCTGAGCTAGCAATTAAAACAACAGTAAGTGCTGTTGTTATAAACACTGCCAATGAGTGGCAAAGGGGCATTGGTCTTACCTGATATGCTCCTTCTATGGCTGACAGCAGGAGAGTCCAAGAATGGGTTATGACGTTGTCCTTTTTGCCCAGAGACCGAGTCATAATTGAACCCACGCCCCGTTGCCTCTCTCCATGGCTCCAGTTTTTGATGAAGGCGTAGCTGTACTTAGAGTCTTCATATAGAGCCGAGGTGGCGCAGTGGTTAGAGTGCAGTACTGCAGGCTACTTCAGCTGACTGCTAGCTGCAGTTCGGCGGTTCAAATCTCACCGGCTCAAGGTTGACTCAGCCTTCCATCCTTCCGAGGTGGGTAAAATGAGGACCCAGATTGTTGGGGGCAAGATGCTGACTCTGTGAACCGCTTAGAGAGGGCTGTAAAGCACTGTAAAGCGGTATATAAGTCTAAGTGCTATTGCTATTGCTATATGCCATTAGTCACCACCTAATAACATCCTCTCATGCCAACAGCCACCCTCGGATTCTGGCCCAACAGTGGTCAGGGAGGGTTTGGACTCTCCTGCTGTCAGCCATAGAAGGAGCGTATCAGGTAAGACCAACGCCCCTTCTCCTGACTGACAGCAGGAGAGTCCAAGAATGGGATTTACCAAAGCCTAATATACTAAGGGTGGGAAGCCGATTGGGCCTGAGTCCCCCCTGAGGAGTACACCTTCTGCAAGACCCTTCTCCCGAAGGATGCGTCGGCCGAAGGTGTCTAAAATAGTGCCGGATAAACAGCAATGGGGAGGGCCACGTTGCCGCCTTACATATCTCCTCAATGGAGGCTTGGGTGGCCCAAGTTGCCATCGTGGCTGCACTCCTAGTCGAGTGAGCCGTTATACGACCGGGCAGTGGCAGGGCCTTAGATTGGTAGGCCTTGGCTATGCAAGCTTTCAACCATCTGCTGACCGTGGATGGGGTCACCTTGGAGTCTAAAGATGATGGTTGAAAGGAGACAAAGAGAGACTCTGTCTTACTGTCCTTGGCCATCCTTTTGATATAAATTTGGAGAGCCCTCCTTACATCCAATGTATGCCATTGTCTCTCCAGGGTATGGGAAGGCCCTGGGCAAAAGTTCAGCAGGACAATCTCCTGGGCCTGATGGAACCAGGAGTTGACCTTTGGGATGAAGGAAGGATCCAGTCTGAGGACCACTCTATCTGCATGAAAAATGCAGAGGTTGTCTCTAACCAACAGGGCCGCTAGCTCCGACACTCGCCTGGCTGAAGTGATGGCCACCAAAAACACCACTTTCCAGGTCATAAAATAGAGAGAAGTAGTCCTTAGTGCAGTGGTTCTCAACCTTTCTAATGCCGCGACCCCCCCGTGACCCCCCACCGCCGCCGCCGCAACACACACACACTGCCGTGACCCCCTCCCCACCCCCTCCCCACACGGGATGAGGTGACAAAGGGGGCATGGCACCAGGGGCGAAATGCTCCCAGTTCGGGCTTGGCTGAGGGTCGTCGGACAGCTGATAGCATTCGCCCGGATGCCACCATTTGGGTTCTTTTACCCTCTGCGCATGCGCAAAGCATTCTGCGCATGCACAGAGGGTAAAAGAACCCAAATGGCGGCGTCCGGGCAGGTGGGCAAAGTCTTCCCACTTCTGGTGACCCGCAGGCACGGTTGAACTGGGAGCATTTCACCCCTGCAGTGACGGTGGCACCAAGATGGCGGGCTAACGCGCGCGGCGACCCCTGTGAAATGATCATTCGACCCCCAAAGGGGTCACGACCCACAGGTTGAGAACTGCTGCCTTAGTGGCTCAAATGGTTCTGCTGTGAGTGCCTGCAATACGGTAGGTAAATCTTCCCCAGGAGTTGGGCCAGAACAGCCACCGGAACCGTGCGTCTCCCCCGAACCTGGTGTACCAGGGCCGCCAGGCTGTCCCAACGCTCCTGCAACAAAAATACCTGGCGGAGCTCGGTGTCAATCATGGCGCCCAGGTGCAGGATTCTGTTGGTTGGCTCTAGATGGCTTTTCTCGAGATTGATAGAGAAGCCATGATCCTGAAGCACCTGCATTGTAGTCCGGACATCTGCTATCGCTCGAGATGGAGATGAGGCCTGGATGAGGATGTCATCCAGGTAGCACTGGAGCCTCACTGGGATGGATCTGAGGTGAGCTGCCAGTGTCGCCAGGACCTTGGTGAAACACCTGGGGGCAGAAGCAAGACCAAAGGGGAGGGCCCTGTACTGATAATGCTCCGTCCCGTACTAGAACCTCAGGAAGCGACGATGTGCTGGAAGGATAGGCACATGGAGATATGCCTCCATGAGGTCGATGGAGACCAGGAAGTCGGCCTTCTGTATGCCCTCCAAGATGGACCGGAGGGAGCTCATTTTGAACTTCCGGTAGACCAGGTGGGTATTCAGATGTTTTAAGTTGAGAATTGCTCTCCACCCCACCCCACCCCAAAGACTTTGGCACGATAAAGAGAATTGAATAAAAACCCCTGTCTCCTTTGGTCCAGAGGGACCAACTCTATGGCCTGGATGGCCAACAGATGTTGGATGGCCTGTTACATGAGGCCTCGTTTTTCGGAGTTGTTGGAGACAGGGCAGCGCACAAAGTGGTTCAGGGGCATGGAGAGGAACTCCAGAGTGAGGCCTAGCTCACCGTATTGAGTACCCAATTGTCCATGGTGGTCTCCTCCCATTGTGGGGCAAAGAGAGCCAATCAGCCCTCAATGGGAGGGCTGGTCTGACGGTCACTTGGCTCTGTGGAAGGGGTGACCTCCCACTCCATGAAAGGGCCGCCGGCCTTGAAAGCTTTGTCTGGGATGGTCACGAGACCCAGCCCTGTCGAAGTGGCGATCCTGGTGTTGTGGGCCAAAACGCTGCTGCGGGGCGACATCGGGTTCCGCGGACCGAAAGGTAGGTCTGCGGTAATAGGTTGAAGGTCTGCGATCTGCTCTCCTGAGTGGTCCAGGCATGACCTTCTTCCTGTCCTTGTTTTCAATTAAGATTGGGTCTAGTGCTTCCCCAAAGAGCATGGACCCTTTATATGGGGCTGAGGCTAGCCGCCACTTAGACTTGGCATCCGCCTGCCAATTGCAGAGCCATAACAGCCTCCTCAATGTAACGGAGGAGGATAGGGCTTGGGAGGCAAATTTGGCTGCGTTTAGGGTCGCGTCCGCAGAACATTGGGTGGTGCCACCAATTTATTTATATCTTGATGCAGATGCGCATCCTGTGGTGGAACTTTGTCTTGTAGTTGCCTGAGCCAAATTAGAGAAGTGTGGTTAAAGAAGGAGGCGGCCATAGCCGCCTTCACCGCCCATGCAGCCACCTGGTAGGTCTTGCGGAGGACAAGCTCAGCCTTTTTGTCCTCGGCCCTGAGGTTGTCAGCCAAGTCTCCTGCTACAATGGAGGTGGATGAAGCCAGGCTTGCCACCGGGCTATCAACCGTAGGCAGCTGCAAAAGATCAGATAATTCAGGGCCAGCATTATAGAAGCGGCTGTCATTGCTGGTTGGGTTGAGAAAGGCCCCAGGCAGGTCCCATTGTTTCTGGATGACCTCCAGAAAAAGGGTTGGGGTGGGAATCTCCTCCTGAGTCAGTTTGGGCTCCTGGGACAGACCATCAGAGTGGTCATGAGGGGTCGCTGGAGCTGGAGACTGGGCACCCAATTTAGTGGTGGCCCTGGCCTTATGTAATAAGGGCTTAAAAAGGGCTGGAGGGAAGAGCCCAGAAAAGGCTGGGGTTTCCTGCGCCATGTCCTCATCCTCAGACAGCTCCAGAGCTGTGCCACCTTCCTCATCCCAGGATGAGTGCAGGCTCCTCTCAGAAGGACTGTCAGATCTGGTATCCTGGTAATCAGGTCTGGCCGGTGGGAGCAATGGGGCATGGTCAATATAGGAAGGCCCTCCCGGGATGAGGGGTTCAGGGCGGAGGGACTGCTGCAAGCCTGTAGCAATAACTTGGGAGACGGCTTGAGAAATTAAGAGTCTCATCTCCTGAGATAGTTCGGGCCCCTGAATGTCCCCTGATCGGGCCCCAGCCACTGTGGGGGTTTAGGTAGCCGCAGGAGGGGACCTCCCAAAAACCGCAGGCTGTCTGGCTGCTGCTAAGCAAGCAAAAGGATCCGCATTCCTTTGTCTGCTGTCAGATTGTAAAGAGCTGACAGGAGAAAGCCCCCTTGCTCCCTAGGTGGTGGCTCCCTAGGAACTGCAGCCTGTGTCTGCTCTAATGGCTCTCTCTGAGAAGCGCGGAAAGAGCTCGTAGCTGTCAGGGGAGAAGCTGGCTGTCGGCCATGTTCTTTAGCTGCCCTCAAAAATTGCTTTTCCAGGGCCTTTAAGCGCCTGGAAGCATCCCTCTCCTTAGCAGAAGATCTCTTAGCAGGTCTGAGGGTCTTAGATTTAATCTTTGCTGCTGCCCTCTTTGATGCAGACCTGGATTTGGCAGCTCCCCTGTTAACGAGCTCCAGCGAAGCTGGGGATCACCCTGAGGACTCCTCCCTGTCACCGGAGTCACGCTCTGCCATTTTGGAGCTCAACTGACAGGGAGATCAAAAGCAGAGTGTGCCCTGGGATGACCGCAGGGACTCTCACAGGAGCGCGATAACGGCAGCGAGCTCAGCCACGCTGACTCGGCTACAGTGCAAAGCGGCTTGGAGAGCGGCTTGAAAATCGCAACAGGGGCTTGGATCACCTTTCTGAGGCTTCGGCAAGCTGTCACACTGAATTGGCGGCTTTGACAGCGGCTCCACAGAACGAGTCCCTCCAAAGCCTCTCTGAGCCCAGTGATCACAAGGCGAACTGTCCCAGCTGCTGCGCAGGTTGGCAGCTCTGCCAGAAGCCTGGGCTCGCCAGCATGTTCCCACAGCCCCTGACAGGGGACTTTAGCTTGGCGGCATTGCCAGAAGAACTGGCGTGGCCAGCACGATTTGACAGCTTCAAGCTGAAGGTCCAGACTGTGGGGATGCAGGGCAAAGCTCCTGCTGCTTCCGCTGCTGTCAATATGTCCGCGATCGCCTGGCCACAGATGGAGAGTTCAAGAATGGTTTGGAAATCCAGTTGTCAAAAAAGCATCTCTCTAGGGCAAGACCGAGTCGAAAACTGGAGCCACGGAGAGAGGTAACGGGGAGTGGTTTCAATTATGACTCGGTCTCTGGGCAGAAAGGACAACATCATAACCCATTCTTGGACTCTCGTTCTGTCAGTCAGGAGAATGTACTATTTACTTTTGTGTGTTGATGCGAAACATTCTTTATGCCCTTTAGTGCAGGAAGATTCAATACGATTAACCCAGATGCTGAACATGTAAGATCACCATTACTACAGTGTTTAATATATCTTGGAACCCTAAACCGATGCCAAATAAATTGACTTTCGCTAATCATCCCATGCCGAAAGAAATATTATCTCAATTTTTATGGAAATTCCATTTTGTTCAACTGATTCAACTTTTAATTCCATCAATTACAATAACTATGATTAGCAAGATTGAGTATTTTATTCTTACCTCTTTCAGGCAAGAGCAGTTGTTACATTCAAAACAATAGAAATGAAGGATAGCATATTTGAACTCAAGGATTCTATTCATTAAAAAATTATCCCATTTTTCAAAAATTACAGCCAACTATACATCTAGTCTTCACTGCATCTATCAAATTTACCACAATAATGGTAAAGTTTTATCACAATTTTATAAAAATATGGCTTTAAAAGGTTGGTTTGTTCTGAGGACTTGGTATAGTATAGATCATGGTTATGATTAAATTAAGTCACATTAATTTCAGCAAAGTCCTAGACAAGATCCCACAAAGCTATTAATCATTTCCTTCTCCTTGTTAATGTTCCTTTCATCCACTCCAATTGGAGTAGATGTAATATTTGACACGGTAAGCTATTTTAGAGGGAGAAATATTATAATGTATACATAATTATACATAATTCAAAAAACATCAAGGATGTGCTTTTTTTGCATTCAAGAATCAGTTATTTACATTCGTTAATTTGTTTCTGAAGACTTCAGAGCTCTTAGAGAGTGTTTTAACTATTATTAGCCTGTGTTTATTCATGATTAATTGGCAGTGGAGTTATCAGATGTTTATGCCTTGATCTGAAGCACAATCATCTGCCATGAGGTTTTTTCATTAATGTACAGTATATATATATTTATTTCACAGAGTATGGTTTGCAGCTTTTATGGAACATCTCATCATTCTTAGTCTTTGTATTTTTAGAAAACAGCAACGTTTTTAAGAGAACACAGTGAGAAATCAAGCTCACTTCTAATGCTAATTTTTTATAGATGCCTGCCCATTTTAATTTCATTATTCATCAATAGCAGGGAATAAATCTGTCAACTGACTAGCAAATATACTTCGACAATATACTTAAAACAATATTTTATTTCATAATTAGGAATTGATTTGTTATATAGTGTACATGATTAGTGATTCATTATTGCTTTGATGCTATTTATTGTTAATCTCATTAAAAGTGTAATTGTAATTTGCTCATGGCTTTTTTTTAACATTCTTAGAATTTCCATCATTGTGGTCTTATACCAAGGTATTAGCCCTATATCAAAATGTGATTTAAAAATCTCACATAGCACCAATTGTTGCCAAGCAATAATGTTATTGATATAGTACATATCGATGTATGTACATTAAAAGTAGGCTGATAATGACGACTTTTATTTTAAAGTGATTCCCCTTACTAACATAAATACTTGTTACAAATGAAAGTAAATTTTGTGATAGTAAATTTCTAGGACTTTACCTTTATTTTATAGGTTAGCAAGGGGAATATTCTCCTCAAATTTGTTCTGTCTTATTCCTATCTATCTTAGTCTTTTACGATTGTTTTAAATTATTGTTCCTGCCTCTTTAAAACATATTGTTTATTTATTACAGACTTCCCCTAATTGCTATCCTTGGAATTTCTTAAGTTTCTTCAGCAAAATGTGTACAGTATTTTAGCTGCATATTACTTCAGAAAAGTAAGTCATATATTTTATGGATGAATTGATACTACAGTTCAGAAATAAGCTGCATGACCTTTATGGAAACTGTTTACATAAAATGGTTTTTTTTCTTCATTATAAAACACAATGTGCACAGGACTGCGATTGTTAATTATACAGAGTTTTACCAGCGGTGAAATCTACTTACCTTCCCTACCGGTTCGGAAGCGTGCGTTTCACGTGCGCTTGCGCGCTTTTTCACCCTCTGCACATGTGCAGAACGCTTTGCGCATGCACAGAGGGTTAAAAAGAAGAAAATGGCGACATCTGGGTGGGTGGGCGGAGCCTCACGCTGCCGCCGCTACCGGTTCTCTGAACCACCGGCAGCCGCCGCTACCGGTACGCCCAGACCGGGCCGAACCAGTAGCATTTCACCCCTGAGTTTTACTGACAACAGAGTACTTTGGGGCGATCAAAGATTATATTCTGAAAGTTTCTGTTTTAAAATTGTATAAATTACCAAAGCAAGCAGTGTAGTTCCGCTACCCTAGTTCTGTTTTGTCTAATAACTTCTTCTTTATCATAATTTTTGCATGGTAACAACATTTGTTTAATAACAAAGAAAAATAGATATTATACAGTTGTTAGAAGAATTTTCAATCTGATTACGAGCTGGGTCTCCCAATGAAGGACTTGATGTAAAGGTAGAATTTATTTGACAACTAAACAGCGAAACCAATAATCAACGATCGAAGGTGGCCACAAGTGCATGAGAAAAGTCAGTTATATTTATAGGAGAGTTTGTTTCTTGTTTTAGAAAGCACTGTGAATGTGGTTCGCTTGGGTGAGCGAAACAAGTCAGGTAGGAGAAAATGTGGTTTCTCACCCTGCAGGGTCTTGTAATCGTTGTCTTTTTCTGGGTACATGGTAGTCTCATAGAATTGGAAGGATCATTTATATAACATAGTCTAATGTCTGCTCAGTACAGAAATCCAAATTAAACCATCCCTATTGATGGACAATTCATGTCAGCAAACACGAAGTGATAATGGTTAGTGTAATGGGAATTGCAATTTAATGAAGTCTGTGATTGCAAATGATTTTTTATTATGAAAGTTTACGCAACAGTAAGCAACAGTAAAATTATTAGGCTTTTTTAAAGGGAAAACTTGATTTTGATTCAGGACTAGCTTATAAACTTTGAAAATAAAATAAGTTTACGGCGTGAAAAAATGCAGTTGCTACGTTATGCGGTGCTAAAGAGGGATGTTGTTTGTTTTGCTGTTTCAGTAAACTATGCTGAATCATAGATATTCCTTTTCTTGTGATGAATACAAAATATATTTAATGCCAACCCCATGAGACGACTGTTGAAGTGATTTATTAACACTAACTGCAAGTTAGTGGAGAGTTCAGGAGCTACCTTCAGATTCTCTGTGTTGATATGAAGTCTCAATTCCTCATAAATGGGGCTTGTTGAAATTGATATTTATATACCAAGATAGGCATAGGAAATGACTTATCATTATCAATTCTCTTTATTACTGATGTCACTTGTCCCAGTAGAAAGTATAAGGCATACACCTATTCCTTAAATGAAGAGCCAGAGCACATGACTACCTAGTTCTTTATCTGTGATTGCAAAATGTCTTACTTGTTTCTGCTTTGGTACTATTCTGTATGCATGAGTTCACACAGTTGTTAGAGTAATAACAGCTGCAAAGAGCTCAGAGTCACTAAAACCCATCTGCCCTTGATCTAAAGACTTCCTGCAACAGCTATTGAAGCTTGCCTTCTTGCACAAGCAAACAGGAGTTTGGCTGGGGAATTGTCCTAAGGAAGCAGAAGAGAGACGAAGACAAAAAAGAAGATTGAGTGATAGTTGCTGGTTGTTTTGTGAATACTGAGGTATGATTCGTAATTGCTGCTATTTCACAAATACTGCCAATGGATTATTGTATGTGACGAGACTATTCTTGCTGCTGATCCTCTTGAGGCACCGTTAGAGGTTACTGATTGAAGAATAGATCAAGTCAATGACATCTCTTAGCAACTACATAGATGCATTGTTTACAGGATTATCTGTCTTCTGCCTGGCCTTTTAGGTCTCTCATTCATTCCTGTCATAAATCCATCCACGGTGCTGCTAGTCACCCTCTTCTTCTCTTTCCTTCAAATTTCCCTATCCTTATGGGCTTAAGGGAACTGAATAATTGTAATCTTTGTAGGTGTAGACACATCATGAAACGTGAATATCCTTTCCAAGAGGTTTATTGCTACCCTACCATGTGCTGATTTGCAGCATATTTCTTTACTGTTGATGGTTGTTCATAAAAGGCAGAAGTTATTTACCATCCTGAGTATCACTTCAAGTATCACTTCACTGAGTATCTTCTACCATTCGAATATCTTATTGGAGGCCCTATAAAGGACTTAGAAGGAAATCAGTTCCCCAGAGAACAAGCTCACTGCAAGAGCTTACAGGGAGAGCAAAGGAAGCCGGGGGAAGCACTTCCATTTTTACTGGTTGTACATCAGAACATGAAGATGGAGGAAATTACTTCACAGGGGACGTGCCATGTATATTTTCCTTCCTTTGAATGACAAGATGCAGGAACTGAAGATGAGAGCATTATAGGCAAACCTATCCACTCTTTAGATTGTCAGGGTTAGGGTTAGGGTTGTAGAGAAGGCAATGAGACACATTTAAATTGCAGAGCTGTGCTAACTAGGATCACTATACCACCTTTAGATTTCCCACCCACCTTGCTCAGGGCAGCTGGGGTAGAGTTAACCCAGTAGCCATCTAACTCCACCTCTGAAGAGATCTAGGTTTCTTGCAGGAAGAGGATAGTCAAATTGTGATAGTCAAAAAAAGTTGGTCTTTTGATGGGACTGACCAGCTAGTGATATTCCAGGTTAGAAGGGAAAAAGGATAGTCTTTTGAGGCCCATCAGGAGATACGATTTTGACAGGGGTGGGTTCTAACTTACCTCGCCGCCGGTTCGCTTCCTCCCGCACCGCGTGGCTGTGCTGCGTGGGCACGCATGCGCAGTGCCGAAAACTCAGCTTCTGCGCATGCGCAGAAGCAAAACAAGCAAAAAATAGCCAAAAAAAGCCAAAAACAAGATGGCGCCACATGCGCAGTGCCAAAAACTCAGCTTCTGCGCATGTGCAGAAGCAAAAACCAGCAAAAAATTCCCCCCCCAAAAAAATTTCCAAAGAAAAGATGGCGCCGTCCACGGACCGGCACTGACAGAACCGGCTCTGTGACATCACCACCGGTTTACTACCGGTTCTATTATTATTGTTATTATTATTATTTATTAAATTTGTATGCCGCCCAACTCCCAAGGGACTCTATAGAACCGGTGTGAATCGGGAGGAACCCACCTCTGGGTTTTGACAAGAGGAAGCTGTGAGGTTACTATATTGGGCTAGGAGGTCATCAGCAGCAGTGGTGAAATCTAAAAATTTTCCCTACCGGTTCTGTGGGCGTGGCTTGGTGGGCGTGGCTTGGTGGTCATGTGACCGGGTGGGCATGGCCAACTCAATGTCACTCACGTCAAGGGGTGCCTCGCCTGGCCCCTCCCTCCCAGCCATTCCTTGTCACACCCAGCCTCAACTTATCTATAGTTCTGTAAAAATGTTGTTCACCTTTTTTCGACTTTATTATCTACATACTATAGATGTACTTTCATTGACCACTGAAAGGAGGAAATGGCTCACATGCTTTGCCCAAGA
The DNA here is from genome assembly GCA_003457575.1 of Thermophis baileyi. Taxonomy (NCBI): domain Eukaryota; kingdom Metazoa; phylum Chordata; class Lepidosauria; order Squamata; family Dipsadidae; genus Thermophis; species Thermophis baileyi. Next base: position 4,092,704 of record QLTV01002140.1, read on the forward strand.
GTGTGA
>QLTV01002140.1:4100549-4164846 GCA_003457575.1 Thermophis baileyi
CCTTTAATCCTGTGTTTATTGATGGGATAATTTTCTCTATTCAGCTTTGTTTGGAAGGAAAAATGTTAATCTCTGTTCCTGAAAAGAAGCAGCTTCAGAAATCTGGCTAGTTCCTGTGTCTATTTGTTCTGGTAATTGGTTTAACAAGCAACAGCTACTGTGTTTGCTCCTTTGCTTCATTCTAGTTAGGCTTATCTCAAGTGCTTTTTCTATCTGGGGAGGGGGTCTTCCTTCACTGCTTTAATGGTTCTTGGCACTGTCCTTTTGGGGTGTACTTCCAAGAGGCAGGATACAAGCTTGGCACTGATTAATTTACTGCCTTTCTGGGGGGCATGTGATCTTTCCTTAAATCTGGATGATTTCCTTAGGACAGTGATAGCGAACCTTTTTTGGTTCGCGTGCCAAAAGGGGGTGTGTGCGCGTGCTAGCACGCACACACATGCACACACCCATTCCCTCCCCCCACGCATGCGCACAACCCACCCCCACCCCCCGCGCATGCGCAAAGACCTCACTGAAGCCTGGGACGGTGAAAAATGGGCAAATAGGCAAACCGGAAGTTCGGAAAAACGGACTTCCAGTTTGCCTGTTGGGCCGTTTTTCGCACTCCGGGGCTTCAGGAAGCTTCCCTGAAGCCTCCGGAGTGCAAAAAACAGCCCAACAGCAAACCAGAAGTGCGTTTTTCCGAACTTCCAGTTTGCCCGTTGGGCTCTTTTTCGTACTCCAGGGCTTCAGGAAGTTTCCCTGAAGCCTCCAGAGGGCAAAATGGCCTTCCCCAAGGCCGAAAATCAGCTGGCCAGCGCGCGCATGCGCGCTGGAGCTGACATAGGGCAACGCCTCGCGTGCCCTCTGATATGGCTACGCGTGCCACCTGTGGCATGGGTGCCATAGGTTCACCATCACTGCCTTAGGATATCTTATGAGGTGAGTGAGACCAGCTGGTATCTTTAAGTGGTGCAAATGGATCTAAAGATTGCTTCTCCTGGGTGTGCTCTTTCTGGAGAGCTTAAATGACCTCTCTGCTAAAGGGTCTCACTTTATGAGCAAGAGTTGGCTGCTGAGGAGTTATCATTGCATTTTAACTATTTTAATTCCTCAAGGTGCTCTGGCACGCTGCCTGATTTTTAACTCTAGCTTGCAGGTATTTCTAATCTAATGATTGGTATTTAGGGCAGCTTTTTACAAGCAAAGAAGCTTTTTGTATTTTTGTACAGGTAATCCTTGACTTACATCAGTTCATTTAGTGACCATTCAAAGTTACAATGGCACTGAAAAAAGTGACTTATGACCATTTTTCACACTTACGACCATTGCAGCATCCCCACGGTCACGAGAGGCCAGGCGAGGAGAAGCGCCCCTCGACGTGAGTGATGTTGACTTGGCCACGCCCACCCAGTCACATGACCACCTGGCCAAGCCAGGTGCACATAGGGACTACTCAGAGGGCTGAAAAAGTGATTTTTGACCGGTCCTCGCACTTATGACTGTCCTCACATTTTATGTTTTGTGCCCTATCTTGTCACCGTGGTGAAGAGAAGCACCGCAGTTGTGAAATGAGTGACACGGTTGTTAAGAATGCTGCAACGGGCATAAATGTAGGACGGTCATAAGTGCGAGGACCGGTCATAAGTACAAGGACTGGTCATAATTCACTTTTTTCAGCCCTCTGAGTAGTCCCTATCAGTAGTGGGTTCTAAAACCCTTTACTACCAGTTTGCTCGCGTGCTCACGCAACACTTCTGCGCATGCGCAGAAGCATCCCGGGCGGGTGGTTGGAGCCTCCCGCCACCGCTGCTACCGGTTCTAAGAACCGGTCCGAACCAGGAGCAACGTCCCTATGCCTGTAGCCACGCCCACCCAGTCACATGACCAGCTAGCCACGCCCCCAAATAAGCCATGCCCACAGAACCGGTTGTTAAAAAATTTGAATCCCACCACTGCTTAAAAGTTACTTAATATACTGTATTCTGTAATAAAAAAACCAACAATTCAGCTTCTTATTTATATTGCAGGAATCCAAATCATAAAGCAGCCAAGAGATGCAGCTTTGATTCCAAATACAGCTTTGACTCAAAATAAACATTACCAGAAAGTGCTTTATATGTGATTTGGATTTTGAGGAAATGACACAGGAAACTTTGTAGAAATTTCTGCACAGGATGGGGGCGGGGAGGTGTTAAGCCTCCACAATTACAGTTCTGAGACATAACATGCATGCTATTATTACTCTTTGCAGGAAAAAAATATCTTTAGTGCCTGTAAATTAATGTCAATGATGGGGGGAAAACTTCACTGGGATCGTACAATCACCATGAAAATTATTCTCCCTTTCTCTAGTAAAAAAAGAAAAGAAAAGAAAAATAGGACTAATAATTATGCTAATACTCTACCTAAAAGTTGTAAGTGGGAATAACCCGTATGATGGATTTCAGGAAGTTCAGTATAATTCTGCACATGTTTACTTAGAATTAAGCAAGTCAGTGGTACAATAACTGTATCTGGAGTTGACCTAGAATAGTAGCCAGGTCTGAGTTAGCTACTGGAAAAGAAAAAAAGTTTTCTGCAAAAATATGTAAAGATATGTTATGTCTTGAATCCAACTTGTAAAATTGCTCAGTCTGACTGGTAATGGTAGAATCTGTAGTCTACCATCCTGGAGAGAGCAAATTGGAGAAGGCTACTTTAATTAAATAAACAAGTGCATTCCTCATTTTATGATATATTAAAATTGTTGTAAAGTGTTAAAAGGGAAGAATGAAAACAAATATCATGAATGGTTTTATTTCAAATTCCAAGGTTGCGTGTTTTTAACTGGGTCCATTTTTTATGATTCACTCAGTCTTCAACAAAGTTAAACTTAAAAATCTAATTTAGACAAAAAAGAATTCATGTTCTCTGCAGTTCATAACAATCTTTTTTTTTTTTACACTTCGTTTGGGACCACAATTCCAGTTTGCATATTTCACTAGTAGCCTTCTTCAGTGTGGTAGCCTCAACCTGCATTGCAATTCTAAAGACTTCTAGCCAGTTTCAAAAAGTTGTAGTCTAACATGTTTGGAGGGCACAAGGTTGGAGAGTACTCAAGAGATTCCATATTCATTGCAGCTGACTCCATCAAACAACGCTGGAATGCATGAATCACTCTGCATATGATGAATGCAGTGCAGTGATGGAAATCTGAGCACATGGAGAGAATTTATATATATATAGGTAGTCCTTGACGTACGACCACAATTTAGCCCAAAATTTATGTTGCTAAGTGAGAAATTTGTTAAGTGAGTTTTGCCCCATTTTATGAATTTACTTGCCATCTTTGTTAAGTGAATCCCTGCAGTTGTTAAATTAGTAACACAATTGTTAAGTGAATTTGATTTCCCCATTCCCTATTTGCTTGTCAGAAGGTTGCAAAAGGTGATCACATGGCCCCAAGACACTGCAACCGTCATAAATGTGAGTCAGTTGTCAAGCATCTGAATTTTGATCGCATGACCATGGGGATGCTGCAATGGTCATAAGTGTGAAAATGGTCATAAGTCACTTTTTTCAGGACTGTAACTTTGAACAGTCACTAATTGAACTGTTGTAAGTCGAGGACTACCTGTATTTTAGAAGTAGTAGAAGTAAAATTAATGCTGAAGTGAAAATTAATTGCTACACTAAAAGTGGCTGGCCAATAGGAATATTGCATTATTGGTTAATTGGTGTAATTATTTGTATACCACACGAATAATGGAAACAATTAATTGAAAATTTAAAAAGAAATGAGAGACCAAGCAGTTAAATAGATAACAAAGTGAGCAGTTCATTACAATCAATACAAAACAGAATTACTAAATGGTGGATTTATAACAGTTAAATAGAATTCAACAAGGCACTGAGAGCAGAGATCTCAAGTTGTAGTTCTGATGAGTTGTGCTCAGCTAAAAATAACCGAAAATATGCAGTGACAGGATATTAATGAGGTAGCTGAGTTAACGGAAAAGGACTTTGTTAAGACAAGTTCGTTATAAACATCCTTATCACTGTAGTTCACAGAGCTCAGAGAAGTAAACAAAACATGCTCCCAGTCCTTGTTTAATGGTGGCCTGCTGCCTCAGTTGAACATCCGAGGTGCTATGGCAATTGATACTCTTCTGAAGAACCCATCGGTTTATGAGTAACTTCAGAGTTACTTTATGAATAACATCATTAAAAATGCAACTGCTCTATAAACCAAAAATAAAGTTATAGCATACTATTATAACAGAAATAATTCTGCTATCTTCATATAAACCAGCGGTTCTCAACCTGTGGGTCGTGACCCCTTTGGGGGTTGAACGACCCTTTCACAGGGGTCGCCGCACGCGCTAGCCCGCCATCTTGGTGCCACCGTCAGCAGGGCTGAAATGCTCCCGGTTCAGCCGTGCCTGCGGGTCGCCGGACAGCCAGTAGCGACGGAGATTTCGCCCACCTGCTCGGATGCCGCCATTTGGGTTCTTTTACCCTCTGCGCATGCGCAGAACACTTTGCGCATGCGCATAGGGTAAAAGAACCCAAATGGCAGCGTCCGGGTGGGTGGGCGAAGTCTCCCACTTCCGTCGCTACCAGCTGTCCGGCGACCCACAGGCACGCCCAAACCGGGAGCATTTTGCCACACCCCCTTTGTCACCTCATCGCGCGTGGGGAGGGGGTGAGGCAGGGGTCGCGGCAGCGGGGCGGGGGTCATGGGGGGGTCGCGGCATTAGGAAGGTTGAGAACCACTGATATAAACATTCTCTGCCAGAGACAGCATTCTTTCCTTTATACAAAATTACCTCTTACTCTATGGTTACAAAAAAAACCTCTCTCTTTTTTTTTCTATAATCCAGAGGCAACATTTTTTTTTTAATTAATGGACGTTTACATTTGGAAGCAGTTACAGTCATTTGGGAATTAAAGGCTTTGCTGGACCTTTATTACAAAATTATACAGTGGAAATTGTATGAACAATTGAAAGAGGGAACTCTGACTGATTTCTGCTGCCTATCAGAGTTGGATCCATGGCATTATCTGAATAAAGATTAATGCATGCACTCTCCAACTAATGATCACCTGTAAATGTCTTGTATCTTTCGTCATCCTGTACTTTATTTATCTATGTTCCACATCTAGGCAATGATATTGCATTTACTTGAGTTAAAATAGATTCGAAATGCAAACATTATTTGTAGGGTCCACATTTGTTATTTCTCTGGAATAATCAAATTGGCTCATGGATGCCCTAATTGGGTTCTTTTAGTTGTGAATATGTCATCCATTTATTATAAGATATGCTTGTAAACCATAGTCAATCAGCTTTGCATGCAGTAGAATAGGTATATTGTATACTGTCTGCAAAAAAATATTTGTTTGTTTGTTTATTGGATTTATGTACCGCCCATCTCATCTGGAGGTGAGTCTGGGTGGCTGACAAACATTAAAATCAGAAATATTAGAAAGATAAAACAGTAATAACGGTAATCATAGTTATACTAAATATTTATCATTAAAAGATTAAAAGAGGGGCAGAGAAAGGATCACGAAGACCTAGTGGGGGAGGTAGAACTTTTCTCAATCTATCAACTGCCTCCAGAGTAATCCTTCCCTGTTGGGACCCCAGGCCTGCTGGTAAAACCAGATCTTCAGGGCCCTTACGGAAGGTCAGGTGGGTCAGTGCAGATGTCACCTCAGGAGGGTATGATATTCCATAGGGCTAGGGTTAGGGTTGTTCAATGCTATGGCAAAATTTCAAATGATAAAAATTTCACCAGGGGAGATGCCTGTGTGTGTGTGTGTGTGTGCATGCGTGCATGCGTGTGTGCATGCGTGCGTGTGTATCTCTGTGAAGGTATTTGAGGTATTTCTATTACTGTTTCAGCAAATAAAATAGGGAAATGTGTATGAATGCAAAGGTTCAAGATCACGGGGACCTTGGAAATACATTTCAGATCTTTGCTTAAACATTCAAAATTAGAATTGGACTAAGCCTGTACTATGTGTGTGGTTGTTATATGACTCACAGAGGTGTTTAGTTTTTCCTCTCCCTATTAACCCTGCATTCATGTCCTTGAATACTTTTTGCTCACAGTGTGTAATTTACTATGACTGAAACATCACTGAGGCAAGAAAAGAAAATGTAAAACTCATGCAGCAGTAATTTATTCCCGTTAACCCTACTGTCACATAAATTAAGGGCTGGTGGGTCATGAAAATAAGTGTGTTTGTTTTTGCTTGTGGCACTGCATATACAAGATCTTCCATGCTATCTCAAGTCCTACACAGAGAAGTTGTGTAATGCATCTGGGAAGCATCAGGTTGGAGAAGCCTAATTTAAAATAATGGTCCAAATAAAGCCATGTCATCTGACTCAAGTTAGCTTTCTACAATCTCAGATACATGCACTTCAACTTTCAGAATTCTAATGAACTGAGAATGCTAGGAACTGGATTGCATATACATGGAGGACATTCAGATTTGGAATGGATGCCCCAGGCTTTTCAAATAGGGAAGAATGCAATGATCTCCCTCTCTTTTGTCATTCCTAGCTTATTACTGTTGAAGAAAAGAAGTTTATTTCAGATGTACAATTCAACTTTGGAATCATCATTCTGTGGGATCCAGCACCATATCATGCCAGTATTTATGAGGTAAATTTCATTGGTGTACAGTATACAGGATCAATGTTCCCTCTAAGCTGCGCGGCTGCGCGGCCACGCACGTGACAGGGAATCGCCGCACGGCAGTTTCCAACTGCCGCGCGGCGATTATCAATGTCAAAGGGAACATTGTACAGGATGTCTAGAAAAGTTGGTGGGCCATGCGATAGTACCACATTTCATATGTACTTCCTTTTACCGTAGTATTTCATTGAGATGTTTTCTGGTCTCCAATTTAAATGAACTCCTTTTAGGGAGTTTTCTTTTAATATAGCCTTACTATCAGCATCACACAAAATATTCCTGCTTGGGAGATTGGCAACAACCATTTAACGTAGTTTATAAGTTTTCAAATAAAGCTGTTCTCAAAGGTCTGAATATTGTATTGCTGGTGCGACAGACACGCAGTAGCAAAGCACAGTATAAATATAGTTTACTGCCTTCCTACTCTTCTCAAAAGCATTACTGTGTCGCTTGGAAGTAAAGAACACAATATCTTTCATATTAACTCTTTTCACTGTTAATTTGATTGTTTCACTTTGTGCTTTGTAAAACAAAAATGTTTTTGAATTTAACATATCTATAACCACAAGAGAGAGCTCTTGTACAAGGAATCATTGCTTAAAACTTACCTGTATTTTTTTCTGGACTAGTTAGTTTATTCTTGAACTATATCTGGGGAAAAGATCCAAGGACATTTAGACCAGTACATTTAAATTCTATTACATTTTGTATTTATTTAATGATATGCTATTTTCTATTTTATGCTGTATCATTGCTGTAGAGATAGCAGAAGGAGCTCCTGTAAACACACACACACACACACACACACACACACACACACAAAAACACACACAATTACTTGAGATTGTCATTTCAGCAACAATTGTTATAAGATTTGCAATTAAGAGCTTTCTTTATTCCTACTTTTTATACTACATCATATAAATACTTATATAATGTTTAAGAAATTTATAAATGAATGTTACTTTACATTTAATATCTTACCTTTAATAGTTTAATATTCATTTTTAAATCTGTTTAATGAAAAGACATTTTAAGGTCAGATCTGCCATTTACTTGCTAGAAATGAGTAAGAGAAGACAGGATAAAAGGATAAAAATTCATCAAGAATGGAAGAAATCCAACCGGAAATTGGTTCCTCTTTGTGTGTGTGTCTGTGTCTGTGTGTGTCTGTGTCTGTGTCTGTGTGTGTCTGTGTCTGGGTCTGTGTGTGTCTGTGTCTGTGTGTGTCTGTGTCTGTGTCTGTGTGTGTGTGTGTGTGTGTTTTCACAATGCTGCCCTCACAAAATGAGTGAATTAAGTAGCCTNGCTATGTATGTGTGTGTAAGTGGCTATATATGTCTGTATAAGTGTATAAATCTGTGTGTATATTGGTCTGTGTCTGTGTGTGTGTCTGTGTCTGTCTGTGTCTGTGTCTGTGTCTGTGTGTGTCTGTGTCTGTGTCTGTGTGTGTCTGGGTCTGTGTCTGTGTGTGTCTGTGTCTGTGTCTGTGTGTGTAAGGTTGTACTTGTGATGAAGATTGGAAGCTACTTCTTTATATTTTTTTCTTTTCTTTTTTTTCTATATACACTTTATTCTTTTTTTAACTTTCTTTTGTATTTTCTTTTCTCTCTGTTGTTAAAACTTTCAATAAAAATATTTTTTTAAAAGGATCATATTTCCAAAGAGGAGATTTGCAACTCATTTTCATTTCTGGCTTCAGTGGTTTCAGAAACCAGACTACCGTTTCTTTGAAAGCTACAAGCATTATCGGAAGAGACGTCCCAAGCAGCCTTTTTATATCCTGAATCCCTACATGCAATGGCAGCTCTGGGATATCCTTCAGGAGAACTCACCGGAGGATATTCAGCCAAATCCACCCTCTTCTGGCATGCTTGGTAAATCTTTGGTTTCTCCTTTTGATTTGTATCCCTATTTTAGAGAAATAAAGTACAAAGATGATATTATGTACAATATACAGGTAGTCCTTGACTTATGTCCACAATTTCTGTTGCTAAGTAAGACATTTGTAAAGTGAGTTTTGCCCTAATTTACTATCTTTCCTGCCACAGTTGTTAAGTGAATCATTGCAATTGTTAAATTAGTAAGTTAGAAAAAGATTGGTATGGAATCCTTCAAGTTTTCTATCATTAGAGGTTTCTGGGCAAAAGAAGGGATTTTTTTCCCCTTTGTTTTGTTTTGTGTTACTATTAATATGCCTAAAATTATCTCTTTTTCTCTTTTCTAGGCATTGTTCTTATGATGCACTTCTGTGATGAAGTGAATGTTTATGAGTTTCTCCCCTCTAAGAGGCAAACAGACATTTGCCACTATTACCAGAATACCTTTGATCAAGCATGCACATTGGGGGCCTACCACCCACAGCTCTTTGAAAAAAATATGGTGAAGCACCTTAATCAAGGCACAGATGAAGATATTTACAATTATGGAAAAGTGACTTTACCAGGTTTAAGGAAAGCACAATGTTAGCAGTGTGAATCCCATATTCTGGGCTTGGAAGCCTGTCTTGAATCACAAGGCACTTTAATTTTTAAAAGTAAGAGTTGTAAGGGCCCTGTCAAGAAACCAAGGTGCATTTCTTCCATTCAATTTGCCTTAATTCAGGATTGCAACATGTGCCAGAGATATATACAGCATTCTGCAGAATGCATTTCTAATGAGTGCCAAGAATGTAATTACCCATCAGTTATTACAGAAAAACAATGAAAAATCTATTGGTTTGTGTCTAATTTTTGTGACTGAATTTAAAAAAAATACACCATTTTGGGCAGTTGCTGCTTCAAGGCTTCTAGATGAGGCTTCCACATTTTAGAAACAAGCCAGTGGTGGAGGGACCAGGATTTCTGTGCCTTGTTGTCAGACGTGTCTGTTCTGCACTATTCAGAAGTCAATATAAGAATATGATCCAAGAGTGTGAGAAGAATATATGAATTTAGAGAGCCATTTGTAAGGCCAGGCATGCCAATAGACAAATAAAGACTGGAAATTCACAAAGTCCACATTCTGGACAGAGAGGGCTACTGGTTTGAAAAGGAGTAAAAGAGGCCATATATGTTAAAATTGAACAGCCATCTCTCAATAGAGGGGAAGGGATAGACACCACCTATCTCCTGTTTATAACACAATCCTTTCAGCAGCTCCAAGAAGATTCTAAGTCCATTTGCACTCTGATTCAGGAGACCCTGAGGGCATAGATAAACCGCCCAAGGGGCCTCAATGACTCTTAGAGAGCTAATGACCCACCTTGAAAGTGCTAACGACCAGATGACTGCAAAAAGTATAAATCCTTCCATTCCACAGCATTCAGTCAGAACTGAGGATGCTTCTTAGATAAGAAGCGAAACATCTTCAAGAAAAAAGAAAGTCAAGTTGCCTGTTGAAAAAGCACCTTTGTGACAGAATCTCCATAGATACTGGAAATGAGAAATAATATATCACTGTTAGAGGAATGAATCCCAGCACTGAGCTCAAGCCTTTACCAAGACATTTTGCAATCCAAAGTGAAGGACGAGATGACTTTCCATGTTTTATCCAAAAGTTAATACTCCAGTGCTCTTAAAGGTAGCAGAGTAGTGTAGCAGGCATGGGATATGCCACTTTCCAACATCTTACGGCTGCTAGTTATCAGCATTTACTGTCTGAAGCAAGTGCCCCATTCTGTAGGACCAATTCTGGAGGAGCTGAACAAATGCTATTCCAAATTGGATGCTGCAGATACTATAAACAGTGCCAAATTCTGTTAAATGCCTGATATGCTGTGATACTTTCAATATCACTAAAATAAACCCAGTATTAAGAATTGGAAAGTAATTTTTACAAATCTAATTGGATGCATCTTCCCTATATGTCATTAAAGATGGAGCTATGAAAAATGTGCTTTACTTTGTTTCCAGAATATGTTTTGCAGGGAAAGACTTTTTCTACAGATTCTACAATTTCTATATAGTCTGGATAATTTTGAAAATACATGTGTTTTTCATAGATGATGTTGAAAAAGACCAAAACTCAATTAATGCTAGTATATAACCTTAGGAATGTTGCTGTTTTTCACATATGTATATTCATATGCACACTCACTAGTTTATACACAATACACTTCCTCTGAGCACATGGCCCAGGCTGTTTCATTTTAGCTGATTCATCAAAAGAACTAAACTGCTAAGATAATAATGTGTTGTGACAGCTTGTTTAAGTCACTTTCTAAACTCAAATGTTGACAGGGGTGCCGTTTTTGTCATGCCATGTTTCCCCAACTCTCCACCCTCTTAGTTTCAGTGAGGAAAACATTGGCAGAGGCTATTCTAAGTACAATCTGATGAATTGAAAAGCAGTAGCTCTAAACCAGGGGTGTCAAACTCACATCGTCACGGCGGTGTCACGTGACATATCAGGACTTTTCCCCCCTTTGCTAAACCGGGCATGGACGTGGCCAGCGTGTGACACATCTGGCCTGCAGGCCGGAAGTTTGGCAGCCCTGCTCTAAAGTATCCTCTGATCACTGTTTCAGGACTGTGCAACTGTGCAACTGAGGAACACTATTGTTGGTATAATTACACCTGCAACACTTTTTGCAGCCATAATTAGTGCTTCAAGATGATCAGACCTCCTTTTATCAAAAAAAGGAACAGTTGCATCCATCCTAGCAACCTAATGAATATTTCAACATCATTTTGTTTTGTTATATTTGTTTCACCTTGCCACTGTTTCAAATATATTATAAACTTTTTTTTTTACCTTCCTGAGGCTTGCTTTGATACTTGCTTTGATACGACTTTGTTCAGATATCTTCATATTGATAGATATGAAAGGGCTACTTTGGGTATTATTTCTGAAGTAATTTGCTACGTTGACTTTAATACTGTTCTTTTAAAAGAAAAACAAATGTATTAATATAATGTTGTCGGTGAACAATTAATATTTTTTCCAGGACAAAAGAGTATTCTAAAACATTATGATTACTGGTCGTCCTTGACTTACAACAGTTCGTTTAGTGGCCGTTCAAAGTTACAATGGCACTGAAAAAAAGTGATTTATGACCGTTTTTCACAGTTATGACCTTTGCAGAATCCCCATGATCATGTGATCAAAATTCAGAAGCTTGGCAACTGGTTCATATTTATGACCATTGCTGTGTTCCAAGGTCATGTGATCCCCTTTTGCGAACTTCTGACAAGCAAAGTCAATGGGGAAGCCAGATTCACTTAACAACTGTGTTACTAACTTATCAACTGCAGTGATTCACTTAACAACTGTGGCAAGAAAGGTCATAAAATGGGGCAAAACTCAACAAATGTCTCACTTAACAACAGAAATTTTGGGCTCAATTGTGATCATAAGTGAAGGACTACCTGTACAATGATAACATTATAGTCATACCATAGAACTAGGCTAGCCAAACTTTTACCTGGTTATTGTGCTAACCTTATTCTAGCTGCTTTTTGGTTTCATGTATTCCTTATGTATGTAACCAGAATGTAGCCCATATATGAAAGAGGGTCAACATCCATTTGAATAACTCTGTAGTTGATGAAATAATAAATTCCTCATAAGATTCCAATTCGTTATCAGCTTTAAGTACAGTATGTAATTATACATAACAAAATTTACGGTTTTGAGGAATACAGATACAATTTGTAGAAGGTAACATCAATATCTCAACTTCTAATTTACTAGTGTATATAAAACCAACTGGATAAACACCAGCTGTTTTACTCTTACAATTAATCTATATACATTTATTTGAATTTCTTTAGTCAGATCACTGTCTGGTTTTTCAAGTATCTTAATAATAAGGGCAGATATAAAACTTCCCAAGGCACTGAAGAGATATCTGTGGAGATTGCACAAAATAGCCATCCTCAACTAAAACTTGGGTAATTAGAGCAAACCTTAATTATGCATTCTTTCTACATGAAATGGTATCATATAAATTACTCCATCCAGCCACAGCATCTGAAACAAGTATATAATAAGTCCTCTTTAACCAATTTTACATACCTGAAAAATGTTGTTTTCCAAAACCATTTGAAGGCAATGATGTCATTCAATAATGTTATATTTTTAATGGACTTGGATCAAAAGAACTACTCTTAAGATCCAAATCCCAGCCAATATTAAATGCTTTTCATTTTTGCTCCAAAATGTACCTTGTCTCAAGGTGTGTTTCTTTACTATTTTTATATGCCTGTAAATAATTGTTCTATTAAGAAGTGTTTGCATTTTTTTTTCAATTTAAATCTGTAAAGCATCAATGTCTGATTTGTAATAATGTTCTTTAAAATAATTTGAAATAACTCTGAAGGACCCAAAGATGTATAATTTGTAATAAAACTTTTGTAAAGTCATTGTTTCTATTCCTATTTGCTTCATGACATTTCATTAGCTGAAGTGAAATTAGAATTTGAAACTGTGCGGATATGATGTGAGTCAATTGAAATACACTGGCAGAGGTGTCAAACTCGATTGCATCGCGGGCCGGATCATGACGATTGTGACGTATGGGGACTTTTTTTGCCTTTGCGGAGCCGGGGGAGCGTGGCCTGCGCAGGCCATATCCGGACCGCGGGCCACCTGTTTGACACCCCTGAAATACAGCTTGGAACTGAAACTGGAGAATAAATTACATAGAGCCCTCATCTTCTCTGCTGGAAACAGCAAGCAAATAGTCTTCTACATCTCCAGCTAGCTACTGCAGGGTTGTTGAAAGCTCTACAATTAAATTTATTAGAAACAGAAGAATAACAGAATAAAATAAAATTTGCTAAATAGAAAAATTTTGAACATGCAAATATACCAGGAAATCTATTACCCTATTACCTTAGACATAGGAAATACAAAAATACCATAATTAAAGAGTCGAAATTGTTACATTCAAGATCAGAAACAGTAACAGAATTGGCAGTTTTTTAAAAAAAAAATTTATATTCCAAGACTAATCTTGATGAAGCTGCTGTGGATAAATATATTGAAAAGTCAGATGTTGAATTCGGCCTCCTGTAGCCATCAGCAGATTATAAGATTCTTTTTTACCCAAGGGGGTCAGTTTATTCCTTCTGCTTTGCGCATATATAAAGCTAAAACCATGGCCCAAATTCTCTATGGTATCCCCATTTGGATACGAGGTTTCAAGGACTGTATTGAAACAACTCAGGCCGCCTTTCTCAGGAAACTTCTAGGTCTTCCTCCCTGCGTTGGATTTGCTTCGATGTACCTGGAACTGGGCATTCGTTCACTCGAATGCATGGCGTGGATTAATACATTCAAATGGTGGTTTCGGGTGCTCTTTTCAGCAGTCCCTGGTAGCTACCTTTCCCTGGTGTTTGCTGACTCTCATACTTCCCGTTGGGAGAGGGAGCTGATGAAGAAACTCCACTTGTTGGGTTTTTCTTTTTTTGCTTTGGGAAATTATGGTCTTAAGGAAGCCCAATTTAGGGTAGTCCAACGGCTTGTTGACATAGACTTGCAATATTTAATATCTAGAGCCAACAAAACCTGCTCCCCTCTGACTTTTAGCCATTTTTAATGTTTTGCCCTCAGCACTACTCGATGGACGATTCAAGAGGCGCCCGCTCAGTGAGCATCTATGCCCTTGTGTTAGCGCTGAGGTTGAAACAGTGGCGCATGTCTTATTACACTGCCCTATGTATAATACAGCAAGAACCAAATTATTGCCTTTTCTTAGAATCGATCCCTTTGGCCCTAATGCTGGTAATCTGGTTCTCTATTGTCTAGGGGATGATTTACCCTATATTACTTCACTGGTTTTTAAATTTTTGTTAAGAGCTGTAACTATTAGGGGAGAATGCTGTTATTCCCTTTAGCCAAGGCTTTTGGTGCTAAATGTTTTGTTGTATTTGTACTTTGGTCTGTGACTGTAAATAAATTTTACACCATATTGAAAAGTCAGTTTGAAAAGTATGGTAATGGTGAACATAGGCAAATACCAAGTACACCTATAACTGTTGAAGAAATGAAAAAAAGTACAGAGCCAGCTTTCTATATTGCAAAGATGCCTTGCCATTTCATAGGGCCTGACAATGTAGCCTCTATCTCATTGGTATCCTGCTGCCAAAGCATTTTGTGATTTAGGCTCTTACCATCTTTGGCTCCTCTTCCAAGTGACAAGGGGAAATAAAAACTATAGCTTTTACACCAACCCTGCCCAAAATCCACTGCTTTTGCCTTTCATTGTTTATTAAATCCATCCCTCATTGGGTCATCATTTCAGTAATATTTCCTTACCTAAACAGTGAAACAGAATTACCAAGGGCAGGCAAAAAAAAAATTTTTTTTTTAAATAATAATGGGATCAGGAGTGACTTCCAGTTTCCTGCTGGCTTCTTCACTGAGTTTCCTTGTGCGAATCTAGTAGGGAGCACCATAAATCTTCCTTCTTCCCTTTCCTCTTCTCTTCTCTTCTCTTTCCAGCAGACAGGTAAATTACTGCTTCTGGGGTGCGGGGGGGAGGGCAAGGGATTAGCAGACCAGCTGGGAAACTGTCACAGAACATTGAAAATGAAGGTCGTGTGATTGCAGCAGTAGTCAGTAGCACTTGAAAAAGTCACATCTTTTCCAAACTTCATTCCCTTGGGAGTCACAGGTCCTGTACTTTCATTCTGTAAGTTAATCCATTTGGGTTCAAAAATGGTTGCCCTTTGATGCACCATTTCACACAGTTAAATTCATGACAACAAGAAATGTTGTAGCATATAGATTTCATTTGACTGGAGGTGGAGGGAAGCATAGCAGTTCAGTTATTTCGTTTTCCTGTCCAAAAACTCTCTGTAGTGCAGTATTCCATCTTAATGAATTTTTTGACTGAATAGATATTTTAAAATAAATATTGTGTTGATTAGTTGAGCTTTCTTTCATATCTCAGTATTATGCATAACCATATTGAATGCTCCAATGGCAACTCCCTTCACCCCCTTTTACATAAGCCCATGGAAGAGGAGAGCCAACCCAAATAATTTTTTTGTGAGGGCAACATTACTGATTCATTGCTAAGCCAATAATTTACCATGCCTCAGCCTGGTAAAAGATGTGATGTTGTTTTCTTGGCTTCTTCCGATATGTGTTTTTGTCTATCTTACAGCTTTGGTATATTTCCTAGTAGTCTCTAATCATAGTGCTAACCAGATGTCACTTTGCTTAGCTTCTGAGCCTCAACAGGTTATAAAAAGATTGAGATCCTTATAAAAAGATTGAAAATATAGCAAACATGGGCAATTCACAATTACTGTACCATGCTGGCTCTACTGAGTATGTTCCTCAGAATTTATAGAGTACAAATTATATAAAAATTGAATGTGAAATTATAAAGAGATAAATATTCTTCCATCAGTATTAATCTGAGTAAGGCAAAATCAGAAATGAAAGATGTAAAAAGAGTTATACTATTTGAAGGAATCCATTATTAACTGAAAATTGATTAAAATGTTTAATTTGGAAGATGTGATATTCATAACAGTCTCCTTGCTATGCCTTCAAGTTAGTAAAAATTGGCAGATGAAAAGATGTTTATCTATTTTTCATTCAATTCTATTCCCTCCAGTGGTGGGTTGCTGCCGGTTCGGACCGGTTCTCCCATACCGGTGGCGGAAATTTGCACCCGCTCGCCGAACCGGCAGCGATGGCCGGCTGTCCACACCCCCGAACCGGTTCTCCAGTCACCGCGGCTGGCAAAGAACCCTCTGTGCATGCACAGAGGGCCATTTCCCTGATGTGATGTAGGCACGTGCACGAGCGATGCGAACCGGTAGGGAAGGTAAGTGGAACCCACCCCTGATTCCCTCATATTGTTGGAGAATATTTTATGGAAAAGGTGCAGTATTACCAGTCTTAGAGCTTCGCATGTGTGCTACTTCTGCCAGCAACAGATCTACTGGAATTCTTAACAGTCTTAATTGTCCACTTAAGGCTAATCCACTTAACTGAATATTGCTTGGAAATCAAAATCTCCACACCCTGCAATAGCAAGGTTTGGAATTAAGCTCAGAAGGAATTGAGATGCCTTAGAGCTGTACCATTGATGACATCAGTTCTTGGAGATTTCTAACCCCCCTCCTTGGGGTCAATGGAAACTCAGAATTTTATGGTCATCATGACACCATGGGTTTTTCCTGTCATCACTAGCCTGATCCATATTGCAGGCCATGTGGATCCATTCAATCCGGTTGGTCAACCCATGACTAGGGCATTGGGAGAAGTTGGTCTGGAGACAGAAGAAAATTCCTTTTATGGCTTCATTTAACTTTATACAAAGATTTGTTTCTGGGTGGATTCAGAGACACATTACCAAGAGTGACCTTGGTATGGCAAAAATTAGTCACTTTTTCTTTGCACTGTGCTGTGGTTATCATGCTGTTACCAGGATCTTCAGCAGATTTCACTTAATGCTCAGTGTGGTTTCCTGGCTTGCTTACGTGCTGGATCCACTTTAAACATATGGCAGATGACACATAAACTCATAAAAATGGCTCTGCTTTTGTTTGGAGTGCAACATATTGCTGTCCCATTTCCCTTCAGTATCTCTCTGTCTTTATTAAACATGCCATGTCAGCTGCCCAATCCAAAATCAAACTATGGATAAGGGCAATCTTATTAAACATTGATCTGGCATTTAATAACAGCAACTAGAATTGGGGCCAGCCAGTATCCAAGGGCCTGGCATCAGAAGTAAATAATGAGGGGTGAAAAGTGGGAGTGATCTCAGCCATGGGTCTTTCCATCCTTGTGATTTGCCCTCCTGCAGACTTGCACCATTATTCCTTTGTCTATCATGAGCAAGATGCCCATTGCCCACTTCTCTGCCCCTACTTCCATCACGCCCCCACCCTTCCAGACCATGGAATCCATCCAACTACCACAAGCAGACACATACATACACACACACACACACACACACACACCAACAACAACAACAACAAACCACAGTAACTTCCTTCAATAGCTCCTGTACTGTTCTCAAGCATTCAGCAACCTGAAGGCTGTTCTACTGAGACAGTTAAACCAACAATCCACATGCAACCCTCAAAGATTATTTAGATAAACTGATCAGTAGATCAGTATTTCAAATTTTGCAAAATTAAAGAACCAGTAGATATTTTGCCATTTATTGTAAATCGAATTGTGATGGTTTTCCATTTCTTTTAAGAAAATTACCAAGTAATTATTAGATCATATACACTGTGCTACTAATTTGTATGTACAAGTTTTCATCACCACACAGATATGTTTCCTGACTTAAGTATTTTCCGCAAATGTTACTTTTTTCTCCCCTTTGTTTTTTGAAGGAATATTACTATACACATACACACAACTTCAGTTTTCTTTTTCTCCACTTTTTATTCACGTTTATTATAAGATAAAATTTAAATAGAAACAAATATTGATAAAGTTAAAGAAAGAAAAAGAGAATTGTAGAAAGAAGTGAAAGTTTAAGAAGTTTATCTGTACAAGTACCGCACTCTAGAAATTTAGAATAAAAATTCAGGTTGGCAATTTAGAGCTCAAATATTGCTTGTTCTCCTCAAAAAATGTTTTTAATTGGTTCCAGGAAAGTTCACAAGAAAATGGATATATAAATTAAAATATATAACATTCCATAAAAAGCTTTATATAAATTAATCTAGTTATTGTACTTTATGGTAAGGTGATTGCAGCCTGGCTGAAGCACCTACATTTTAAACTATAGTAAAATGCAATAGTTTCTTCCTGCCAAGTGTGGACCCCTGAAAGATGCTGTTTTACTCTGTGATAAACCACAAGATGCAATATTATTTCCTTAATGTTGAACAACAGATTTATTAGTCACTGTTTTCTTCTATACTAAATAGCCATCTTTTTTCATAAAAGGACAGAGGCACCCAGCACCCTTAAATTCCTCCCCTCAGAAGAAACCCTTCAGAATTGTAGAGTTTCTAAGTAAAATAGAGATGATATTTTAAACTAAAATGTTAGTGTTGAAATGTGCAACCAAAAGTTTCAAGTGGATTTCCTTTCAATCAGCATATTACAATAACTCACCAGGCTTTCATTGAAGTCATTTTTGGGGAAACTCCAAAGATGATCAAGTTCAACTTTTTTGAATTTCCGCAAGACTGCCTTGATTTTGAATGTTGATATGGTCATTCTGACCTCAGTGTTAGTATATGAAATTGTTTTAACACAGGAATATGACAGGGCTGATTAATCTAACAGAAGAAAGAGTGATGGACAAAAAGCAGGCTGAGCAAAAGGACTCATCATCCTGAAGAGAGAGGGGGGAAAATCCAAGGTGGAAGCAAACAGAAGAATATAGTGAAATCCTTAAAATTCTGAAAGGTAAGTTCTTTTGAGTAAATATGTCTAGATACTTCCAAATAAATCTTTCATTGTTATAATTGTCATACTTCAGTCATAACATCTTATAGTATAGTCTGACAACTATATTGTTCATTGTAAGTTTTCAGTGCCTTCCCCATATTTTTCATTTTAAAAAAATGGAAAAGCTACAGTGATAGAAACCATCTATCCACAAGCACCGCACTGCAGCTGATCACTAATTAGATTGGAAAATGTTCAGTTACATGGTTCTGCCTATGACTTTAGCAACTATAAGCAAATATTGCATTTACGCAGCCTTATACTGCAGCTTGCAAAAATAATTATTTGCAGACTATACAGCAGGCAACAATTCAGTACTACATAAATAACTTTTGATTTTGTTTCAAACCAGACAGCTGTTAAAAAGTGCAGATATGAACTCTGGAAAAAGATCCTTTGCAAGTCAGAGTTCAAAACTGTAAAATTTATCTTTATTCTTGAAGCATTATCATGGCAATGTCTAATATCTATTTACATGGCACAATCTCTCAATATAAATATATATACATATACATATATCCATTCTTTTGATTAAAAATAATTTATAAGATGCTAAAAATGAATTTAAGAATATTCAAATGTATAATTAAAAGTAATTTAAAAACAATTGTTGAAACTCTGCAATCTCAAGCACAATCTATACCAGAGGTCTTCAAACTTGGCAACTTTAAGACTTGTGGACTTCAACTCCCAGAATTCTCCAGCCAGCTGGAGAATTCTGGGAGTTGAAGTCCACAAGTCTTAAAGTTGCCAAGTTTGGGGACCCCTGATCTATACTTTATATTAGTATTTTATATTGCATGACAAAATGAAAATCTATGTTGTTCAAGCTTCCATAAACACTTCCAGAAAAGGGAGAGAGGGGGAGAGAGAGAGAGAGAAACAGAGACAGAGAGAGTTGTTCAGGTGTATTTATAATTGGTTAAGAATATTTGGGGGCCAATAGGAGCAAGCCTCTAGTTTGATGGAGGCCTTGAGCAATTCCTTTCCAATTAGTTCCCATCTGCTTTATGGGAATAATTATACTAACTTTCTAAGATTATTGCAGGGATTAATATAGCTGTACTTTACACAATTGAACCGCTTAGAGAGGGCTGTAAAGCACTATAAAGCAGTATATAAGTCTAAGTGCTATTGCTAATTCAAAATTGTACATAAGTATAAAACATAATGCTTAATATGAATTTTATACATATATTAATTATGTAATAAATAAATAATGGAAATGTTACAAAAATAATCATTTTTAAAATTTCTTTTACAGCATTTTACTGTACAGTAATGATTCCCCAAAAATGAACTTCAGCAATGATACTAGTGAAACAAGCATTCTTCTTGCTGAAGCAATCATTTATGTACCAGTGTTCTTTATTGGAGTTATCCTAAATGTGTTTGCTTTAAGGGTATTCTGTTGCAAACTGATCAAATGGACTGAAACCAGAGTATATATGACCAATTTAGCCATAACAGACTATCTATTTCTCTTCACTTTGCCTTTCAAGCTAGTTTCTAACTTTATATATATATATATATAATACATACCGGTATATACACGAACAAATTATGCATGGTTTTGGAGACTGCATATTTTATCAATCGATACATGAGCATCTTCCTTATTACCATCATCGCACTTGATAGATACATCGCCATAAGATATCCTCTCCAAGCAAAGAATATCAGGTCTCCTTTAAAGTCAGTGCTTGTCTGTGGACTTTTTTGGATCCTAATTATAAGTATTGTACTTGTATCCATATATATGAATAATGAAGAGGACAACATTTGCTTTCAAGCAATTCACAGAATACCATCAGTGCCCTCTTTTGCCGCGGTAATATGGGGATTTTTTATACCTTTATCTTGAGTTTCTGTTCTGTTCAAATAATTAAAAAACTCACAAGGAAGAAAAAGATCCATCTTCATGAAAAAAAGGTCATTCAGAAAGCAATCAACATAATCCTGGCAAATATGACCACATTCATCACCTGCTTTTTACCACTTCATGTTGCCTATTTCATTAAATTCATAGATTTCAAAAATGCTACTGATGCTAATCTTAAACATAATCTGTTTCTAAATGTTGCTGTTATTCTTGCTAACACCAACTGCTGCTTGGATGCATTTTGTTATTACTTTGTAAGCCAGGAATTTCAGGAGGCTTCTGTAGTAGGAAAGACACAGAATCAAGCACCTGAAAATCAAGGTACTGAAATTATTTAGGAAGGCCATGACTCAACAAACAATTCTGATACCTTCAGACCTGTCTGGAATCATCTTCCTCCTAAAAGTTTTGATTGGAATTCTCTTCGTAGTCTTGATAAAGTACAGCTCAGCCTTCTCCATTAATGTATTCATATGAAGACAACCTGTTCCCATGTGTATGGCAGTATACATTATACGTTTCAGGAAATCAATTTGAAATGCAGATTACTTCCTGGAAATGTTGCTGTTTCATTCTCACATCTAATTAATGTCTCTTATTGATTGATTTGTTGCTTTTTGATGCATCACATACACCAAATGTATGTAGCATGTGTTTTTTATCCTATTCTGTACCCTATCTGACTCTCCCCCCACCCCTTAATAAACACATTTCGCTTTGCCTGATGAACTTGTGATTCATGCTGTTGGAAGGTGTGAAAAAGCAATTTGGCAAAGTTAATCTCTCTATCTCTCTCTAAATTCAGAGATTAAATTTTAATGAGCTACATGACAAACTCGTGCCTGAGTTTTAAAGGACCAGTAGGCATGTGTATTTAGCTTCCTTTTAATGACCTATCAAAAATTGTTCTAGACAATAAATATTTAAAATGTCAATTTTTATTCATATGGCAATAGTATACATCACTGTTAGTTAGCTAGCATTTGGATTTTTTAAGCTTCTGTTTTAATTTCAAATCGTTTCATATATGGCAAATATTTTCAACTATGCTGCTTAATGCCAGATAAGTCAATAACAAGACTCCTCTTATTGTGATCTCATAAACAAGGAGCAGGATGATCTGGCATGTATTATCAAAACCCAGCTGGGCCTGTGGTGGGAACTGCCTTCTCAGAAACTTACTCAGTCAGGTTTAGGGTTTGGCCCCAGCTGAGACCCAGGGCAGGGGAGGAGAGCTTGCCGTTGTCATCTGGGAATTTCAGCCTTCAGGGATGTTGCTTCACAAGTTCCCAGTTGTGAGACCCTGCTCCTGAGGTTAGGTTCATGGGAGCAGTTGAGATTGCTGCTTCTGTACCTGCCTCCCTGCTGTATAGCAACATCCCTACCTAAGCTGCTGGAGAGCATCTCAGGGCTGGCTGTGGAGTTCCCCAGACTTTTAGTCCTGGGAGACTTCAACTTGTGATCTCTGGGGAGAACCTCTAAAGCAGCCATGGGACCACCATGAGAGCTATCAGCTTCTCCCAGGCCATTCTTGGCCCAACTTGGGACAGTGGCCACACTCTGGATATGGTTTTCTTGTCTGAACAGTGGTAATGTGATCTGAGAAAGGAACTATTCTTGGCCCCTCTGGCATGGTCAGATCACGTCCTGGTGACTTTGAGGTTCTCTTATGCTCACCCCCTCCACAGGGCAGCTAGACCCATTTGATTGGTCCACCCCTGGCAACTAATGGATTCAACTGGGTTTCAAAGAGAGCTGAGGGAAATACCTGCTGATTTACTACACAGTTCTGCAGAGGCCCTGGTAGCTGCCTAGAATAGTGAGATGGTCGGAGCTTAGACAGAATTACACTTGTGCTTTTCTTGGTCCATCACACCATTACTTCCTTATAGTTCCCAGAGGACTTGAGGGAGCTGAGAAGGGTCAACAGTGCTACTGAAGAACAAATTTGACCAAACATGAGAATGGTGTGGGTGTGGCCAGCTCGCCATCATTCATGTCAGGGGGACCTTTGGTGGTCCAAGCACTCTGCCAGCAAAAACGGGCTCCCAAGCTCTGTTTGTGGCTGCAACGGCTTCCTGCAACCCTCTGCCAGTGAAAACGGAGCTCAGGAGGGCCGCATGTAGCCCTCCTGAGCTCTGTTTTCGCTGGCAGAGGCACTGCAGGCCAGTCATTTGCTGTTTCTAGGGCAGCCCCACGGGCCAGATCTAAGCACCCCACGGGCCAGATCTGGCCCCTGGGCCTTGAGTTTGACACCCCTCCTATAGACATTCTTTCATAGTGGCTGGAGGCTGTGGGCGTCTTGATGTGGAACAAGACTTCAGATACAACCCCTCTGCATCCAGTTTACCACCTTTGGTCTTAGACGGGGCTGACTACCCCAGACAGACCCGGTATGTAATCTAGGTGTTCTCCTGGACTCACTCCTCCTGCTCAAAGAGCAGATGGCAGCTGTGGCTAGGAGGGACTTTGCTCGTTTCCTGGATAGGAAGACTCTCCGCTTGGTCACTCATGCCCTTGTCATCTCCTCTTTGGACTGCTGCAATGTGTACATGGACCTACACTTGAAAAATATCCAGAAGCTTTAGCTGGTACGGCGTGGGCAATCTAGGTGCCCAAAGAACAGTGCATGTAACACCTTTGCTGTGTGAGCTGCATTGTGTACTAGTTTGCTTCTAAGTCCAATTCAAGGTTTTAGATATGACTTTTAAAGCCCTTCATGGTATGAGTCCAGGCTACCTACAGAAGTGTCTTCATTATATTACATCAGCCCATCCCACCGAGTCAGGCAGAGAAGGTATGTTGCAGACCCCATCAGCTAATGAATTCTGACTAGCAGTGACCAGGAAGAGAGGCTTCCATGCCATTGCCCCCATCTTGTGGAACATTCTTCCCCCAGAAGCGAGGCAGGCTCCTACTCTCCTGGTCTTTCAGAAAGGTGTAAAAATGCTGTGACCTTGCTTGGGACTCATAGAAGAGCATGCAGTTGTGGGGCTGATTAGTGCCCTGAAAGCCCTTCCCCTACCTTTTAATTAACTACTAATATTAATTTTTAATCGTAGTATTTTTAAATTTAAATTGCATATACTTTTTTATGTTTTACTATATTTCAGTTGTACATAGCCCAGAATTCTCTCTGTAAGGGAGAGATGGGTATTTTAAAATTTTGATGGATGGATGGATGGATGAATGAATGAATGAATGAATGAATACTTCTTTCATTTATAGACAATTTAGGATTAGACAAACCTCACAATATAAGTAAAAGAGGGAAGTTTAAGTACACAAAAGTAATATATTACTTTGATGTTTATTAGTTAAAATTATTAATATAAATAACAAATTATCATTCCACAGGTACAGATGTACTTAACATTATTGCTAGTCAAAACCATTTCATCTTCACAATTTAATACATTTCACTTATTCAGAATTTGAAAATTTGGATATTTTTTTTAAAGATGGAAACAATTTCTGGTCTCTGACACTTCTACCATCCTTTGATCACTTAGATACAGTACCTTCTATTTGGGTTCAGTTCCATGCATGAACAAATGCCAGTTACAAGTTGATTTTGTAGCTTTTCCAGGGACATTCAAGTCATTTCTTGATTCTGTCCATCCTGCTTATTTGTAGTCTTCCCTTCTAGTTTCCTCAATCTTCCTAAGCAACATCTTTTTCTAGGACATTGTCTACTCATATCATAAATCCTAAAAATGTGAGTTTCTGCTTATTGATTATAATTTTGCATTCCATTTTTCTAGGGTTTGAACCTAGAATAAGTTCTGACTTATCTATGACAGTTCCAACTTAAGATAAAACCAGTCATGTACTGCCTCCTGGTGGTCAATGTAACCATTTTGACTAACCACCCCATAGTCTCTTCAAGAACTTGTTTCCTGACGTTCCTCACTTTGCACATACATTTTTATTCTTTCTTACTTACAAGATCTTAAGCAAAACACTTCATTGTTAAGACAAAACCATTGTCACTTTATGTGTGGAATTAGTGCAGTGACTTGTTAATTTGTACATTGACTTGCATTTTTTAATGCAGTGGTGTGTGTGTGTGTGTGTGTGTGTGTGTGTGTTGTATACATACCAGTACATATCTTATGCAACACCATCTTGTTACTTTTTGGTACAGATTGATAGCATTTCAATTGCCTTTTCTCGCACAGCTTTAAAACTTCTAACTTCGAAAGAAATATGTATATATTCTAAACAAAATCAGCTAAAGATATGGATACATCCATATATAAGAGCAGTAGGACATTTGGAAATGTAGGGAACGATTACAAAAAATAATCTTGAGATATACACATACACACACACACACATATATTGTTGAAAATTTGAACACAAATTTCAATTGAATTTTAATATTATATAAATGCCTATAAAATATAGATCAGGTGCTTTGGAAAATATGGGATTGATATTTTAGATCTGATCTTAGTGAATCGATTTGGAACTGTTTATCAAACAAAATTCCATTTAACTTTTTTTTAGCATTTCATAAAAATGGACTATTTATAGTACAATAACCTTCTAAATTAATATTATATTAATCAACATTTTTCTACATTGTTGGTACTCAATTATTTTCGATGGTAATTACTATATAAACAAATGTTTTTAACATAGTTGAAAAACAATAGTCAAGAATATTTTGTAATTCATTCTACTCTTTAATTCATTTTTTCTGGTAACAGTCATATTCACATCTTTCTTAGAAACAGTAGTATTTAAAAATGTAGGAAATAACATATATGTAATATTACCTACTGCCCAGTAGGCTCATTTGCAACATTTAAAGCTGTCTTTGTCTTCAGATTAAGCATAAAGCCCAGACCAATAAAAATCAGAAAATTCGATACATGACAGTATATTCAAAAAGGAAGGTATTGTGTAGCTTCTAAAATAAGTCATAAAAAATAAAATAAAAAACCTGGAAAAAAACTTCAATGAATGTTTTATTCACATTTCATATAAACAGAATTAGAAGATACCACTGAGATTATCCACTAAAACACTATTCAGTGAAGTGATCACTTTTTTAATTATATGAATAAACTAATTCCTAAGATTGTTCCTCCATAAAATATTTTCCTGGGCAAAAAAATTGAATATGTATATTTAAAAGTATATTTTTTCTTTAAAATTGTTATTACCGAATTATTTTTGTGGATTTTTTTACATTATGTTTTTTAAAAAATTATTTCATTTTTCTTATCTTCAATGTTTAACAAATTCTTCATAAAAATACATAAAATGTTGAAATGACATGTAGGAGTAACGTTATTCACATCCTCCCAGAACAAAAGCCTAGTATAGTGAAGGAATGAGGATTTCTGCTTGTATTATTACTCAGTTTCTTAAACAATGAAGTTATTTCTTTATGCAGTTTACAGCCTACACCTGAACTATATTTATTTTCAATGAAAATTAATCATTTTTCATTTTATAGTGTACAATTCTGTCTTGTGTTTAACAGCATTGCATAATTTATGGGTTCCAAAAATATGATACATGAATCCAACACATTTTGTCAGTCAGGCCACAAATAAAAGTAAATCTAAGTAAATAAATAAAAAGTAATTTAAAAGATAATTGTGAAATGTTGATTGGCTGAGAATGACAAAATGAAGTTTCCAAACAGTGACTTACAACCATAAACAAGTGGAGTTAATTATTTTCTTTTCAGGTGTTAGTGGTTAGTGTAGAGAGACTTCCAAGATTGAAAAGCAATGGCATTTAAACAAAGTACTAAAATATTTTAAATACAAAGACCCAATTCTATTCTGATTGGAATATATAATGCATAGTTACATACAAAAACACACATATCAACAATAACCTTAAAGAATAACAAATATATTGTCATATTTTACTGAATGTCTACTGAAATTCACCATACACTTGAAAAAGCACCTTTGGGATATTTGACTGAATGTTATTCAGGAAAAAAATACTTCTATTTCTCTTTTAAGATGCCATTATCTGTCTATCTGCCTGCCTAGATATAGATATAGAAATAGATATAGATATAGATATATATCTCCCCCCCCCCTCTAACATGTCAATTCCGGCTCTCAGGAAACTGAAAAATATAACAATGAAATAATATCTCAGAAAGTAGCAAGAATCACACCGCAAGGGATTTCACTTCTTTTTTTTTTAATTGGGGCTTGCGGCAGGAGAATTCATGAAATCGCGATCCTAACAGACGCCCAATCTATCCTTCAGCGGAGAAACCATTTCCCGCTCAAAATTTCACCGATCTCCGATTATTCATCACTAGAGGTTCATCCCAGACTTAAAAAAAAAAAACCATTTGTTCAACCAATCAGCTTCCAGGAGCTAAACAGCCTCCACCAATGAAGAGTAGCAGACTGCAGTAGGGGGTTCGCGGTCGGGAACCGTTGCTCTAACGGTCGACAGTTGAGCCCACCCTCAAACGGGAGTTGAACGTCGAACCTCCGAGGGAAAGCACTGAACTTCGTCATCTTCGTGAGGCACCATGGTGGGAAGTGGGACTTAGGTGGCTGGGCTTCGTTCAGTGGGGAGCGGGGTCATGGCAGCTCTTTAAGCCTCTTGGCGTAGTAATGCTATGAGGGAACCGCGAGCGTAGGGTACGAGAATGATATGCTCGTGGAGGAATGTTGTCGCCTCATGCGAGTTTTCCCGCGCGAGCTTCGCCTCAGTCGAAGCTTCGTACCTCGGAAAGGCGCGATTCGGTCGAGGACATGGGTTGCCTGGCGCTGTATTCTCTTGTATTTGGCTAGGCACGAGAGCTGAAAGGCCCTCCGCCTCGGATTTGTCATGGTGCGAAGCGGAAAAGGGGATGGGGTTGAGGGGGGGGGGGAGAATATAATAGTCTTCGTGCTGAAGAACAGTGAACCAACAAGAAACGAGAGAGATCTGTCGCATAAATTTAGAGTCCATTGATTTGGCATTACAAAAGGCCGGTGAAAGAGAGCTGTATAATAAAGTCTAGTGTGAAGGAATGACGAAGAATGAGGCATATGGGAGGGGTTGAAGTATGAGGTACAGCATAATTAAAATTGAGACAAAAGAAATTTTATATAATCACATAGTAGGTACAGTGTAGTGGGCTGTAGAGAAAGTGTACTCCTTAGCATCATTAAACCGTTTTCAAAGACCTTTTTTTTTAACTTGGGTGTCCTAAGGGCATTAAAATAGTGCATATTTTAAAATAGACATTAGAAATCAAATGGGTACATTAACAAAATACAGAACTGGTTCAATATACATTTTTGTGGTGCTTCATTATTATGCATACTTTCAAAAATAAGCATTAATCATGCCTTTTTTTAAAAAATTACATTTTTTTAATAGCGTGAATGTATCTCTATCCACGTTGGACAAGCTGGAGTTCAGATTGGGAATGCTTGTTGGGAATTGTATTGTCTTGAGCATGGAATTCAGCCAGATGGTCAGATGCCCAGTGACAAAACCATAGGAGGTGGAGATGATTCCTTTAACACATTTTTTAGTGAAACCGGTGCTGGCAAGCATGTACCTAGAGCTGTTTTTGTGGACCTTGAGCCAACTGTTGTTGGTATGTATAAGGGCTTGGAAATGTGGGATCAACATGTGGATGATCAGAAATAATTTACATTTATAAAATATTTGTTTTCATTATTTAGAAGTAATAAAAGTAGGGGGGTTTCCCCCCTAAATAAACTTGAATTTTGATGAAAGCAGTTGTAAAATAATCCCCCACTAAGTTAAGTTTGCCTTTACACATTGACTTTATGAAATGAAATCCAATTGTACAGGAATTTATAGGAAGTTATTTCATTTACCCTCTCATATTAATAAGAGTAAGAATAATAGGATAGAAGTACACTACTTTTTTATAAGTTTTTTTCTTACCAAGAAAAAACACCTTGGTGTATCCATATAGTCACCAAAAGTGAACTAATGAACATCTTTTCATGCTGAGAGTCTTCTGTCTGTCTATGATTAATTTTAATTCCTGCAAAAAGAAACCCTATCAGAAATATTAGCCAGAATTTATCTCATAAGTATCTGAAGTATTCTCAAGTTTGTAATGTTTTTGGATAAAGTAAAAACATAATACATATGCTTAACAAGGAATAAGAACAGCTGAATCCCTTCCAACTCAGTTATTCTTTTAAATACATTATTTCTGAGTTTGTGGAATATTATTAAAAATAATAAAACACTGGATTTTGAATTAGAATTAATCAAAGTTTTGGGTTTTTTTAATCTTCAAAGATGAGGTGCGTACAGGTACTTATAGACAGTTATTTCATCCTGAGCAACTCATTACTGGAAAAGAAGATGCTGCTAACAATTATGCTAGAGGCCATTATACCATAGGAAAAGAGATTGTGGATCTAGTGCTGGATCGCATTCGAAAATTGGTGAGTCATTATAAGATGTGAATTAGAAAATACTTGCAAATAAAACTGAAATTTGAAAATTCACCGTTTTAAAGTCAGGAGCATAGAAATTCAAGTCTTATTTTCAAAAGTACCATGTTTAAAAAATACTTGATCTGTTTAAGGAATGCATATTTAGAACTAAGTATATTATATTGATTATTTTAATTTTAATTGAAGGGTATTAATGCAAATATTGTAAATTAATACAGTAGCAAATAATATCTGCATGTTAAATTTATACTGTTGAATAAGTATTCTGTTCAATGACCTCACTTTTTGTTGGGTTTGGGGGGGTTGTCTTTTTGTAGGCTGATCTGTGTACTGGTCTACAGGGTTTCCTTATTTTCCATAGTTTTGGTGGAGGTACTGGCTCGGGATTTGCATCTTTGCTAATGGAAAGACTCTCAGTTGACTATGGGAAAAAATCCAAACTGGAATTTGCAATATACCCAGCTCCACAAGTATCTACTGCTGTGGTGGAGCCTTACAATTCTATCCTTACCACACATACCACATTGGAACATTCTGACTGTGCATTCATGGTGGATAATGAAGCTATTTATGATATATGTCGACGCAATCTTGACATTGAACGTCCTACTTACACCAACCTCAATCGTCTCATTGGTCAAATTGTATCTTCTATCACAGCTTCACTACGTTTTGATGGTGCTCTGAATGTAGATTTGACAGAATTTCAAACAAATCTTGTTCCTTACCCACGAATCCATTTCCCCTTGGCAACGTATGCTCCTGTCATTTCAGCTGAAAAGGCATACCATGAGCAGTTGTCAGTGGCTGAAATTACTAATGCTTGTTTTGAGCCAGCTAATCAGATGGTAAAATGTGATCCTCGCCATGGTAAATATATGGCATGTTGCATGCTATACAGAGGTGATGTAGTGCCAAAAGATGTCAATGCAGCTATTGCAACAATCAAGACAAAACGTACTATTCAGTTTGTGGATTGGTGTCCAACTGGATTCAAGGTACTGTATTGTCGAATATAAACAAATATGGGGTAAATCTTAGTGAACTCCAATGATTTGGGTGGAAACTTCCTAATATAAAAAGTAATAAAAGCAGGATAAAAATATCTAATAATATATGAATAAGATAGCATTTACCTGATAACTCTTTCCACATGAAGAGATTTTGTCACAGACGTGAATACAGCAGTAATCTTTTTCTTGCCCAGATCAGAGATCTCCCAATTCTGAAAACGTTGATCAGCATTTATTTTATTAATGTTTGTGTGGTGCTAAAACGTTGATCAGCATTTATTTTATTAATGTTTGTGTGGTGCTAAGTGTAGAGCTTCCTATGAAATGAGTTGACTTTTTAAATTCTTTTATGATTTTTAAAATAACTAGAGGTGGCAAACATACCGAATAGTCCTTCCTCCTATTTTCTGTACAATAATCCTTTGAGATGGATTGGGCTGTGAGAGAGTGACTAACCCAAAGTCATCTGGCTGGCTTTCAGTGAAGTAAATCATGTTGTTACATGAACAGTCA
This sequence comes from Thermophis baileyi, assembly GCA_003457575.1. NCBI lineage: Eukaryota > Metazoa > Chordata > Lepidosauria > Squamata > Dipsadidae > Thermophis > Thermophis baileyi. The sequence continues at coordinate 4,131,430 of QLTV01002140.1, forward strand.
TTTCATTATGTGAAATGGTGGCAAATAAATTCAATAAATAAATGCTGCACACCAAATTGCATTTTTCTTCAGTTATTAGACTGGTACAATCATACTTAGGATAAATAAATAATCTATTCTAAATGAAAGCTAGTGTGCTTATTAGAGCTTTAGTATATTTAAGAGAATTGAACCTTAATTCCATTTATTAATGTATCTGTCATGATAAAAGTGAAGCAATTTGCATAGATTAGGGGTTTTCTTTTTCTTTATTTATGAGGTATATGTGAATACATTATCTTTCTGTCTCCAGCTCCCTTTCTGATTCAAAGATTCGTGTCTAATTTTTTGTTTTTCATTATGCTTTTATCCACAAAATGCTCAGGGAGGAGGGAAGGCAGGGAGAGAAGTTCAGATTTGAAAATCCCTTGCACTATTGAGGGAAATGTAATGAATGTTTTTGCCTTCCTTTAGGTGGGCATCAATTATCAGCCACCCACTGTGGTACCAGGAGGAGATTTGGCCAAGGTGCAACGTGCTGTATGTATGCTGAGTAACACTACTGCAATTGCAGAAGCTTGGGCTCGCCTTGATCATAAATTTGATTTAATGTATGCTAAGAGAGCCTTTGTGCATTGGTATGTAGGGGAAGGAATGGAAGAAGGAGAATTTTCTGAAGCCCGAGAGGATCTCGCTGCACTTGAAAAAGATTATGAAGAAGTTGGTGTTGATTCTGTGGAAGCTGAAGCTGAAGAAGGAGAAGAATATTAAACTGATATATATTTCAATATTTTGTACTTTCAAGTTCACTTGTTCAGTTCCAAATAAACATTCTAAGAAGTTTAATAGCTATTATTTAAAATAGCTTTAAAATCATCCCTTGAAACAGTTTCTATAAACTTTGAGCAAAGCATAAAATAAAAGTTTTCTGTAAAACTGTCTCAGAAACATTCATCCATTCTTTATTTCTCCCTTTCATTCTTACAGGATCTTTTAAAAAATTATAAAGTAAGTATTCTGAAATAGTCATTAAAGTGTTATTGCATCTTAGAATGTATGTACATAATAAAAATGATACTGGGGATGTCATTGTGTATATGGAATTTTATGTTAATTAAAGTAATGTGAATAAGAAAATCTTGTTGCAATCTTATCAGTGGATTTGGTCTACTCTGGTTTCATCTTCACTTTTATCCATTGAATTTTCAGAACTGGCTGGAAATAAAATAGTTTGGGAGATTATAAAATATAATATTGCAGCTTTACTGATCTTTAGTATGTGGAAATGAAATGGATGAATATTTTACATAATCAACTAAGCATATTAATCATAAGACACTAGCACAAACTTGATTTACATTAAAATAAACATTTTGGTTTTTACATTCTGCTAGCTGATTAACAGTTTAAAGGTTTAGGTGCAGCACTAACAAATTTTATGATAAACTGAGCTATATCAGATTTCAGACTTTTCTATCACTTGCTAATAAAGGCCTGAAAATAGAATAGCATGAAGTGATACAATCTACTTAATTGAATTATGAAAATGAGATAGATGGGCTTGATCAGTTGCATGGTAAAATTAAGTAATGTGCATGTGTTGATAAATTACAGATGACACAATAACTAGATATATTTATTGAGAAGCCTATTCAGTTCATTGGCCTTTATTTTCAAATCAAGGAATTGTATTATTTCTGTCCTGTTTGTTCACAGATATGCAAAAACCTTGATTGCATTATCTCTTATCAGGCCATGTTCAGTTGTACACCTAAATTATTTTTGAAAAATCAGATCTTGTACTGCTTTCATTTGGGGTGATGGTTTGGCATAGAAAGTGTCAACCTTTTCAGTATACTAAAGCAATAAAAGGCTCAGGAAGACTACAGCTGAACTTATTGAAGTGTGCTATATTAATAGATTATTGCTAGTCTGATTGTGCTCTGCCCACCCCCAAATAACCAAGTGAATCAGGGAGGGTCAGTAGAGTTCATAATACCATCACCTTTCCAGGACTAAAGTAATGTTTATGTGCTGAATATTAGTTTCAAGGCCATCTCTCTGGCTCTCTACAGTGAGGCCTTGTCAAGCAAATATATTTCTGGAATGTTGCCACATAAAGTTATCAGTGATAGCATTCATCTTTTTAATCAATGCATCTTTTATACATTTAAGGTTTGGTAGACTAGCTTTAAACTATTGGAAATTTGAGGGCCTGAAGAATTAAATAGATACATAGCTGGTTTAATTTCATTTGTACTCAACAAATTGTCATTGGTTCCTCATTAAATTGGAAACTTAAATAGAATACCATAACGGTCAATCCTGTCCTTATACTCCAGTAAGAAGTTATGTGATGAGACAGATGCTTATCAAATTTGTAGATGAAATTAAATTGGGTGTAATAGGCTAGGGTTTTCACATTCTTTTAGGCTATGGAATTTTTCTAATTCCCTGGAATCCCTGATCAACAGGCAAAGCTTTAGAGACTGAAAATAGGTTATATTTGACTGAATCTTTCCCTTTAGTCTCAGAATCCTATTCTATATATTCCTGATATGATTTTTGAAACCCTTATCACAATTGTTTTTCTAAGTAACACTCATTCCACAACATTGGTCTGCAAGGGTTGTCATGACAAGTCAATTTTGCATTTCTTTCAATAGCATAGCTGTATTTGTGTCATTTGGAAAATGTGATACTATATATAAATCCTTTATATTAATGTGCTTTTCCTATTGCTTTCCTATTAAGGCTACAGCACAGTACTTTGTTTTAACTTGCACTGTTTATCTTTCATGACCTCAAGTTCAGTGCTTTATATGGCAATAGCTGAATATTCAAAATAAAATAAGAGGCTAGTAAAGAATGGGGAAAAAACTCAATTACCACAATTATGTGCCCTCAAGTCTGTCATCTCTTACCCACCAAATAAATCTCCAAGATGATCTGAGCCAATCTGACCCTTTAGGTTTTCTAACTATGCACCCATTACTGCTGTGATTGAATCCATCCACTTTGCTGCTAACCATTCTTTTCCTCTTTCACCTTTTGCAGAGTTATAAACTTCTCAAGAGAACTAGGTCTTTAAATAGTGCATCCAAAAATATAATTTGAGGCTGATAACAAGCACACGTAACTAGGAAAATTGAAAAACATATTCAAACATTTGTTTTTATAAAAACTTCAAAATAAAAAAAGTCCTCCAGAAAAACACATAATTTAGTAAAATATTTTATTCTCAATTTTTTGTAGATAAAATATACAAAGCATTAAATGTTTTCTTTCATGCCAGAGCAGCTTTTCCCAACCAGATGTTCATCCTTCAAAAGTATGGCACTTCAATTTGAAAAGCTCCCAAGCAGGTTGGAGATGGCTATCCCACAGTAGTGATGTTTTGACTCTTAAAATCTACTTCAGGTTTTTGTTTTAAATACAGCATTATCATGGTTTGGGTTTTCCACAATTTAATAAGATTAATGACCAAAGAAAATTATAGGTTTAAGAAAAGTTTGAGTTCTTAAAAGTTCTAACTTGAGTTCAAATTAGTAGAAAATAATATCAAAGCAAGGTTTAAATATTAAGTTGGAAAAAATATTTTATTAATATTATGCTCTTGCATTTTCTATACTCAGTGGATGTCTTTACAAAGAAATAGCTCATACAATATTGTCTGTGAAAAAGGCCAAAAGACACAAAAATAATCTTTATGTCAAAGTTTTCTATTCCAGCTTTTCTTGTATTTTTTTCCTTTATCTTCCTGTTCCCAACTCTAGACTTAAAGAACTTCATGTACTCTGAAAAGGCTATATTACTATATTATGTTTTATTATCAGTCTACGAAAAATTAATGAGGATTAATATATAAAGCATTGGTCCAGTATCAAACACCAGTGACGTAACAATTTAGTAACAGATTATGGTAGGCATGCTTTTTCTTAGAATTTTTTTTACAAAAAGAAAGAAGCAAAGCCCAGGATACAAAAAATCTGAGTGGCAGTTCTCACAATGGCTGGCAAATTGCTGTATCAACCACAAAATTATTTGCAAAATGGCGGATGTGATGACACTTCTCAGTAGCTCGTTGATGGATATCTGGAAAAAGGAACCAGAAAAGAAAGTCAAATTAAGTTTCTTGGATCTTTAGAAAGAAAAAAGAAATGCAACCATTTAATTTCTAAATTAAGTATGTAGAAATAAGAGCACAAAAACAATACAAATCACAGAAAGGGACACAAACATTACTGGCATTATCATGTATTAATAAACCCAACTCTCAAAAGCTGTTTTCTCACCTTAAGTGATTTACATAGAATAAAGTGTTCTGATCCAAATACACTATCAAAATATAACAATTTGTTACAGAAACAGCATCTAGACAAACTTACAGAAATGTTTTGTTTTTTTAACACTGAATTTTAAACTCAGTGAAGAACATAAATTTCTCTTTCCTTAATCTCTAAACATTTGCAATTTATAGCTGGCTATCTCACTGAGGTAACTCTAGATGATGGATACAACAAAATACAAACACTAATTTATCAAGTGCCTGGAGTTGGGGGGGGAAATCTATCACTGAATAACCAGCCAGCACAGTTAGAAGCTCGTTTGGATGGTGTGGTCTTGTAGTGGGCCAACTGGAGCTCATCAGGTCACTGACCTCTTAGAATGCCTGAATGGGAGATTTTCTTCTAATTTCCAAAAGGAAACATTGCTTTCAAGATGGTGTATCTTGGATTGGCTTCAACCTTGTTCAACCCTGGGATGCTATTAGATGGAGGTTCAACTATGAGGGTAGATACTCAGCAAGTTTTAAATAAGGGTACCTTCAAGCCAAGGCAAGGAAGTTGTGTGAATGAGCCAATTATCGTATATACAGCAATTCATTCATGAGATATTAACATCATATATGCAAGAACATTAATTTAGAGTTAGGTACTAAAAATAGCTTCACTCTACCAGTATATTTCTTCTTTTGCCAATATCACATGTTGAATTGAAAAATAATAACTGCTGTAAATTTACAGTCCATTTAAGAAGCACAATATAAACTTCAGCAAAAGAAATAAAATGATATTCCCCTTACGTCCTCTTGCTATCCTATGGCCCAATCTGAAAGTTTCTTTCCCTTGGCAGAGTTTATGAATATAGGATCCAAACAGATCTAGGTCAGTGGCATGTTGTGTCACCATCCTCTCTTCCTGGATCATGTTGGTTTGTGGCAAATACTCCCCTTTCTGCAGTCAAAAAATGTACAATTCACTGAGAAATTGCTTGTTTTAACATCTGGAAAGAAGCATCTCTTCAACAAGTCCAAAACTATTATTTTCACTGTTAAGGAATTTTTGATCCATGCTTCAGAATATTACTTCAAGCAACAATAAGTCATTTTTCTCAACCTATACGCTGAAGTAACAATGGGATTAATGCTACAAAATGATCACTATTTTGTATTTTTCTGATGATAATTCATCGATGCTGATAATAATTTCTCAATTCATAACATTCATTCAAAAGTCAAAATCAAAATACTACAGAGACTCGGAATCCTACTTTCTTTTAAGTCAAATATCAGGGTTCCATCAACCTACTACAGCTTTTCAAAGCTGGTTACTATTATTGGAACTACAAGTAAAAGCATTATCAGTTCCAAGAGAGGGTGCAATGGTTATGGAATATAGTTGTAATCAAATATAGAATAAAAAGGATTATTTACTGACCTTTATATTAAGTGTCAGCTCCCAGAAATGCTTAAGCGGCATGACAATAGTAGTATTTAGCTCTCCAATGTAGCATTTATTTACTACCCAATCATAATAAGCTGTGAATCCCTGAAATCACACCAAATAAAATCAGGTTAAAAACAGATTGAATGTGCTCAAAACAGATTCAAGAACTCTCACAGAAGAATCTGGGATGCTTAAAACTAGTATATGGTAAAGGTAACAGTGCTTGAATTGGACTGGAAATAATATGATTCACGTCCCCACTCAATCTCAGTGCTCACTGGGTGATGTATTGTCTCAGGACAAATTAAGGCATCAGGAGTAGAAACCCAGAGACCACGAGTTCTAGTTCCGCTTTAGGCACGAAGCTAGCTGGGTGACCTTGGTCCAGTTACTCTCTCTCAGCCCTAGGAAGCAATGGCAAACCACTTCCAAAAAAATCTGCTAAGAAAACTATAGGGACTAGTCCTGGCAATTACCAAGAATCAATGCTGACATGAAGATACCCACGCACAGCCCAATTTCACAAGTTTATTGTTGCAAAGATTGTATTAGGAGACAAACCAATGTCAGTCACTTTGACACTCAGAGAAAAGGGTACTAGAATCATATGATTTAACCTTTTATACCCTTTTCATAGGAAGCTGCTTTCCAATTCCAGGAAACTGTCAAGAGCCAGAACAGGATAGGAACACAAATCCCCCACAAAAGCACACACACACTAAAAGGCTATAAATGAGAGACTAAATTGATCAAAATTTCTAGTAGCACATATCCAATTGAGGCCAAAAATTAAATTTAAAAAAAGGTTATTAAGGTACATTGTTCTCTTTACAGTACCATCCCATTATATACTTGTGATGGTAGGTATCAAACAGGGATATATAAAAACTAAGAAACTCAGGTAGCTCACAATGATATATTTCTTTTCACCAGTGGGAGACCAGGTACCCTACTCTATCCCAGTAGTCCCTACAAAGGTGCAAATGTCAAGTTAATGTGCTAGACCAAGAATAATGAATATGACTCCATCAATTTTTATTATTAGTGCACTTCTTAATAAAACTATTGAGGTGGCTGATGTGCTGGGCTAAACAATTATCTTATCAGGAGGGAAGGGAACATGCTGTATTTTCTAAGTGAGGAGAAAGGAGATCTTAAAATATAGCAATAGCAATAGCAATAGCACTTAGACTTATATACTGCTTCATAGTGCTTTACAGCCCTCTCTAAGCGGTTTACAGAGTTAGCATATTGCCCCCAACAATCTGGGTCCTCATTTTACCCACCTCAGAAGGATGGAAGGCTGAGTCAACCTTGAGCCGGGGAGATTTGAACCGCTGAACTGCAGCTAGCAGTCAGCTGAAGTAGCCTGCAGTGCTGCACTCTAACCACTGCGCCACCTCGGCTCAATATGATGCTAGCAAGATGTTGGACACACTGTTAAGAGTTATGGAAAAAGCTGCAACAGTAATTATAAATTTAAATCCACACACCTTGCATGATGAACACAAATTCAATTGTACCAATTATGGCTGAGGAGAATGAATAAGGCAGTTCAGACACAAGTTTAGGGAATCAATAAAACTACAGGTAATTTTTTGATTAATGATCTGGCCAGATTATCATCCTCCTAAATATTTCCAGATCTCTGATATGATTCTCAGAAATATGGGAATATTAAGCATTTAAATCTTAGAATTACAGATGAATTATAGGATTACAAAATTACATTTTCACATTCTTGTTAATAGGGAAGATTGGAAGCAGCAGCCTGTGGACATTGCTGATGTAAAGATACCTGGATATCTTGTATTTGGAAGCTACATAGAACTCTGCATTTTATAAAGTAAGTAAAGAATTTTGTAACAGAGAAACCATTAGGTTTGAGATGCCTTATTCACTGAGCATTCCTGTTCCGACCAGCCAGTTTGAAAGATTCCACTGATGAGTGATGCCATGGTTATTATCAGTAAATATATGCCCAGATTAAAACCACACTACCTCCCAATGAAAGAAGCAGGATCTGGATCAATTTTGTTTTGTTTCTCCATGTCTTATAAAACTGTAAGATCATCAAAGGAAAATAAGTTTGATATCATGGCATTCCAACCCATTATATGCCTAGCCCATCAGGTTCTTTAAAATGCTTAGAATTGGTACTAGGCTCTCCAACATGAATATTTCGTATTATTACTGAACTGCTGAGACAGAGTTTTGTTAAGGTGGCAGAGTTAGGCCACCATTTGATAATTACATTTCAGATATTAAAGGGGACCTGTGACAGTATTTTCTACCTCAGAAAGGCAATGTGACCCACTGATGGCCAATGTGAATCACCAGACTATCCAATCTCAAAAGGGCCACGTACTATGTGGTTTAGAGTATGGATGCCCAAACTTTTGCCCTGCCTAAACTGCATTGAGCAAAGAGGAATTGACTTGGGCCACATATAAAATATATATAATATAGTTAATTTGTATAAATCACATAATAATGTTAAAAGTTTATTATAATCTTGCGAGGTTGCATTACTAGCTGTCCAGGGCTGCATGCGGCCTTTGGGCCATGGGTTGGAAGCATCTGGTTTAGAATGTTAGATATCAGATGGTGAGACACATTCAGCTCCCACTCAACAATAAAATCTCTGGTTGGTTTTGCCCAGTTCCCTATCTTTCAGTCCAAACTATATCTGAAATTTGTTATGAAAGTATATTGAAAGGAGAGTATTATATATGATATGAGTTCCTGGAAAATGTGCTGAAGGAAATAACTTCCCAAAAAGTATTTTCTATACCTTTCTGTATTTCTGTCTTAGATATTATTTCAAAGCATGTGCAGCTTAATTTCTTACCTGCTGAAAATCATGGATAATGTCTGCAGGATGCCCAACATTGGGCCTTGGGATGCTGATCTCCTCATAATCCTCTCCAAGGTAAATCTTCACATCCTCATACACTGTCCTGATTTCAGATGAATCATCGAATTCAAAGTAGTCACACTCCAAACCTCCTTCCTCATAATTGTAATACTCCGTCCTTTGCTACAATAGTTTAATAAAAAGTTCTCAAGCATAATTGGCTGTGTTATTACCTCATTTTTAAACTTTTTTAAATCACAAATTGAGTTTGGACTGCAGAATATGCCACAGACTTAAAACTAAGTGATATATCTTTCTCACTGACCACAATGCAATGTAAGAAATTTGTAACCAAGTGTTGATCTTATACATACCCTCTGTTCTGTTTTGGTCTATTCATTCTGTCTTCTCTGTATCTATGAAATTGCCAATCTGAGATCACTTCCTTCTGTCTCTCTACCCAGGTTCATACTTCTGAATATACCACCTGGTAGGATGCAGTTAGTACTAGGCTTTGCCTAGCTCTATAATGTATTTCCTCCAAATAAATCTTCCTTTACTGGAGCAAGTTACAAAACCTGCTCCAGTAAGCTTCCAGAGGAGAATCCATCATTTCTAAGCTTTAAAAAAAACCCATAAGATGGTACAATGAGATACAGAAAACTTTTAACTCATTGCTGGATGTACATATATTTGCAGTCCAAGTCTGGTAACTCTAACACATGTGAGTGGAGTTTTGGTCACAAAAAAGCAGTCCTAATTCTTTTCCTACCAGTTTTTTTGCTGCTTGCTAAAAGCAGTTTTTTCTACATTTTATTCAGTATTCAGTTTAGTCTTTTAGTTATGGCATCAGAATAGAAACCAGGAAACTGAGTTCTAATCGTGCCCTTAGGCATGGAAACCAGCTGGCAACCTTAGATCAGTCACTCTCTCAGTCCAACCTACCTCAGGGTTGTTGTTGTGGGGAAAACAGGAGGAGGAAGTGTGTTGGATAAGTTTGCCACCTTCAGTTATTTACAAAAATAAAGGCAGCATAAAAACAAATATTTCCACATATAAGTCTTGTAAACATGATTGCAAATAAAAACTTGCAATTGACTGTAATCATCTATAAATAGATCCATATCCCTTCTCAATGGAGCAGCTTCCTAAAGCAGCTTTTCTGCAATTTTTCCAAAATGCTGATGGGATTCGTTACATTTGTACAAATCATACAGATTACAAAAGCCTCATCTGATATTCTGTATACCATATTTACTCAAATTGTCAATTATACTTTTTAAGTGAAGGGATCATCTTGGATCCAAATATAGTAACATTGAATGCTTGTTTTAACTGCTAGATTCAAGCATATTTTCCCATTGAGGAACGTGAGCAGGAAATAGACAAGATAGGGAAGGCACATTTTGCTGCTCTCTTATTAAATGAAATTAAGTGGCTGAGTGGGGTGAAGTAGTGAAGCAGTATTACACCCTCATGTATGTCAAAAAAGAGAGTAAACGGAATGTGAAAAGCAAGTTGGTATGGACAGGAATGGCATGTTCTACAGGTACAAGGAGCAGTTACCATGCGAAGTTTGTTCAGAAAGAAAAGTTTGTTCTCTTTCTCTATAGAAAGAGAAAATCCTCAAGCAAGGATGAGTCTCTAGGAAAGGTAAGGGGGAAAGGCTGAAACTATCAAAACAAGTCTCTGTTTATTAAAGCCCTATGGAAATTATTCAGTGAACATACGGCAAAAGGCTTTCTCGGTGTGAAATCACAAACATCCACTCAAAGAAAGAAAATAGAAAACCAATTTTGCAAGTATTAAAGGGCATAAATTCATGATCAGTTATAGCTGATGAATATGAATTATAGTTTAATAGTAGAATCTTATCTACTATCATTAAAGAGAAGAATGTCATTTTAGTAATGTTTCTCTTCTGGATATACTGGGAATTATATGCTTGTAAGTATCTGTCATATATGAGACATGATCTATCAAATATTGGGTTAGAAAATATATAAGGGAGAGCTTACGCTGAAACTACTTTGGCTATCTGAAATGGGAAGCTCAGTTGTCTCAGATTATTGTGTAGCTGAAGTAGACCAGTGGAGCAACTACTTTACAAGCTTTACGGTGGAAATGTTAATCCTCCGATCGTGTGGATGGTTTGAACCAAATCATACATACCATATCCATGCCCATGTGAGCAACTGAGTGAGTGAGAGATAAATATTTGTAGATATATGTCGATGTTAAGATCAAGCCGAGCAGTAACAACAAAAATCCCAAGGCCAAAAAGAAGAGGCAAGTAAGAGATCTCCAATTCTGCTGTGGCAAAGATAAGGGCTGCTTCTCCTGTTTAAAGAAAAGGGACAGGGTCACTTATTAATGGACAGCACAGTAAATGCAAAATATCCTGAGCAGGATGGTTCTATGCCAAGCTTCCTTTTTCCATGTTGTGTACATCTGTTTTCTTTTACAACAGGCTTCCTAAGAAGGAAAAATAATGTCTTAAAAGGTAATAAAAGATAGAAATACTGTATGCTTCACTCGACATGACTTGCTGATCACTTTCTCCTTGGAAAGTGGAAGAAACACAATAGGATTAGCTAACTTATTTTGATACTAAGAAATAGTTACCGGTAAGTCAAGGAACCAAAAGTAACAAATATTGGGGGAAATCATAATTTAATACTTGCATTCTTGATTTAAAGAGAAACTAAGATACTTGCAGTCAGACATGAATCTTGAATTTAAAAATCAATTTTTAATAAACTCATAGCATTGATAAGTAGGAAGGAGAAGCTACTGTAAGAAGAAAAAGGAGCTATATTTCTAGGTGACTTAAATTGCAGGAAAATATTGACTAAATGTTAAGGAAAACTTCCTAAGAGTAAGACTAGTTTGACAGCAGAACTAATTACTAGAGGAATCTTTACTAGATGCATTAAAGCAAAGGCTAAGCAGCCTATGATGGTGGTATTTCATTTGGATTTCTGGAAGAGGTTGGAGGGAATGGTTTAACTAGAATAATCTAACAGATTATTTTATTCTATTGATGTAGCATGTTTACAAATTTACATGAAACTTTCCTAAGCAGCCTAAACAAACAACAATCAACTGCCATTTCACATTCTGGTTCCTTAACTCATGTCTTCTAATTTAACTTTGCATATTGCCTCAGATACATTTGTGTAAGGGTGTGAGGAACATAAACAAATGATATCACTGTGTGTTCCAATGTCCATGAGATCAGCCTACCCAATGATAATACCAAGTCAACATTGTAACAGCAAGCTACAGTCGAATAATACAAAGAAGGATGTCTGTAGATATCTCCCATCAACAATAATTAAAGTAGGCACAGCTTATCCATCATATATTTATATGTATATATGTGTATGTGCATATTTTTTAATATATGTATGTGTGTGTGTGTGTGTGTGTGTGTATGTAATTAGAAATAAGCATATTGCAATATAAGGAAAGGAGAAAAAAATCATAAATTTCAACAGATGAAATTACTTCTCGCTTCTGATTCCATCTTTTTCAGGATTTTTTTTTATCAATACTGCCTACCATTTTTTTTCTCTCTAGGCACACAGGCACATTTCAAACAAAGCTACTTATAGATTGTATGCTTCTAGAGCATTTTTGCACACAACTACATAAAGAAATACTTGCTTGAAGATGTCACTTGCTTTGCAGCATGCTACTTTTAAATAAATATATAAAATAAATTAAAAACAGAACTTGTTGAGCATCAGAGAAACTGTGAGATGCAGATACCCTTGAGTGCCATAACTCCAATGCCCAGTCTTTCCAGAAAGCAGGAAAAAGAAATTAAGAGAGTGGTAAAATTAAAATATATCATGATATCAAATGGCCAAAATTTCCTCAGAGCATCATACACTAGTTTTTCCTGATTATGAAAAACATCTAGGCCATATTAAAATAAATTAATAGACAGTTTAGACAGGTTTTAATCTCTTTTCCACCTCATCTCCTCTCTTTAAAAAGATGGTAGTTTCTATAGTTCAGGAAGAAAACCCCGAGAGAACCATCTTTGTTGCTAATGTGATACAGGCCTCCAGTGACAATCCAACTGTCAGATTGCAAAACAAAATATGATTTTTTGTTCAGGTGTGGGGCTAGTCCAGTTAATGTGTCAACATTCTACTTAAAGTTATTTCCATTAGGTAGCTCTATGAATGAATGCAAAACATTTATTTTTATCAAGGGCTGACACGTATGATATCAATCAAAATACAGAGGGAATAATTATAAATTTCTCTCTAAAGACTGAATTTCTAGCAAATTTGGACTTCAAGACTTTCCTAAGTTATCTTCTCATTTCTGTAAGGAACAATTTCCAGGGAATATTATACTAAAACAGCAATATGAAACTCTTTGTAATAAAATGTGTGACAGGTATGGATTTGAAAATTATGCTGCCTGGATTGAGAGATTTATGTGCAAGAGTATGTTTGAGAGATTTAGTGAGATTTGCATGAAAGCAAAAAAAGTCTTAGGGAACAGACAAAATAATATTATAAAAATAAACCTTTTAAATTGAATTTCACACTTCTTTAGTCTACAGTGACAATCTCCTTCAAGTCTTTTTAACTCTACAGAACTCGTGTAAGCAGTGTAGGCCTACAGTCTATAAGCCTAAACTCTTCTCCCAAATACAGGGGAACAAATACCAGAAAACGTTACCTTCTCCATGTGTGGGTTGTGGTACCACATACTTTACCTCAGTGTAAAATTACTCAAAACACCACAGATGTAATTTTTGGCTACCAAAAATTCATCCACATATGGTCTAGTCAAAATGTGCCTCCTAAAAATAAGATTAGTAGAGCTGGTTACAGTATATCTTTTAATCTCACCAACTAATGCAACCACAATTCATAGCACAAAGCAACCACAAGGCTTGAAAAAAAAGCCATCGACATGGTCACATGCAAACCAAAGAAGATGGAAAAATTACCTCTGCTGTTTTAGATTACAGATCACAAGAACTAGAAATATTCTTAACTTGATTTCAGTTTAAATAGAGAAATGTTCTGCGATTACTGGAATTTGTGGAAGACAAAAATAGGTCCCCAACATGATAACAGTAGAGATATTATATAACAACACAAACAACAAAGAATGAAGTCAAGTTCCGATTATTTTTTAAAAAGAACACAAGAGCAGCAGAACAATCCCTCAGAAGGCCTGATCCCCATGGTAACAAACTCACTTGCTTGCCCAGAAATTTTTGGCCTTTTTCCCTTGGTTTTATAACTGGAGATATTCAAGACTCTAAGAAGAACACTAGCCATTCATCCGTGTCAAAGAAACAGGAATAATCTGAAACATATATCATTCAAATCCTAGAATAGGAATAGAGCCAATCCTAGAATAGGAATAGAGAATCTAGTCAGAGGTTCATAGCATTACTCAAGGCAAGGATATGGCTTTCACCAAAAGTATCCAATCTACCAGGTGAAATAACTAAGAACCACCTTCTCTAACCTGGTGAGTTCTGAAATGCTATGGATTGCAACTCACATGAATTCAAGCAACATGATACTGTACAGGAATTGGAGTCACAAACATACAGAATAAAAGAGTGTTGGGGGAAGACTGGACAAGAACAGAGGGGAGGAGAAGCTCCAGATCTCTGCAGGAGCTTCATCTGACTTATTATTTAAATGAAACGTAACAGCTTTTAAGTACCAAACAATCCATATCTTACCATCTTGGCACTGAGACACCAGGCTCTGATCATGATCCTTTAAAATAATTTCACATGTATACATTCAGAAGTACAACAACAGGGGGTAAATGTTTGGAAGATAAGGATTTAATAAACCCCTTTCAAGCACATGTTTCTTGCGCTATCAAAGTTAAAAGATCCTTTAGGGCTGGGAAACAGTTGTCTAAATCCAGGGAGTTGCAACTGACTGTATATGAGCCTGGTTGCCAATTGTTGCCCTGAAGACATAACTTGTAAGGATGTGGAGTGGAACTTTGTCTAACCTGATGTACATTGACTTCATAAGCGCCCCTTATACCCAGCCAGCAGCACATTTTCCACTCTGCTGGCAGGAAGGGATGGAAACAGATCAGCACACTGGTGCCAGAGTTGAAGGTAGAGGATTTTTGGTTTGGTTTGCTTCATTATTAGCTGAAACCAACAGCAGGCCATTCTGGTTTTCTGGCATCCGTGTGGAAAGGGGAAAAATGCTCACTATCCAGTCGTCCTAGCCAGAGACAAGCCCTACAACAGTAGCACTTTTAAAGAGACACCACTCTTTCCCTCTATGAAGGGAATTTCTGTTCTGACTCTGGGCTCGAATCGCTTGTGATGAAAGCGCTTTTCTTCACTTCTAGCGTCCGCGGGACCTACTTCGATCTTACCTGTTTTACTCAAATACCGTAAAGCCACATTGCGCGATGCAACAGCTCCATCCTCGGAAAGAGTACCAAATCGTCCAGAATCGCGTCTATGCTTAGCTCGACTTCAGGAAGTGTGTTTAACACGGTGTATTTTTTTTTAAGGTTTTTTAAAAAAAAAAAAAACCACCACAATATCGTCGGCTCCTGAGAGCGTTCATTTATTCATCATCATTAACTGAAATGCAAACTCGATCTGAAAACGCCACCGCGCCTGTGGTCTCCTACATACTTACCGCATCCTGAGAAAGGACGAGGCCTTTTGCTGGGCCCCCGTGGCGCGTTGCAACTGCCGCCTCTTTCTCCGGCTTGAGCTCAGCTGCAACCGGCTGGAAGCCGATTTTCACCATGGCTCGACTGCAAATCCCCAGGCGAGCCCCACCGACTGTTTCGTGCAACCCGCGCAAGTGTCTCCCGCGAAGATCGGGGCTTTTCAGTTCCCGCCTCCGCGAAGTGAAGCGACGACCCGCCCAGGCAGCTCCGTTTCTCCTCCGGTTTTCATTGGCGAAGGCTCACGCTCTCTTTGCAGAAGTCTAGCCTTTGATTGCAAGGGCTGTTGGTGGAAGGCTCACCTCGCACGTGCTGAAAAACCTAGGACTTTCTGCACGTGGGTCACAAAAGCCCTCCTTAATTCTACTCCGATTGAGTCTGTAGATATTCTCAGTCATCCAGGTCATGGTTGTCCCAAAGGTGCTTTTTTCAGGAGGCAACTGGACTGTCTTGGTTTTTCTTTTGAAGACGTTTCGCTTCTCATCCAAGAAGCTTTGTCAGCTCTGACAGGATAGTGGGAAATTCCTTTTAGACAGCTGGTCATTTGCATCCTTTTAGAGGGTCGTTGAAGTACTTGGAGGTTTATCTGTGTCCTCAGGGTCACCTGAGTACTTCCATTCCCCACTATCCTGAAGAAGCTTCTTGGATGAGAAGCAAAACATCTTCAAAAGACAAAACAAGAAAGTCCAGTTGCCTCCTGAAAAAAGATAACCATGACCTGGATGACTGAGAATCTCTACAGACTTTTAGCTATACAATTTGGGATGAACACCTTTGGAATGGTGTGGGAGTAGGAATGGATTTCCAGAGAAAAAAATTGCAGACTATAGGAACCAGGATCATTACTCGGTTGACCCTGAGGACACAGATAAACCTCCAAGTGTTTTTAGAGCAGCGGTTCTCAACCTGTGGGTCGCGACCCCTTTGGGGGTCGAACGACCCTTTCACAGGGGTCGCCTAAGCGTGCGCTAGCCCACCATCTTGGTGCCACGCCTTTGTCACCTCATCGCGCATGGGGTGGGGGCGGGGCGGGGGTCACGGCATTAGGAAGGTTGACAACCACTGTTTTAGAGGGTCCAACAACCCTCTAAATTAAGGATGCAAATGACCAGCTATCTGCAAGGAATATAAATCCTTCCATTCCCCACTATCCTGTCAGAGCTGAAGAAGCTTCAAGTCTACCCAGAATGTTTGAACACAGGGCGGAATCTCTACGGGTGAAAGCCGCTTGAAATCTGGCAATCCACCTATAAGAGGGTTAATAAAATCCAGTAAAATCTCTTTCGGGATAAAAACCAGCTATCTAGAATGTCAGTCTAATTGACACACAGTAGGAATTCCAGAGCATAAAAAGGCCAGCCTGTTCTTTTTATTAAAACTTTTTTTTTTGCTGCTTGTATACTCACCAGTCATCTATGTATTGCTAAACTGCTATTATTACTACTTACTAGCTTAATGAAAGGGGGGGCAGAGATTGGAATTGACGCTATTTATTTAATTTCCTTACCAATTTCATATGCTGCTCATCTTGCAGTTCAAGGAGACTGAGCAGCTTACAACATAATAAAGCTTATGGATGTAAAAAGTAATTATAAATGAAAACAGGTTAAAATTACAAAAGATTAAAACAAAGGGGGGGGGAATCAAGGGTGTAGAGTGGAGAGGTGGTAGTGACTTCTCTGTTATTATATTACCAACCTCCAACAAAGAGCTTCTTCAGGGCCCCATGCCAACCACTCACCATAGCGAAGTTTTAAAGCATTTACTGAAGACCAGAAAGGTGGGGGTGGCCCTCACTTCCTGTGGCAAGATGTTCCAAAGGGTGGGCGAAACATGACAGAAAAGATTCTTCACCAGGACCCCCGCCAGCTGCAATTTCATGGCTGATGGGGTCCACAGTAAACCTCGTGCCAACACTAGTGGGTGGGCCAGTCCCATTTAGGCAAGACAGCTCCTCAGATATCCTGGACCTATGCCATAAAGGGCTTTAAAGGTAATGACCAAATATCTTGAATTTGGACCCAGAAGCAAAGCTGCAGTCCGTGTAACAGTGGTGTTACATGTGCCACCCTAGGGACTTCCAAAAGTGTTCATGCTGCTGCATTCAGGACCAATTGTAGTTTCTGAATACTCTTCAAGGGTAGCCTCATGTAGCATAGGTTGCAATAATCCAAATGGGAGATGACCAGGATATGAGTAATTGAATGCAGAGCTCACAATCCAGAAAAGGTTGCAGTTGGTGCACAACCTGAAATTGTGCAAAGGCTCTCCTAGCCGCAACTGCCAGCTGCACTTCAAGCAGGAGTCGCAAGTCTAGGCAAACCCCCAAGTTGCAAACTGGGGCTGTCTGGGATACTGCCACCACATCCAGAATTAAAGATGATAAAGCTGTGGATTCCAATTCATTTCCGTCTTACCAGGGTTCAGCTGAAAACTGTTGTCCTCCATCCAGATTTGGCAGATTTGGGGAGGTAAAGTAAGTTTGTTCTTATTTAGTTTGGGATGCATTTGTTGAAGGCTTTGTATACTCAAGGTGGCTATGATTATGTTATTCTGTTCATAATATTTATAGAAATTTACATTCTAGCTTGGAATTAAAGAATTGGGATCTCCTTGTAAACAGAGTCAAGTGCTATTTCAGTGTTTAAAACAGGAACGGTTATTATTTTCTTATAGAACGTTCTATATTCCTTCAAAGGATAAGCAGTTTTTACAGAAAGCTTGGGTGGGAGAGATCCATATAAGTGGTCAGTAATTCTTAAAGCACAAGAGATGTTTTTTTATTTATTCAATTTCTATAACCGCTTATCTCAATCAATGACTCTGGGTGGCTTACAATTAAAAAACAGTAAAAACTTTTTAAAACAATAAAAATAAATCAAAAGTAAATTGTATACAGAGCAACCAAGCTACTTAGCCAGTTAACAATACTGCCAGGAAACATGGCCTTTCGCATATTCAGCACTCCCGGCTCAGGAACATAGCCAGGTTTTTAGGGCCTTACAAAATGTTAATAAGGTTGGAGCCATTCTAATCTTGGATGAGAGATATTTCCATACTGATGGTTAAGGAAGATGTCAGATGAAAACCATTTTAATACTCAATAATACTTCATTTCAGCACTGTTGAATTCAACATTCAGATTTTCCATAATTTGTACATAATTATTTTCAATGTTCGTATAACAAGCAGTTCATGTAATAGCCATGGGCATCAATAATCAGGACTCAATGAGGAAACTGAGGAAATATGCATATGAAATATGGGACATAAGTACATATATGGTTGGTATTGTGACATCATTGCAAAAGTGTCATTTTTCTATGATTATGACTTGCTGGAGAGAAAGCAAATACAACTCTGTAATCCGTTATTTTAAATCTGAAATAGTTTTTCAATTCTGAACAGCTATCCTGTTTGTTGCCTCCTCAGTTGCAATATTGGCAACTACTGAGTATCCAGTTTGTGTCATAATCAATCAGTACCTACATCTGCATTTTAAGCTGTAAGTCATATATGGGACATATTGATTGCAGATGTCTATGGAAATTCTCAGTCATCCAGATCATGGTTGTCCCAAAGGTGCTTTTCAAAAGGCACCTAGGTGCTTGGATGAATGAGAAGCAAAACGTTTTCAAGGAAAAAAACAAAGTCCAGTTGCCTTTTGGAAAGCACTTTTGGGACATTGATTGCAGATATAATCCCCGCTCTTCTGCTCACAAAAAGCTTTCATTATATACCAGTTAAATCTACTTTCTATTGGGCCTTTTATCAAATTATTACTACGTCTCATATAAATAACTCTTTTTTTCAAAGCCTGAATTCAAAGAGTTTATTCATTTTTAGCACGTGAAAATCGCTGACTGATTTCTACGGTTGTTAAGAGACTTTAAAGGAATCAACTTAAGACTTCTGAACCTATAGCCTACTTTGATATAAAAAAATCAAAATTATTTTACTAAGTATTTATGAGAACTTTGGGACATCATGCAGGAATGGGTGCTTTTGTAAATCAAGGTCACCTTAAAAAAAATCTGCAATTACCCTAGTCGCATCTTAGAAAAATCATAATACAACAGACAATTCTATCTATTGGGACACCTCAGAGAATGTTTAATAAGATTGTGGGCCACATCTTGCTGTTAGAGATGTAGGTCAAAAGTTGAACGTGGCTTGGATTTGTCCAGTTATTACCATATTTTGGACTAAAGCTATAGAAGTATTAATATGACTTCTAAATCATTGTTGCCAGGGGTGGGTTCCTACTTACCTCGCTGCCGGTTCGTGCGTGCGCGCATGCGCAGTAGGAAAAAATCCCCCCAAAATAAAAAGCCAAAAAAAAAAAGATGGCGACCGCATGCACAGTGCCGGAAGTCGGCTTCTGCGCATGCTCAGAAGGGGGGAAAAAAATAAAAAAAATTCAATTTTTTTTTTAAAAAAAAGATGGTGGCCCCCACGGACCGGCACCGACGATCCGGTGACGTCATCGTGACATCACCAGCGGGCCGCTACCGGTTTGGGAGAACTGGACCGAACCGGGAGGAACCCACCCGATTGTTGCTGATTAAGAACACACATGTATTGCTTTACTATATCTCCAGCATTTAGAATATGTAGTGGATTAAAGGTGTACAGAAGCTGGACAAATGTACCAAGTTATGCAACACTGGAAGAACAAATTTACCCCTGACTTATATCAATAGAATGCTAATGTATGTGGTCTGTCAACATTTGAATTGGGTTTGTGGTTCTTTTTTTTAAACAATGAGCAATAAAGAACAATCAAGCAATCTGCTCACATTGTTTGGAGTGTTTTCTTATGAGAAAATTTTCCAGACTCTTATCCCCCTTTCTTTTCTTTGTATGTATGTGTGGCTAGGGATAAAATTTTATTGTACATTATTTAGTAAACTCTATATAATTTTTTTCGCAATTTTTTTTAAATGTAAGGATTCGAGAGATTCTTCAGCTGATCAATCAACTAACAAATTTTAGTTTATTACTAGTTGCTCAATTTACAAAGCAAGAGCTCCTCTAGTGATGAGATACTTGCACTGGAATCTGTATTTTTATTTTTGTAGGATTGCAATTCTGTGCACACATATACCAGAATAATTAGCAATAGCAATAGCACTTAAGACTTATATACCGCTTTACAGTGCTTTACAGCCCTCTCTAAGCGGTTCACAGAGTCAGCATCTTGCCCCCAACAATCTGGGTCCTCATTTTACCCACCTCAGAAGGATGGAAGGCTGAGTCAACCTTGAGCCGGTGAGATTTGAACCGCCGAACTGCAGCTAGCAGTCAGCTGAAGTAGCCTGCAGTGCTGCACTCTAACCACTGCGCCACCTCGGCTCCTGTATTCTCACTGAATACAGTGGTTTTTGCTTGAGAGTAAACAACAAGCAGACTGAATCACTAACAGTGTGGTCTACTCTGAGAGTTCTAGAGAGGAGCATGAAAATAAACTTAATTTTTGGAGAAAACAGTTCAACACGTCCTTCAAATGTGGCGGCTCAACTACTTCTCTAAAACTGCAGCTGTTTTTGGGCTGGGATAAAATCTAGTTGATGAGAAATGACGCCTTCCAGTTTCTATGGCAGCCAGTCTCATTGTCTAGGTGACAGATCACTTATATAAAGGCAACTTAACTACCAGGCAATAAATTCAACAAAGTTTGCTAAAATGTTTCAAAATACAAAGTTCATTTCTGGACTTAAAATGTAAAATATACTAGCATTAGAAGCAGATATTTCTGGTTAACTTGGAATAATCCCTGTGGAAAATCTAATTTTGCTACTATACTAACTTCACATTATTGCCTTTATTTGTTCTCAAATGTCCTCAGCTTAGAGCTTTTGATAAGTATGCACAACAAGATTAGTATTTATTATTCATTCATTCATTCAATTCAATTCAGTCAAATCAAATCAGTCAAAATCAAGTGACTCTCGGCGGCTTACAATCTAAAATTATAAAACAATAAAAACATCCAAAAAGTAAATAAGTACAAAAAGCAGCAATGATGATGAATCAACTAATACTAAAGCCAAGCAACAGGGTCCTTAACACATTCTGAGCTCCAGGTCCTTCTAAAGTTTTAAAAACTCTGTAAAAAGCAAAAGGGTTGGGGCCATTCTACTTTCAGAGGGGAGAATAGTCCATAAGGCAAAGGCCTTATGGCAGGGGCAACAGCAGGCTAGCATAAAATATGGTCATCATTGTCTCTGATAGACCTACAGCAGCTGGACCAGGGTTCCGAACCTAAGCTGAAAACATGGCCGTTCTGATAAAATGACTGCCTCGGTACCACTTCATTTAACCTTCCAGATGTTTCTTTACTAGCATTTCTTTTTAGCATTTAGATGTATATACCACTTCACAGTGCTTTACAGCCCTCTCTAAGCAGTTTACAGAGTCAGCATATTGCCCCCAACAATCTGGGTCCTTATTTTACCGACCTTAGAAGGATGGAAGATTGAGTCAACCTTCAGCCTGGTGAGATTCGAACTGCCAAATTGCAGGCAGCCGGCAGTCAGCAGAAGTAGCCTGCAGCACTGCATTCTAATCACTGCGCCACCACACTTTTTCCTGGTCAGGGAGACATATTAAGAAAAACATTGCACTATAGACCCCTTTTTAAGAATGCCTTCAAAATTCAGTGTCATTGTAACTTCAGTGTCACTGTAACTTCGAACAATTAGTCAAGGACTACCTGTAATTTAATAGATGATAGTGGTAAAGCATGAATTGGTTATTTTAGGGTAGATTTGGTTTCAATGATAAAACTGATACAATCATATATCCATTGCATGTCTTACCTATTCACCCACTCCATCCCCAAAGGTTAGTTAAGATGAGAAGAAAGACGAAGGGCATGCAGTGCTGATTTTGATTTTAGGCATGTTTTATTTATATGCTTCCCACCCAAAGCAGCCCAGTTGTGTGTACACCAAATATTTAAACATACTTTCTTCTTGGTACAAAAAAGTTTGGTTTAGCCCATCTCATTCTGATTTAAGTTTATAGGTTTATACCAGCTCCTCTGCCAGCTTGTAGTTATAATGCATTTTCTTTTGATTCTACTGGGAGCAGTGACAAAAGAAGATTCAAGACTAGATCAAGAATCTTGCAAAAATTAGGGAATGTTATTTTTATAAATATGCTATTTCAAGATGTACGAAAGTCTGTATTCTAACATTTCAGTTAAGTTTCAAAGACAAAAAATTAAGTGTGTGATGGATGAACAAGAGTAATATCATAAATAATTTTAATAGACTTTTGTATAAGATCCAGCAGAAAGTTTTTTGGGGTGGGGAGGGAACAAGGACTTTTTATTGGTGCTGTAGATCTCAGTGTTTTTTTTTTAAATTGCATAAAGCTTTTTAACAGTGAGTATACCTTTAGGAGGCAGGAAGTACTACTCTTACAGAAAATTGATATATGGAGGCTACCTAAGTAATTGTTAATGAACTCCAAAACCATTTATGATATGGCATAGATTTATATATAATATTCAATGGCAATTCTACTCTAAATATTGAAACTTGAAGTTACTTAGTGATGATCTCTTCACGGAAATTTAGTAGCAGGAAGATTGCTCAGATGCCTTACTATTCTCAACATCTTCACCCATAAATCGTTGTTTGGATACTTTAGAGAAGACAATGACAGTAAAACAGATATAACCTCAAATACTTTTGCAAAGCAAATTGGTCCTTTAAAAAAGTAGCTTTTTTAAAAAACTTACAAATACATTTGACCATTTCTATTAGCAAGATCAAAATTTAACCTAAGATAGTTTTTAAGAATTCTAACAGTGTAGACCAGTGAATAGAATAGCTGGTACATATGTCTGGTTGAATATTATTTATTTACTTGTATGAAAATTTTAAATGCATGGCTAATGTTTTACAAGAAGCAGAATACTTCTTAGGAAAAATACTCATTTTTGGGTGAACCTTCTTCTTGATACATATTATAGCACACAATTTGTGTTTCTTCAAAATTTTATTTCAATTTAAATTAAGGGGCCAGCCAGATCTTCTAATAAGAAATGCATTCATTTGAAGAAATGCTTTCATGGAAGTAAATTTACAATTGTACACATTTAGAAAAAAAAAACCCAAAAGGTCACAGTAAATAACTTTTAGTAGTATCTTTAAGCCTTCACACAGATAAGAAACCATTTCCAGTACAATAGTTTTTAATATGAATAGCACATCAAATGGTCTTAAATACAACTTTTTTTTTGAAAGCCAACACTCCAAGGATTAATGTTTTTTTAAAGTATAGCCTTTTGTCCCATGCCAAATAATAGAAAAGCAAAATCAATATCCAGATCCATCTTTTAACTTTCATATATCTATTTTGAAAGATGTGTGTGTACTCACACACATACACACACATATATAGATATATATATCTACACACACAGATATACAACTTTTAGCATGTCTATTTTTTTTTTCTAAAAGTGGAAGCCTTATGCATAATGGAGAATAACTTGCCACCTAATATTTCGTTGTCTTAGCTATACTAAAACCAAAATATAAAAAAGGACAGAGTACTGTACTGATCTATAATATTACCACCTCCATGGTTGTTTTTGCCTGTCTATATAAATGATTCAATAGAGGGTTATGATTTTTTTCAGTAGATATTACAGACCATTTTGCAAAAGACAAATGGCTTATGACTGCTGAAAGAAACATAGGTATATATCCAACATTATCAGAATCCTATTTGCTGGACTTTATTCCAACTTCCATCATGAAGGCTTTAAAAATTAGCTAAAATGTCAATCAGCAAATTATTCATTTGTAAAATAATTTAATCATATAGATGCTAGAAAACAATAAATAATTGTATAGCATTTTCAGTCAGATTCAATCATGCGGAATTTGAACTTTCATACTCCCAATTCAAAAAGTTGGCTGGTTGTGATCTCAGTTCTACTGTTATGAATAGATAAGATTTTGATAACATACTTTAGATATATCTAGCATTTTGTTATGATCACAGTAACAAAAAGTGGTGCAAAATCAGTCTTTAAAAAAAATAAATACTGATAGTTTGCAGCATTAAGGAACAGGATATTGACACTAGGACAGTTATGAAAATTATGGTTGTTGAAGGGAAAATATAAGTTAAATACAACACAACTATTATACTAACAATATGAAAAGAGAGATTCTCTTTATACCCACATGAAAAACAAATCTGAATTAATTTAGCATAATCTTTATAATTTACAATTGGCCAAACACAGCACTAATATAAATGGAGGCGGCCAACATTGAGGAATACAGGTTTAGTGGGTTCCAGAGCTATATTTTTAGTCTACTTTAACTGATGGCACTGCATTATACTTGCAAATACAGGAAAATGGATTCTTTTTAATGCTGCAGTATTTAAGAAATGTGAAATCAGTATTTTCATGTGATCCAAAGTATCATTTTACATGAGCTTTCATTTTTCAAAACTCAGTATCAGTATCAGGTAAAAGTTACAGACTAATACATTAACATTCCTCTGCTGTACAAATTAAATCATTTTTAAAGAAATGAGCAGCGTAGGAGTTATATACAGAAGAAAACAAGCATTGTTGAAATGAAACACAAAGTGTCACTGCTAAGCTCTATTGTCTGAAACACAATTTGAAGTAAAATTAACAAAAATTCTTATAATGTATTTCCAAGTCTACATCTCAATTCTCAGAAAATCACTCTCAAAAACAAACTATAAAGCAATGAAAGGCATATATATACATTTTCCTCATGAACTCTGAGATGTCATTCTTAGAAGTTGCTAAGTTTCAGTATCAATTTTATTTGCAAGACAACTGTTCATCCCAGAAAGCTCTCAGATACATTTCCCCTTTGATTACAATTAAAGCACTGCACATTTTTTTTAAAAAAATCAAGGCATATAATCTTATACTATGGTGCCAAATATGCACAGATCACATTGTGCTCGCATCTCATACAAGGTTAAGTGCAAACATGGATTGAATCAGATTTGCTAGCATGCACCCTGTCATAAACTAGTCTAATACCTTCTCTCCTATCTCAAACGATCTTATATGTTTGTTGCATGAACCAATAATCTTTCCCATCCCACCCCCCCCCTGGACTTCTAAAAACAAGCGGTGTGCTTGAATTCAGACACAAATATCAAGAAAGTCCACATTGTGCAAGAAAGCAGCAGCTAGGTTTGTCAACTCGGACTAAAAAAATAAAGAGAAGAAAAAACAAACAAACTGTTCACTGAACAGCGGTTAGCAGTAATGTTCCTCATGAAGTGATAAGAGTGCCTGATGCTGAATATCTAACAGCAAATGCTGAATTTGGATTTAATATTTTAGGGGTTTATAGAAGATTAGGCTTCTTGTTGTGCTGGTCTTTTCAAATCCCTGATCTGTTTAACTAAATAGGTCTTCTCATCGTTAAATTGTTCATCCTCGGTCCTGTCGTTCTGAAACTTGCTGAGAAACTCAATAAGTTTGGTCTGGTTCTTTAAGAGAATATCTAATATAGGTTGTGTCTTGTTAGGATTGGCTACAAACACCTGCAATACAATTTTCAGAAAAATTAAAATTAAAATCAGAATGTATTAGAAAATATTAACTGAAGAATAATAGGTTTTTCTCTATACAATGCATGAAATTTACAAGGACTGAAGTACAATGTACCATATGTAATCTATGCATAAGACTTTGTCAGAATCACAATTACACAATGTAGACAGTGTTTCCATTTCTCCCCCCCCCCCTTTTAATGACCCTGTAATCTCTTGCATTGGGTGGGGCGACTCAATGGAGCTGAGCGTTTACTGATCCTACAGGGTGTTTGGAGCAGATATTTTCTCTTTGTGGCCAGAGAGTGAAATATCTGCCGCTACTTAGGATCAAACTCACAGCTTCCTGATTGTGAGGCAAGAGCTCTACCTCTAGACCACAGGTCACCAACCGGTGGTCCGCGGACCACTGGTGGTCCATGAGAAAATTTTGGTGGTCCGCGGCGCACCCGGGTGGAGGAGCTGCTCTGGGATGACTAATGGCCAGTCCTGTGACTAGAGCTCTGGAATATGGGACCGGCCAGGCAGCTCATGGTGGGGTTGGAAATCTCTGCCATAGAGGCAACTATGTGAAACCTGCAACTTTGCAGCGCAGCCCTCGCCAGCCGGAATGAGGTAATGGTGCAGGGGGGGGCGGCGCAGGCGAGCCGAAGAAATGGGTGTTGGCAACCTGTGGCTCGCTCTTCCCCCTGCTGTGGCTTCCTGTCGGCTGAACCCACCAGTGGCTGGCCTGCCCCTCACCCTCCCCTCCCAGTCACTCCTCGCCTGACCTGAGAAGGGAAGGGCGGGGGATGGAGATTTGCTCCAAATTCCAGAGCGGGAGCGAAGCTTCTTGCTGGGTCTTGCGGGCATTTCTTCCGGGGCTTGTTGGTGTTCCACGCACCTTGGTCTCTCAGGGAGATGCGTGACTTCCTCTCAGCCCTGAGACACTGGCCCAGCCCGGCTGTTTCTCTCCGCTGCTGCTGTTGGCGCCTCCATGGCCTGCCCGCTGCTTTTGCAGTGCAGTTCAATTTAGCTCGCTTCACAATGGGGGAGACGGCATCCCCTTCTCCTCCTGGAGCCCATTACGATGTGGAGCATTGGCTACAGCTGGGTCGGGCAAGTGTCGGGGTAGAGAGCAGGTCGTGCGTCTCCCCAAGCGACCGAGGTGCGTTCAGCACCAACAAAGGCCGAAGGACCACTCGTGAGACCCAGAGAGCGCCGGAGAATCAGAATGAGAGAGAGAGAGACAGACAGAGAGAGAGAGATAGACAGAGAAAGAGAGACCGAGAGAGAAAGAAAGAGACAAAGAGATACAGAGAGATAGAGAGATGAAAGACGGAAAGAGAAGACAGAGAGACAGAGAAAAAAAGAGAGGGAGGGAAGAGAGAGAGATGAGAGAGAGAGAGAGAGAGAGAGAGAGATGACAGAGAGAGAAAGAGAGGGGGAGAGAGAGAGAGAGAGAGAGAGAGAGAGGTCAGGGAGGGAGAGAGAGAGGAGAGAGAGAGAGACAAAGAGAGGGGGAGAGAGAGATGAGGAGAGAGATAAGGGGAAAGGGGGAGAGAGGGGGAGAGAGAAGAGAAAGAGGGAGGAGAGAGGAGAAAGAAAGAAAGAGAGGGGGAGAGAAAGAGAGAGGGGGAGAGAGATGTCAGAGAGAGACAGAGAGAGAGGAGAGAGAGAGATGAGAGAGGTAGAGAGGGGTGAGAGAGAGATGAGAGAGACAGACAAAGAGGGGGAGAGAGAGATGAAGAGAGAGATGAGAGAGAGAGACAGACAAAGAGAGGGGGGAGAGAGAGATGAAAGAGAGGGGGAGAGAGGGGGAGAGAGATGAGAAAGAGGGAGGAGAGAGGAGAAAGAAAGAAAGAGAGGGGGAGAGAAAGAGAGAGGGGGAGAGAGAGGACGGAGGGAGAGAGAGAGAGAGGGGAGAGAGAAAGAGAGAGAGTGAGAGAGAGAGAGCAGGGCAAGAGAGAAAAAGGGAAGGGGGGGAGAGAGGGAGAGACGAGAGGGGGAGGGAGAGAAAGAGAGAGGGGGAGAGAGAGAAAGAAAGAGATGTCAGAGAGAGAGAAAGAGATGAGAGAGAGACAGACAAAGAGAGGGGGAGAAAGAGATGAGAGAGAGGGAGAGAGGGGGGAGAGAGATAAGAAAGAGAAAGATAGAGAGAGGAGAGAGAAAGAGAGAAGGGGAGAAAGAGAAAGGGGGAGAGAGAGATGTCAGAGAGAGAAAGAGATGAGAGAGAGACAGGGGGGAGAGAGACGAGAGCGAGAGGGAGGAGAGAGAAAAAGAGAGGCGAGAGACGGAGAGGAGAGATGAGGGAGAGAGAGAAAGAGAGGGAGAGAGAAAGAGAGGGGGGAGAGAGAGATAAGAGACAGACAAAGAAGGGGAGAGAGAGGGGGGGAGAGAGGGGGGGAGAGAGAGAGACCGAGAGGGGGGGGGAAGAGAATGCCTGAAGGACCCCATCCCGTCACTGGGAGTCCAGGCGCTTCAGCAAGCGGCGTGCTGGATTCGTATTAGTGGTCCGCAGGATTTAAAATTATGAATGTAGTGGTCCCTGAGGTCCAAAAGGTTGGGGACCCCTGCTCTAGACCACCATGCTGCTCTTTAGGCAGTGTTTCCAATGATTTTTCCAAATTGGGAAGTAGGTCAAATATCCACAAAAAGCCTAGCAAAATACAAAGAA
This sequence comes from Thermophis baileyi, assembly GCA_003457575.1. NCBI lineage: Eukaryota > Metazoa > Chordata > Lepidosauria > Squamata > Dipsadidae > Thermophis > Thermophis baileyi. The sequence continues at coordinate 4,159,931 of QLTV01002140.1, forward strand.
AACCCATTTAAAAGTTCTATAAATAGGCTGAACTTAATTAAGAAACTAAAATCAGCATTTAGGTATTTATTTTCACAAGCAATAAATTTATTCATACCCTAGTTTAGATCTGTGATGCTGAATTTAAAAAAATAAGAATAATTACATGGATTTATTAATTGCTGACTATGTGTATACTATGATTCTGAAACTTATACAAAAAAATATTCCTGGCTCCATCCCTTTCCCATTTATTCAAATCATACTAGGCAATTTTGTATTATACTGTGATTGTAAATCAGCATTACCTTAAAGACGTGGAAGGCCTCAAACTGAATGTTACGACTTTTGTCCCGTAAAAGATTCATCATTAGCTTGAGATTTTCAGGTTTACTGATGTATTTTGTCATAATTGTGAAATTGTGTCTATCCAGTAGCAATTCACCAAGTAGCTACAGCAATAAACAAACAGGATTGTTTTTCCATAAGGACTATAACTATAGCAATAGTTAACAGAGCCAATGGTTGTATTTCCCCTTGCACAATTTTTATTTTCAAAAGATAAGTAGTGATATTAGGCTAATTTACTATTATGCCCTATTCTCTGCCACGTAAACTGTTAAAATTATCTGGATTCATTCCAAAAATCATAAAAAATGGGGGTCATCATAGCCTTATGGACCAATAATTGTCAAATGGAAGGACAAAGAACAAATATGGAAGCCTTCTTCCAGATTAGGTCAGAGATGCAAGAAGTGGGAGAAAATGGAAAAACAATCTTTTTAGTACTGCTGCTTCCAATTTAAAAAAAATGAGTAGTGTTTATAGTAAAAAGGAGAAATTTATATTACATGCTTAAAGCTTTAGTTATTATTTTCTGGCAAAGCATACTTGTAGAATTGGTATTAACAAGTTACATATATAACACACAAATTTCCTAAAATTCAGAATCCTCCTGACACTTTTATTTTAATGTAGAACAGAATAACTAAGTCTTCTTATATCATTGCACAGTAATTATTTTTTTTACCTTAAGTGACTGTCGTTTTGTTACATAATTTTCTGAGTGGAGCAATTTTTCATATTCACTGAAGAACTGGATAGAAGAAGAAAAAATAATCATGGCCTTTCCAATCAATAGAATGATCCCAAGTGACTCATTTAGAAATAATAAAAACAAAGAGAACTGGACGCGAATAATAGAAACTGAATTCCAATGCATTTAGACTGTTCTAATTGTTTTTTAGCATTATTCTTGTACTACATACACAAAACATCTGAATAAGTATTCTGCAGCTGACGGAAGGGAGTTTTCAGTTAATTCTTTAGCAATCATATACCTGAGTTTATAAACAGCCAACTTTATATTTTTATTATTAGCTATGGCCAGTAGATGGAGCAAGGTTGTCATATATACTTCTCTGATTAGCATGACTACCAGGAATGGCAACATAGTGAGAGTATGTTGTTTGCTTTTTACAAAAACAATTTTATTCTTAGCATGTTTAAGACAACTACAAGAAATTCCTATCTAAGTCTAAGAAAAACCCTTACATCTCAGGTTCAACTTGTATTGGTACAATAAACCAGAAAACGCTGAAAATAAAAATATTTGGCTGGACAAGAAATGTTTCATTGTTTTTCACTCTTATTTTGTGATTATTTTGATAGTTGAAAAAAAAATTATAACAAAGAAATGAAAATACATACCCTATCATAATGCTGTTCCAAAAATTCTGCACTCAGCAATTTGTGCCTTGTAAGTAAATCCTTAAAATAAGAAAATACACTGTTACTTAAAAGATATTCCCTCTCCTTTTCTATAATTTCAGGATGCCTGAAAGCAATTTTTAACATACAGGTAGTCCTCGACTTATGACCACAATTGAGCCCAAAATTTATGTTGCTAAGTGAGACATTTGTTAAGTGAGTTTTGCCCTATTTTACAATCCTTCTTGCCACAATTGTTAAGTGAATCACTGCAGTTGTTCAGTTAGGGATATGATTATTAAGTGAATCTGGCTTCCCCATTGACTTGTCAGGTCACAAAAGGTGATCACGTGACCCCAGGACACTGCAGGAGTCATAAATATGAAAAAGTTGCCAAGCACCTGAATTTTGATCATGTAACCATGGGGATGCTGCAACGATCCTAAGTGTGAAAAACGGTCATAACTCACTTTCTAGTGTCATCGTAACTTTGAATGGTCACTAAAAAGAACTGTTGTAAGTCAAAGACTACCTGAATTCTTTTCCATTTAGTTAATTATTTATATGCCACATAACTCAGTTGAAGCTTTCATCTATTTTGAAGAAAACCAGTACAACCATAATTTTTGTGCAATTTTTACTTGAGCAGGGATGGAGAACCTGCAGTCCCTCCCCCCCTCAATATTACCAAGTTTATAATTCCTATTAAACCTCATCATTATGTTACTGGAATTCAACAGCTGAAATGCCGCATGTTTACCTCTTTTTTTTTAAAGACTGGTGTACATTTTAATATTGGTGTTATTTCTGTAATTTTAATAATGTTATTTTGTGGCTGTCTGATTGATTCTTTGATGTATTTTCCAAAATGAACGACAGCGGTTATGATATAAATTTTTAAGTGTTGTCGAATATAAACAATACAACCTTGAAAGTGGCAAATGCATCTGAAGCAATGTCAAATGTTGACATTTCCACATATCTGAAGAAGTCGTAAAACTGTTCTGACCACAAGATTATTTTCGCTAGTGGTTCATGTCTGATGCATTCTCTTAACATGATTCCACAATTCAGAGCAATTTCTGGAGATTCATACCTGTTTAGGTAAAAAATATAGTTATCAACAAAACAGGCATACAGTCAAAGCAGATATTTAATGTATGTTCTAAATTGCCTACTAAAAATGTAAGTTCATATTTACTGGAACAACACTTCTGTTGCATGAATGTCTGTATGTTCAGACAGATATCCCTCCTAGTTTTTCATTTATCTTGTAAATGGACAGACTTCATACATGGAAACAGTACCAGATAAATGCTATGAAAACAGCAAGCAAGTTGTCAATGTTCAAATATTATAAAGGGGCAACAGCTATTGAAAAAAATAGTCATGAAAGTTTATTGTGGCACCTTGTACAGCTTCTAACTCAGGTTTTTTATCTCTGATGATAGGGATTTACAAGCAAAAACTCTTGATTTTTTAAGATAATTTTTCTGAAAAAGTACAATCTGATTTTCTGATTGAAGTTCATCACCATAAATGCTGGTAAGTCTGTTAGCATAACACTAAGGTTGAAGCCATGGTTAGGGATGTCTTTACCAATTTCACATTATTAAAGATAATAACTGAGAGCAAGTTAGGTGTCGTGGTTTAAGGTGCTGGTCTAGAAACTGGGATATCGTGAATTCTGGTCCCACCTTAGGCATGAAAGCCAGCTGAGTGGCTTTGAAGCCAGTCATTCTCTCTTAACCCAACAAACCTCACAAAATTGTTGTTATGGAGAAAATAGGAGGAGGGAAGAATATTGGATATGTTTGCTGCCTTGAGTTATTTATAAAAATAATAAAGGTGGATGAATAGTAAATACAAAATATAAAGAAATAAAATTAGAAGGCTAATCATCTTTGTCATTCCTGCCTTCAGAATCCATTGTTAAACAATAGGTTTTCAATATTTGGGAGGCTATGGATACAACTGGTGCTTGGAAGAAAAAACCATTCTGGGTAGAAAATGTTTCATGTATCCCCTTTTATACAGGTATGTGTGCTTTTTTTCCTTTTCTCTTTTTCATCTTTTGCTAGCTTACTCTCCTTGATCACTGCTTTTGCCAAGGTCTTTTTTCTTTTAGCAAAGCTCTGTCATGTAGCTATGTCAACCGTCCCACTCAGTCATCTGGCAAAGAAAGACTCCTGGCCATTTGTTTTTAGCAAGAGTATACTTTACTGAAGCTTACGTGGTTACAGAAGTAATGTAACCTGAATCTGAGGTTTTCCGTGCAAACAATACAAAGTAAATTTTCCTCTCCCCCTCTCCAGCCATCCCCCCCCCCGGTTATCTTAAATGTCCAATTAGATGCTTGTATATTGTTTAGGAAACAGGTTCTCAATTCCCAGCTCTGCATATCGATAGTTGACCTAGGCTGGCTGAAACTTCTCACAAAGCTCAGCTGGGCTCCCTTCTTCCTTACATTCCAATCTTTCCCTCTCCCTCACCCACCCCCAACCCCATTGCTAATCTCAGGCTCATGAAGCTTGGATAGGAGAGATGCAGCCATGACAATCTCACCTTTCTCTTTTTTTCAAAGAGTGTTCTGGGTGTGCATAAAGTTCAGGGGATTCTGGGCAAGGGAAGGAATTTGCCAACTGCTAGGGGCTTCAGTGCAGGGGTGGGTTCCAAATTTTTTTACTACCACTCTGTGGGCGTGTCTTAATTTTGTGGGAGTGGCTTGATGGCCATGTGACCGGGTGGCAGTGGCTTGACGGCCATGTGACTGGGTGGGAGTGGCTTGACGGCCATGTGACTGGGTGGGAGTGGCTTGGCGGTCGTGTGACCGGGTGGGAGTGGCCAACTTGTAAAATGTGGTGAAAAAGTGACTTATGACCATTTTTCACACTTAACAACCGTCAGTCGTTAAGTGTGAAAAATGGTCATAAGTTACTTTTTTCACTGCCATTGTAACTTTGAACAGTCACTAAATGACTAGTTGTAAGTCAAGGACCAACCTGCACTTAAAAGCCACACACAGATGAACACACAGAGTCCCTTGGGAGTTGGGTGGCATACAAATTTAATAAATAAATAAATAAATATGAAAGCAGCCATGGAGTCACATAAAAGGTGATTTCTGCAAGAAGCAATTACCTCAAAATCCAGTTATCACACAGAAACACACGAAATTGTCAGAAATGGTGTAGGGTCTCCTGCTTGAGCAAGGGGTTGAAAGAGAT
>QLTV01002140.1:4165480-4184552 GCA_003457575.1 Thermophis baileyi
AAGATAAAAGTCATTTTCTGAGCATTCTAAGAAAAAAAATAAAAAAAAATAAAGCTAAAAAAAGATGGCGACTGCATGCACAGTGCTGGAAGTCACCTTCTGAGCATGCTCAGAAAAAAAATTTAAAAAAATCGAAAAAAATTTAAAAAAAAGATGGCGGCCCCCACGGACCGGCAACCACCGATCCGGTTCTGATGACGTCACTAGCAGATCGCTACCAGTTCGGGCGAACCAGTCTGAACCGGTAGGAACCCACCCCTGCTTCAGTGTGAATTCAAAGAAGAACCAAGGGGCACAATGGCGTCCAAAGATTTGCTATTTTTACATTCATATTAGAAGTCCCTAGAGAGTGAGATCTCAAAATGCGTTCATGAATGGAATTCCAAGAATAATACAATCATACTCCGAATAATATCCAGACTTCCATTACACATGTGTTGGTTTCACTGGCAAAGTCCTAAGTAATTTACAGCTTAACTACATGACCTTAAAATTTGGTGGAATTTTGGTGTATTATTTATTTGCTGAGTTTGAATGAATAAGCAACATTTTGTAAGTTTTGAATGCATCGTGTTTGTTGCTCATGTGTTGCGTAAGAAGCAAACAATGGTCAAAAGAAATAAGTACTTTTCTGTTTACAAATTATTCTATTTTGTTATTTCTTACATTGCTTAACTGTTTTTTAAATGACAGGAAGAGATTTCATTTCCCCCAGACGTGGGGGAAAACAATTATAAATATCCCTCTGTGCTAAACAGCAACAATACTTCACTATTCATTAATTTGTTGCAAGGTTTCACATTTGTTTGTGACTGTGAACACAAATGAAGCATGATGCTCCAATATAATAATGCACATGATATAAGCAGAGGAAATAGCAATCTGGTGGGGAACATACACAATGAGTTGTTCTTTATTTGAGAAAACTGAACCAATAATTCATCATTGCTACAAGGCTATGAACTGTATATCAAGAAACACAAAGTGCATTGTGTGGGAAGACCTCGGTCTACTTTGTGAACGATAAGCAAATGTTCAATGTTTAAGAGTCAATTTCCATAACAAGGTGACAAAATATGCAAACAATTACAAAATTAAAACCCACAAACTAATGAGAACAATTCCATACATAAAGGCTACTTATGAAGATACATATTGAAAGAAAGTGAAGCTTATCTTTAAAATAAGACACTTTTGAGTATTCTTCTGCAGGGATATTTGACTCAAGTCTTTTAAAGAAATCTTAAATCTACCTTCCATAAAATATGGTATGGAAGTTTTGTTTCTAAAACACTGACTATATTAATAAAAAAAATGCTAAGCTACAGTTTAATGTGGTAAGAATTTCATAGAAGTACAGATTCTAATTCTTCTGTCTTGCAGGAAAACTGGAAGTTTAAGTTGAAAACATATTGCTAGTATGTTCGCATTTCTCATTAATTTTAATTTAGTATAATACCCCATTCTTTCATTATGGTTTATTGAAACAAGCCTCATTTCCACTAATCAGACTTAATAATATAGTTTGCCCAGAGTTAAGATGACATAATAAATTGTGGTTAACGACCAACAGATGCAAAAGTTTCCAAACTTCTCATTGTTATGCTGACAAGACTATTGGGAGGGCCCATGCATGAAATTTGGCAGAAACGGGCTTTTGTGTGTAGTACATTGGGACGCAGGAGGTCCTTTAACAAGTAATTGAAGTTCCGAATTTTCCAGCCACTGCAGATAATTACAGGAATATCAGCAGCTCTTTAGGTCTACAAACTAGTTGACAGCAACCTTTATAATTACAACTAATTATTAAGGTAGAGATACTACAGCCCTACCCAGGTAGAAAATTAAATGTAAACTAGTTTACATGAGAAAAACAACAATCATCTCATATTTACAATATAATACATACCCTTTTAACAGCATGAACAATATATTTTGCTGAGTGCAGATGTATTCAACTGTGGGTGTTCTAGTACCAATTTGTCTTCTCAGAATATTGTTAAATATTTGAGCCACATCCTTTTTGCCCTATCAAAAATACAAAGTAGGCTGTTATGTTGGTATATTACATACAGTGCAGTAATAACACTAGAAATATATAACTTCACTTTGTGTTTTAAAGACACAAACTAATTGATTCAGTAGAAAGACTTGTATTTTATCACTATTTTTATAAAATATATATATTATAAATTAAATATATATTTTTATTCTCTACTGAATAGCCAATATAATTAGTTTACAGTTACAAAGCTATATCAACTTTTTATTGCCTAATTTTTACGAAAACTAATTTCCGTATGCAGGATTTTATTTTCTCCAAAAATAAAACCCTTTAGCTACTGCTTTCAACTACAAGAGGAGCAATACCATCTGTAACTGTATGTGATATTTACATCCTAAAGCTATAGAAGAATATTTCTATTTGCTACCAAGAATCCAACTTCTCCAGTCATAGTTTAGCCCATGTTCATCTTGACTAGCTCTAAATTTATTATTGGCACATCAAAATAGAATTTTTTAAATCTCTTTGAAAGAATAAGCCAATCACAACAGTTTGTATTTACCACAATTCTCTATTCTATACACATAGGCAATACACAGCTAATGAATCATTCTCTGTGATTCTCCTCCTTTTACACACATTATTTAGGTTTCTTAGTATTTCATTGTATTTATTCACAGGAGGAAAGAAAGCAAATATTTTCTTAAAGGTTGTTGGTTATATTACTAAGGGAGCAGAGATGAGACTACAGGAATAAATGTTGCAAAATATAATTCTGTAGGAAGACAGGAGGCACTGACTGACTACAGTTCAAATACAAATATTTGTAATTCCATTGTAAACTGACCCCAAAACAGGAATAGTTTTTCCCTTTGACTAATGTTTCTAGAAACTACTTCACTCAAAGTGCATATCACAATAATCAAACATTACTCAATAGCCCTGCCAACACTGCCTCAAGTCTTGTGATTTTTTTTTTCTGGATTTATCATCAATGCCAGCAGTTGTCATAAGAAACTTGATTATGAACAACAGTAACACTTTATGTTTGAACTATTTTCTACTTCTAAATGATATAACTTTGTCATGCTGATGATAATTACACATATTACATTGGCAGTGCTGAAAAAGAAAAGTTCCATGTTTTTGATGCAAACAGCAAAAATTTAATAGTTTTTAAGCATTTGTCTTCAGTATGAGAGTTTATAATCATATACTGTATCTGTCAAGAATACTGAAGATCAAATGTACTGTTAAATTTGTCTAAAATAGAAAACAACCTTTTGATAGAAAACACTATTTTTAAAAAGTATATATGCACATCTCTAAAGATATATTCCATTACTAGGTTATACAAATGTAATTCATTCTATAAAAATAGTAAGATAAAGGCAAGGCTTCAAAGATTAGTCAACAAGTTCTGCACCCTCCCAATAATGTAGATAATGAGAGAGAAACCATATTCCCACAATGGCAGCTTATCCAGCAGTTTTTATTTTCCCATTAATAGAATAGTCAAATGGAATTAATGGGCATATTCAGGTTCTGGGGGAAAAATTCATTCATCTTGTTGCTGGAGCTTTTTTTATTTTTTATGAATCCCTCAACTTGTCCATGGGCCTCAATGAGTACCCAACTATGCAAATTACTTGTCAGCTCTGGAATGTTCTAGGCCACTTTCAGTTCTTGTTGACAAACAGTGTCTGTTTCATAATCTTATACAACTATATGTACGAAGAAATCCTTTTATACCTAAAAAGACACTAGTGTGGGTTTTTTTCCTGCTGTTATAGTCATGAATTAGTTTAGTTTTCAAAAGACCTTACAATAGATACAAGGAATAATCCATAAATCCAGTAGGAACCCAATTTCTCCCCACATTCTATTCATGATTACAAAAAAATAATTTACTCTGGTCTTTGATGAGATTCAAATCTGAAATTACCATTAGTACATATTTCCTACCTCAAAATCAATGAGTTGTAGATCAGCTACTAGGGTGCTAAGAAGACCGCTGTTGTATAGTTCTTGAGCAAGCTGAGCTACAGCTTCTGTCTGAGGTTCCTTTTCATTGGTGCCATATAAGATTTCTTTCATAGCAACTAGGTTTTTTGAAACTTCTTCGGTAGCCTGCACACGGAAAAAAGCCTAGTTATTTTTAAAGCTGAAAATCTTTTGCTTACTAGTTTTACTACTTTTTTTTCCATTTGTTTTGAAATTTAACTTTACAATAAGATACAAAGAAAAAAAGAAAATCATGTGAACAAAACAAAAACCAGCAAGCAACTTAACAAAAAACCAACAAGAGAGGAAATCTGTAATATATTCATCAAATTGTGAAGGGCTTCTCATTCTGCATTTAAAAAGATGGTTATCTAACATTACAAAATATCATAAAATCAATGCCAAAGAACATATTTAGTCATTAAATAATAGTATTATTAATAGATAAGACTGTCTTTCAAAAACAATTAAGTTACTTACCTCTTAAATCAAATCCTTACTACTTTTCCAATTTTTCAAAAATAATTCACTCAGCAATACCAAAAAATATGACCTTATCATTGCAAAAAATAATCAGATTCCAAAGTTATAAAGTATAATTTATAATAACAGTAGCATCTTTATCATTGTAAAAACATCTCCCAGATGTCTATGGAGATTTTCAATCATGAGAACTGAAGAAGCTTCTTAGATGAGAAGGGGCGTTGGTCCTACCTGAGACGCCTCTTCTCATAGGGTGGAGCCATCATTCAGGATGGGTTGACCTCTGCCCATCAGCCAATGAGGACCGAGTCTGTTTTTCCTTATGCCGGGATACTTCTTGTGCCATCCCAGCTTAGACGAATCCACCGACCAGACTCGACGTGGCAAGCAGAAGAGAAACGAACCGAACTCCCATCCAGAACACAGCCGCCAAGCAGACCAAGTCCAGCCAAGAAGGCCCCCAACAGGACCCAAGCGGGGACCGCTCCCCAAGAAGAGTCACCAACCGAAGAAGGGAACAACACCCCAACAAGAACCCAGAAGAGAAACAGCCGAAACAAAACCCAAAACAGGGGGGGACTGAATGATGGCTCCACCCTACGAGAAGAGGCGTCTCAGGTAGGACCAACGCCCCTTCTCCATCGTGGGTGGAGCCATCATTCAGGATGGGACATACCAAAGCGAAAAGTCCCTTCAATGGGCGGGTACCGTCTGCAATCTCGAAGAGACCTCCTCGACCACACGTTGTAACACTCGCCGACCGAAGGCCGCCTCCGCGGAAGCATAAGAGTCAATCTTATAATGCCGAATAAACGGTGTGGGAGATGCCCACGCCGCCGCCCGGCATACCTCCTCCCAAGGCGCCTGAGCTGCCCATGCCGCCGAAGACGCCGCACTACGAGTCGAATGCGCCGTTATCCCCGCCGGTCAAGGGAGAGAGGTGAGCTCATACGCCTTGGCAATAGTGCCCCTGAGCCAGGGACCAATGGTGGAAGACAACACCTTGCGACCCAAGGACCGCGGATGAAAGGCCACCAGAAGCGCTTCCGTCTGTCTGAAGCTTCGAGTCCGCTGTATGTAGATACGGAGGGCCCGCCGCACATCCAGGGAGTGCCAGCGTCTCTCCAACGGATGGTTCGGCCCCAGGCAAAAATTTGGCAAGACAAGTTCCTGCGCCCGGTGAAACGGCGAATTCACCTTAGGAAGGAACGATGGGTCCAGCCTGAGGACCACCCTATCTGCGTGGAATACGCAAAGATCCTTCCTAACGGACAGTGCCGACAACTCTGAAATTCTGTGCGCTGATGTAATGGCAATCAAAAATGAGACCTTGAACGACAGATGTCGGAGGGAGGCCTCGCGAAGCGGCTCATAAGGAGGTCCCAAGAGGGACTGCAGTACCCTCGGGAGGTCCCAGGTTGGAAAGCGACGAATCGGCGGGGGACGGAGGTTGCTCGCACCCCGGAGAAAGCTCCGGACCGTCGGGCACTGTGCCAACGAGGCCGCCTGGTCGGAGGAAAGGAGAGACGACAGAGCCGCGACCTGTCTCCGAATCATGTTAGGCGCCAGACCACGGTCCAGTCCCCTTTGGAGGAAGGACAACACCTTGGGTAAGGGAAGCCGAAAAGGCAACAGACCCTCCGCCTCGCACCAGCTGCAAAAGGCCTTCCAAGTAGACGCATAGATTCTCTGGGAAGCCGCACGACGGGAAGCCAAGATAATGAGGATAACCTCTTAAAGAGCCCCACTCAACCGCCATGTGGTCAGCTGGCACCACCAGGGATCCGGGTGAAGGAGAGCCCCCTGGCTGAGAGAATCCTCGCACATAGGCAATCTCCACGGGGGGGAGGTCACCGACAGCGCCCGGAGGTCCGCAAACCAGGCCCTGCGGGGCCAATACGGGGCCAGGAGGATGAGTTCCGCCCTCTCCTCCAACAACTTGCGGACCACCAGGGGAAGGATTGGCAGGGGAGGGAAGGCATAAAGGAGGCCGGGGGGCCAAGGGCTCCGCAAGGCGTTCACGCCCTCTGCCCCCTGGGTCCGAAATCGTGAGAAGAAACGAGGAGGCTGCGCGTTTTCCGGGGTCGCAAAAAGGTCCACCAACGGAGGCCCGAACCTCTCCGATATCTGGATGAAAAGAGACGGATGCAGGCGCCACTCCACCTGGTCCATGGCTGAGCGGCTGAGCCAATCCGCCTGCACGTTGTTGACCCCCGAAATGTGATCTGCAACCAGTGACAGAAGATGACGTTCTGCCCAGACCCAGGCGGAGGGCCTCCCGCATAAGGGACCGGGAGCGCGTGCCCCCCTGCCTGTTCACATGCGCCTTCGTCGTAGTATTGTCCGTCAGGACGAGGATGTGGCAACCTGCCACCAGGTGGTGGAAGTGCCGAAGTGCCAGAGACACCGCCCAAAGTTCCAACCAGTTTATGGAGCAGGAGGCCTCCGCTGCTCCCCAATGGCCCTGGGCGATATGATCCAGTGCGTGAGCTCCCCAGCCCGAAAGGCTGGCATCGGTTGTAACGACGATCCGATGTGGTTCGATGAAAAGAGAGCCTTTTGACAGTGCCGGCGACCTCCACCAGGCGAGGGAGCAAAGTACTACTGGAGGAATCACAACCCGGCGCTGGGACGTTCCTTGACCCGCCTTCTGGAAGGGCAAAAGGAACCATTGGAGTTCCCTGGAGTGTAGTCTCGCCCAAGGGGTGATGGAAATACACGAGATCATTTTCCCCAGGAGAGAAGACAGGAGCGCCAGGGGAACCCTGCGCTTGCGCTGTACAAGGAGCACCAGGTCCGTAATGCTGACCTGTCTCTCCTGGGAAAGGGAGACCCTACACTCCAGGGAATCAATAATAGTACCTAAATGAAGGATAGAAGTGGAAGAGGAGAGGTGGCTCTTGTCTAGATTAATCTCGAACCCATGCTGTCGAAGCGTCCGGATGGTTACCTGGAGATTGTGCAACGCGAGGGCCCCAGTAGGCGCGTGCACTAGAATATCGTCCAGGTAACACTGGACGTGCACAGGGAGGGACCTAAGGTGAGCCGCCAGGACTGCTAGGATCTTCGTGAAGACCCTAGGGGCGGAGGAAAGGCCAAAAGGCATAGCCCTGTACTGAAAGTGCCTACCTGCATAGGCAAATCGAAGGAATCGACGATGGTGCCGATGGATGGCCACATGCAGATAGGCCTCAGTAAGATCCAGGGAAGCCATAAAATCTCCTTTGTGGAGGCAAGCCAAGATGGAGGAGAGGGAGTGCATCCTAAATTTGCGATACGAGACAAACCTGTTTAGGCATTTTAGATCTAGAATCGCCCTCCATCCCCCCGAAGTCTTGGGCACGACAAACAGAATGAAGTAGAAACCCCTGCCGAGTTGGTCCCGGGGCACCCGCTGGATGGCCCTAATTTCCAGCAGGTGTTGAACTGCTGACTCCATAAGTGCCCGTTTGGATGGCACGTTGGACACCGGACAGCGGACAAAGAAATTCGGGGGGGGCAGAGAGGAACTCCAACGAAAGGCCATGTTTAATGGTCCGCCTGACCCAGGAATCCTGGGTGGACCGAAACCAAGACTCCGAAAACAAAGAAAGACGACCCCCAATCGAGAAGGAAAACCCCTCACCATCTGGACCGCCTGAAAGGGCGGGACCCAGTGCCTCCTCTGAAGGGGCGCCTAGCCTGCCTACCCCGGCCGGACCTATCCAGGGGCATGCGTTGTCTGGGTCCGAAGGGACCAGGGACCCGGGAGGAGTTGGAGCCCTGGTCCCCTGCCCAAAAGGGGTGACGGTAAAAGGGGGCCTGCCGGAAGTTACCCCTCCGTGACAGAGATGGAAGAATCTTTTTCCGGTCCCGGGACTCCACCAGTATCGGCTCCAACGACTCTCCAAACAGGTGAGATCCCTGGACTGGACCCGACGCCAGCTGCCACTTATGTCGGGTGTCCGCAGGCCATTGCCGCAGCCAGTGCATCCTTCTCGCCACTACGGATGCCGCCATAGCCTTGGCTGCGAAGCGCGAGGCGTGCAGGGTGGCATCCACCATAAACTGGGAGGCCGCAAACAGCTTGTTCAGGTCCTGCTGCGCCCTGTGGTTGGAAGCCGGTAAGTGCTCCTGTACCTGACGCAGCCACAGGAGCGAGGTCCTGGCGAAAAAGGAGGAAGTGGACGAAGCCCTGACAGCCCAGGCAGCTGCCTGGTGACTTCTGAGGAGGGCCTGTTCCAGCCGCTTGTCCTCGGGCTTGAGTAGCTCCTCTGATTCGCCAGGAAGGGCCGTTGGCGTGTAAAGGCCCAGGACAGGAGGGTCTACAGCCGGAGGAGCAAGCAGAGTCGACAGCTCCGGAGCCACATTGAAGAATCTCCGCTCCATCGAAGAAGGAGGGGCCGGAAGCCAGGTTAGACCACTGCCTGAGGACCGTATCCAGGAAGAGCTGAGGGGTAGGGACGTAGGTGGTCTCTGGCTTGACCTCGGAAAAGAGAGGGTCCTGGTTAGAGCCCTGGGTGGCAGGCCCGTCCTGAGCCGGGGCATCCAGTCCTGCCATCACCCGCACCTTATGTAACAGGAACTTGAATAAGGCCGGGGAAAAGAGGCCAGATGCCACCGGCTGGTCGGGTTACAAGGATTCATCCTCCGACAGTTCCAGCGTAGCGCCCTCAACATCGTCTAACCAATCCCCCTGGCTGGCATCCTCCGAAATGTCAGAGTAATTGTCCTGGAATCGCTGACCGGTAGAGGGGTCCGCCCGAGACGATGGCGGAATCCCCTCACTAGGGCCCCCCGTGCCTAACGGGAACGAACTGCCCATGGCACGCAGACCGGCCAAAAGGCCCTGCTGCACCGCTGCAGCAATCAAATGCTGCAGGTTAGCAGGATCCAGCCCAGAGGAAGAAGGGGGGGCAGTCGCCGCTGGTAAGGCGTCTCCCTGTGAATTGACCAGAGGAGAAGGCCCGTGATCTACTGCACGATGGGAAGGGCCAGCAGAGGGAACCAATAAGCCCCCTGGGCCCCACAGATCAGGTTCCACCGAAGCCAGGCCCACAGAATCCAGGGCCGACAGCCCTTGCCCCTCCCCCCCTAGAGAAGTGCCAGAGTCATGGGGGGGGGGCGATCAGTGCAGGTTTTGCCAGAGGAAATGCCCTTGGAAGACCTGGCAACCAGCTTCTGCAGCGCTTTATCGCGGCGTCTTTCTGCCCTCTGGGTCGCCTTAGAGACCACTGCCGTGGCCCGATGGCGTTTCGAAATACAGAGGCCTGAGGAGTGAGGTTGCTCCTCACCCAGAACTGGCCTGTCAGTTTTTTTCGTGCGTTTGCCGCCTGGTTTGTCGCTGGGGTGAACAGCGACCGCCATCTTGAGGGCGCAATCAACAGGGCCCGGCAAGATGGCCGCTCCAACCGCTGCGCCAGAAATGGCGGGAACGCGGGCAGCTCAGGCTCGCACCCCCGGCCCGAGCAAGCTCAGAGGGCCTCAGTCACAATCCCCCGGTCTCCTAATCCCCCAAAAGTATCGGAGCGCACGATACCGGCCCGAGCAGGCTCAGAGGGCCAAGAGTCCTGAACTGGCGGCAGCAGTACCAAACAGCTGATCCTCGCTGACAAGAATTTGGCCTCCGAAGGGGGAAGGAGACCTGGTGTGGGGGGAAGCCACGGATCGCGCGAGCCGAGGCTCCAGCGCCTGACGCTCCGGCCGAAATTGGAACGGCTTGAGAGGGAGGATGACGGGCTCTCTTTGCCTGGGCTCCGATTCCAACGGTCACCGAGCGAGAGGCCCCTCAATCGGTGCCGGAAAGGGCGAGGAGCGCTGCAAACGGCCTCCGCCCTCGAAGAGGAGAGCCTGGAGCCCTCTTGTCAGATCGCGGGGGGGGGGAACCCCCCCGGAGGATCGATAACACAATGCCCTCACTCTGGTCTCGAAAGCCAGCTGGAGCCGAAGCCCCATGCTCCTTAGAGCCGAAGCTGACGCAACTGCCGGTCTCCCGATGGTGAAGGAGAGACCAAGACTCACAGACCGCAGACACTCGAAATCAAGACAAATCAGGCTATCCGAACGGTGAAGCACCAAAATTTAGGATGGGAGCTAGACTTGCCACGATCGACCTCACTGAGGACCGAGTCTAAGCTGGGATGGCACAAGGAGTATCCCGGCATAAGGAAAAACAGACTCGGTCCTCATTGGCTGATGGGCAGAGGTCAACTCATCCTGAATGATGGCTCCACCCATGATGGAGAAGCAAAATGTTTTCAAGGAAAAATCTAACAAGAAATTCCAGTTGCCTTTTGGAAAAATACCTCTGATCTCCCAATATTAACCTGAACAATTCAGGAATTGAAGATATCTGATTTAGGCCACCTTACTTTTCCAAAAATCCATAAAATACTTCCAAATCATACCTTCATTTTTATTATAAAGTTTCTTATTTATGAGCCCATAAAAGACTTCTCTGGACAAGTAGAATATCCCTGCTTGCTTGCAATTTTTTTGGCTGTTATAGTCTGTAAAAAGACAGGTGCCCAAGCTATTTCGTACACTTAAATACATTTAGTTTTTGACATATGTCACCAAATGGTCACCTTGGAAAGGCCTGCATATTCCCAGGTGTTATGCTGGGTATATCTAGTCACAAAACTCAATACTCCAGAAAAGAAAAAGAAAGGGAAAAATATGAGTATTTAGAAATGAACTAGGCAATTACTGAAAGCCA
Source organism: Thermophis baileyi (assembly GCA_003457575.1). Taxonomy (NCBI): domain Eukaryota; kingdom Metazoa; phylum Chordata; class Lepidosauria; order Squamata; family Dipsadidae; genus Thermophis; species Thermophis baileyi. The sequence goes on from QLTV01002140.1 coordinate 4,176,670, forward strand.
TCTTGGGTTTGTTAAAAACACATCATGCCAGACGAATCTTATCTTTAATAAAGTGACTAAATTAGTGAACCAGGGAAATGTTTGTGCTGTCTCGCTCACACACACACACACACACGTATGTAACAGTGGTTTAGTGGGTTTATTAATATTCCCCAGCAATTCCTTTCACCAAAACCCCAGAACTGTCCCAATTAAGTCCAGCCAAAAGCAGACCGTTGCTAGTCCACCGAGCAATGGCCAATGAGTCCACAAGGCCAATCAAGATAAACCCATCTGGCAAACCCAAATCCACAATACAAGAGGGTTCACGAGGCAAGAAAAATCCAGAGTTTACAAGGCGCGATCCACGTCAAGGCACAGTATCAATCCAAAGCAAGGCAGGAATCACAACGTCTAGGAAATACACAGCTAGAAAACAAACACATTGTTCCCAGCATCGCCTCCATCTGTCTGCTGTGCTAAATAGCCCGCTTTGCTGCTTCTGCCTTTTCTCTGCCCTATGTGTTCTCAGATCAAGTGTAGAAGGGTTCCTCTTCCTCATCGCTGACTTCTTGTTTTTTGTTGTTAGTTGCAAAGTCGTGTCCGATCCATCGCGATCCCATGGACAACGTTCCTCCAGGCCTTCCTGTCCTCTACCATCCCCCAGAGTCCATTTAAGCTCACACTGACTGCTTCAGTGACTCTATCCAGCCACCTCATTCTCTGTCATCCCCTTCTTCTTTTGCCCTCAATCTTTCCCAGCATTAGGCTCTTCTCCAGTGAGTCCTTCCTTCTCATTTGGTGGCCAAAGTATTTGAGTTTCATCTTCAGGATCTGGTCTTCTAAAGAGCAGTCAGGGTTGATCTCCTCTAGGACTGACCGGTTTGATCACCTTGCAGTCCAAGGGACTCGCAGGAGTCCTCTCCAGCACCATAGTTCAAAGGCCTCAATTCTTTGGCGCTCAGCCTTTCTTATGGTCCAACTTTCACAGCCATACATTGCAACTGGGAAAACCATAGCCTTGACTATACGCACTTTTGTTGAGGGGATAAAACTCATCAAATTTGCAGGTGACACCAAGCTGGGAGGAATTGCCAACACTTTGGAAGATAGACTCACAATTCAAAAGGACCTTGACAGATTGACCATTGGGCCCTATCCAAGAAAATGCAGTTCAGTAGTGAAAAAATAACATCCTGCACTTAGGCAGGAAAAAACCAAATGCATAAGTATAGAATAGGAGGGACTTGGCTCAACAGTAGTAACTGAGAGTGATCTAGGCGGAACACTGATTATGTATGAGCCAGCAGTGTGCTGAATCTGCCAAAAAAGCCAATGCAGTTCTAGACTGCATCAACAGAGTAATAGCATTGAGATCACAGGAAGTGATAGTACTGCACTATACTGCACTAGTGAGGCCACATTTGAATACTATGTCCAGGTCTGGTCACCATAACACAAAAAAAGATACTGAGGCCCTAGAAAGAGTGCAGAAGAAAGCAACAAAGATAATAAGGGGTCTGGAGTCTAAATTATACAATGAACAGTTGTGAGAACTAGATATGTTTAGGCTAGTGAACAAAAGGCTCAGTGGAGACATGATAGCAGTCTTCCAATACTTGAAGGGCTATCACAGGAAAGAGGAAATCAATTTTCCATAGCACTGAGGGTAGCACAAGAAGCAATGGATGGAAGCTCATCAGAGGGAGATTTAATCTGGAAATAAGAAGGAATTTCCTGACATTGAGAATGATTAATCAATGGAACAGCTTGTTATGGGTGCTCCATCACTGAAGGTTTTCAAGACATTTGTCAGGATAGTATAAGAACACTTGCCTTGGACAGGGGATTGGATTAGAAGACCTTCAAAGTGTTTTCCAACCCTATGATTCTATGAAAGGGAAAGGAAAAGGAAACCAGAGAGATTGGTAGGAGCAATGGGCATTATTTTAGGGACATTAGGGTGGTTTAGTAATGAGATGTTGAATGTCTGAAGGATGTAAAAAAATCAGTTATCATCATCTAAACATAATCTCCTGGAAGGATAAAAATGTCAGGCAGAAAGAGGAGACAGACTGTTAATTAAGCTCACACAGTTGACTATTTATAGCATCAAGAGCAATTATACACACCACAAGCACACTGCCCATTTACAAATAAATGCTGAGGTTAACCAAAAAGATAGAATTAGATCAACATATATTCAGAAGCAGACAAAAAATCACCCTAATATACCAAGCCACACTTGTATGCAACTATTTAGGATTCGGCTCCCCAAATCCCAAGAAAAGGCTTCTCTCCTTCGAGGGATATAACTGAAACCAAAAACAAAAAGACCTTGTCTTTTGCTTATTATGTTCAAGTCAGGATACCAGTTTGTCTCTAAGCCAGACTCAAACTACAGTTTGTTCTTGGCTTCTGTTCAAAAAAATTTTGAGGAAAACTGCCTAAGAAATTACACTGCATAAAAATTGTACACATGCATCCTTTGTATACCTTTTTTAACTGTGAATTACCATGAGCCGAGGTGGCGCAGTGGTTAGAGTGCAGTACTGCAGGCTACTTCAGCTGACTGTTCAGCAGTTCAGCGGTTCAAATCTCACCGGCTCAAGGTTGACTCAGCCTTCCATCCTTCCGAGGTGGGTAAAATGAGGACCCAGATTGTTGGGGGCAATATGCTGACTCTGTGAACCGCTTAGAGAGTGCTGTAAAGCACTGTAAAGCGGTATATAAGTCTAAGTGCTATTGCTATGAGAAAGTCAGGGGAGTGCAATATTGTTATATGACTTCATTCTGAATTATAAATTTGAAAAAGTAAAATGACCTCTGCTCATTTCCCCTGCTTCATATATGCAGGAAAAATATGCTTAACCATTTAAATTGTTTTCTCAGCGCAACAAGTTCTACATGCAATCCATACTTTATAAAGTATGGTAAATTTACATTTCAATGAAGTTTATTAGATTTTATACTGTTTCAATCATGTGAATTTTGGAAGTATACGTATAAAACAAATATAATAAAATGCATAAAATATTTAAAAAATAACATATAATTATATAATTTGAATTTTTTAATTTTGAAAACAATTATTTCACTATAATTCTATCTTCACTAGATACTGGGGGAAAACTAATGTATGTAGTATGTATGTATGTATGTATGTATGTATGTATGTATGTATGTAATGTTAGCTATCTCCTGAAATAATTCATTTAAAAATCCATTTGTTTTTATGTGCTTAACTGGCCATACTGGAATACTTTTCATAATAGGAAAATGAGAATATAGATTTTCTCTGCTTTCCAAAACTGAAGCAGGAAATGGAGGAAAATTCTGTCCTCAGATTGTGAAGCTATTAAACTAAGAAACAGAATTCTTAGTTAAGGAGAAGTCAGAAAGACTACTTTCTTCTTTTAATCAACCAGTCCTCTTTCTGAAAAGTGAAAGAAGATACAGGTAGTCCTTGACTTATGACCACAAATGGGACCAAATTTCGGTTGTAAATTGTTGTGGTCCTAAGTCAAGGGACCCAATTTACAGTTTTAATGGCAGTTATTGTATGATGTTATTGTATTGTATAATGTAAATCATGCAATCATAAATCTGAATCATACTGCATTCATTATGCATTATGCAAATCCATTCTCCCAAAAGTCATGTGATTGCAGGTAGGGCAGAAAGGTTAGGAGTGCTTTATGGGCTGTAAAGCACCCTTCCTAGGCTGTTGTAACTTCGAATGGTCATTAAATGACAGTTCATAAGCTGAGGACTACTTTTATTATAGAAAGGTATTTTAAGCAAGAACCGCATGTGAAGGATTCTAGGCCTAACTCAAAAGTATTGCAATTTAAATATTGCATTATGACAATGAAATCTTCCTTCATCACTACTACTTCTAGGCATTTAGTCCAGGGAAATATTTTTTGAACATAAAGTTACCATTTCAACTGAGAAGTAGATTAGTTGGACAAGGATTCTGGTAGATTAATAGACTATAGTGATAAATTAATAACAGTGGGGTATAAACTAGAAATCAGGTGACAGTGAAAATGCAAACAGGAAAGTAAGGAAAGTTTTTGTTGAAAAATGTTTTAGATGTTTGTTTATCTGGGAGCAGAGAAAATTTTCAAAGAGAAAATATAAATGCTATTAAAATAGTGCTGATAACAAATTAGTAAGGGTTGGGAAAGCTTCAACAGCAGTACATTTCCCATGTAATGTCCAGAAAAGCTGCTACAAAGGCTATAATCATTATTTGCCAAAAATAAAACAACAGATACTGCTGCTGAGGATTAACAAAAATGCTTGGGAAAATTTGTACTGTTAAACAATCCCTCCAGGCCAGGTCCATAAAAAGAAAATGTAAACTTTACCTTTTCTACCTTCTTGTCAGAAATATCTTGTTTTTCTAGAACTGCCATGCTTTCTTTCAAATTCTTCACTATGTCTGCAGGAGACTTGTGTGATTTGCCAAAGGGAAATGGCATGCTTGCAAACTAAAAGGGTCTTTTCTTCTAGAAGTCTTATTTTATCTGAAAATTAAGAAGGAAGAGAGTTAAGAGTAGTAAAGAAAGCATATAACAGCTGGATACAAAAAGTGGACATAATAACATTTGTTAGAATTGAGCCTGAACACTGAAGTAAATGCATGGAGTATATCAGTATAACTTTAGTTCTACAGTATAAAATTATAATTTAGCCTGCCCAAATTAATTAATTTTCAAATTAATATCTTACAGTTACAAAATCGGTTCTGACTTTTATTATTATTATTTTGGGCAATAAACTTTAAAAAAAACCACCTGCAGACCAAATGTTTTAAACTACAGATCAGGGGCATCTTAAATATGCAAAATATTATCTTTATAGAACAGGGGTCCCCAACCCCTGGGCTGCGGACCGGAACCGGGCCACGCAGGCAAGCAAAGCCTAATCCATACATGCACAGGATACAGGCAGTGAGCAAAACATGTCTTCCTGGCCCACAGAAAAACCACCCTCCATGGAACCAGTCCCTGACACCCCAAAGGTTGGGGGCCGGTGGTATAGAACACTTCCACACAATTTTTGCAGTTTTCTTTTTCAATTTTATAAAATATACAGGTGGTAGCTCCTGCCCAAAATGTATCTGTTTTAGAAACTAAGCAGGATCAGGCTTCATTAGTAGCTGAGCAAAACAGTTCCAGAGAATACCATGTCTGGAGGCATGACTGGTAAGTCAAAAAAGACATCCTGGGAGAAGGCAATGGAAAGTCACCTCCATATTGTTGCTGAAAAGATACATTATCTGTAAGGTTATCGGCACAGGAATCAAGTTTAACCTGAATTTATTTAATTAGTTTTTCAGCATCCAAGTAGGTGAAAGTGCTATTTAATAATTAATCCCTTAAGTTACTTTATGACTGGGCTTTCAGAGGAATCTGTTGGATAAAAAGGAACAAAACAGCCTTTTCTTCAAAAAAGCTAAGGGGCTGTTTACAAAAAAAGCTTGGTGAAGCTCAGGTTACATAGCTGCGCCATGAAATGTAGTCAGAAAGAAAAAGGTAATTGCCTAGTTACCCCTCACAAATCTCAACCAACATGGTTAAGGCTGGCTGGGAACTTTTGGAGGTGGAATTCGAACATTTCCAGAGGAATTAGGTTTGGTGGGCTCCCCATTCATAGAGCAATTTAAATGATATAATAATGTAGAGCAAGGGTGAAATCCAGCAGGTTGTGACAGGTTCTGGAGAACCGGTAGCGGAAATTTTGAGTAGTTCAGAGAACTGGCAAATACCACCTCTGGCTGGCCCCAGAGTGGGGTGGGAATGGAGACTTTGCAATATCCTTCCCCTGGAGTGGGGTGGGAATGGAGATTTTGCAGTATCCTTCCCCTGCCACGCCCACCAAGCCACACCACGCCCACCAAGCCACACCCACAGAACCGGTAGTAAAAAAAATTGGATTTCACCACTGATGTAGAGTAGAAGAAATAATTATTAGAAACAAATGTAAACAATTAAATGTTAAGAAACATCATTTAAAATGAAGGCTAAATGAATAGGAAATTGACAAGCAGAGATATTTGAATGTAGAAAAGCACTCTTGAACATTAGAACATTGGGTTCATAGCATTATTGGGTACATAGCAAAATGAATATTAAAATATTCTAATTAAATAACATAATTAAAACAATATTTTTAATACTGGAAAAATACCTGTTCCAAGCCATCTGTTACTAGCTATTTCTCAAATACTATGAGACATGCCAATACCACACATAATGATTTGTATTTGAAAATATTTTTCATTAATTATTAAGCAACTAGTTTTAGATTCCTTGTTTTTATGAATGACAGAATAAAAAGAAACCTACTTAGCAAACAGCTGTAATTTTTCGTCAGCAGATGAGAAGTGCCAAATCAAAAACATGCACAGAGGTGCATAATATTCAAGAAGCTGTAAAAATATATCTCCTTAAATCTATTTTATGGAAAAGGGAAACATAAGAAGAATTAGGAGCTATGTGATATTTATGAATACAGGAAAGTTAAATAACACCCTGCACAACTGTACTTCTCAGCAGCTGTGCTGGGGCTGAAGTACAGGCCTGGGGTCTTCAGTTTCAGCTGTCTACTACTGCACCTCAGCTTCACCCCCAGTGGCACCTCTGCCAAGGAGTGCTGTCTCAAGCCCCATGCCATGGTCAGGTACACCAGCATCACAGAGCAACGGTCCCATCGCCTCCACTACCCTGCATTCCAAGGTCCCACTATGTCCAGCTGACCATAGCTGTCTTCTGCTGCTGAGGCCAGCCCAGCCCTATCCCAAAGCAGCTGTTGGCCGGACCAGGCCTTCTTCCCAAATCTGACTGCACCATTCTCCAAATAGTACATCCCCATTTTTATGATGCTTCAGAAGATCTCAGAAGCAATGGCAACCAGCTGAGGGCTGCTGCCAAGGGGTTCTGCTATACAGGAAGGCAAAAAGGGCAAAGATGAGGATGGGGGTGGGGGAAGATAGGTGGAAAGGGCAAGTCGAAGCATCCCTGAGTCGTACAGTTGCAAGAAAAAGTATGTCAACCCCTTGGGATTACATGGAGTTTTGCATGAATTGGTCATAAAATGTGCTCTGAACTTCATGTAAGTCACAACAATAGAAAAACACAGTCTGCTTAAAATAATACTACACAAACATTAGATGTTGCCATGGTTTAATTGAACATAACATGTAAACATTCACAGTGCAGGGAGGAAAAAGTATGTGAACCTTTGGACTTAATAACTGGTTGACCCTCCTTTGACAGCAATAACCTCAGCCAAACGTTTCCTGTAGTTGCAGATCAGACCTGCACAACGATCTGGAGTAATTTCGGACCACTCCTCTTCACAGAACTGTTTCAGTGTAGCAATATTCTTGGGATGTCTGGTGTGAATCGCTCTCTTAAGGTCATGCCACAGCATTTCAATCGGGTTGAGGTCAGGACTCTGACTGGGCCACTCCAGAAGGCGTATTCTATTCATTGTTTTGTTGAATTAATTGTATGCTTTGGGTAATTGTCCTGTTGCATCACCCATCCTCTGCGGAGCTTCAGTTGGCGGACAGATGGTCGTACATTTTCCTGCAAAATGTCTTGATAAACTCTGGAATTCATTTTCCCATCAATGACAACAAGCCGTCCAGGCCCTGAGGCAGCAAAGCAGCCCCAAAACATGATGCTCCCTCCGCCATGTTTTACAGTGGGGATGAGGCTGTGATGTTGGTGTGCTGTGCCCTTTTTTATCCACACATAGTGTTGTGTGTTCTTCCCACACAACTCAATTTTGGTTTCATCTGTCCACAGTATATGTTGCCAGTAGTGCTGTGGAACATCCAGATGCTCTTTTGCAAACTTCAAACGTGCTGCAATATTTTTTTTTTT
>QLTV01002140.1:4185371-4196884 GCA_003457575.1 Thermophis baileyi
TTTTAAAGGGCAGGACAGCTGTCAGCAACACATCCAATATCATCACACTGATTGGAGTCACGGTTGGCTCACTCCTGGCTCCAATTAGCTCTTGGAGAAGTCATTAGGCTAGGGGCTCACATACTTTTTCCTCCCTGCACTGTGAATGTTTACATGTTATGTTCAATTAAACCATGGCAACATCTAATGTTTGTGTAGTATTATTTTAAGCAGACTGTGTTTTTCTATTGTTGTGACTTAGATGACGTTCAGAGCACATTTTATGACCAATTCATGCACAACTCCACGTAATCCCAAGGGGTTCACATACTTTTTCTTGCAACTGTAAGTCATAAGTGCAGGTGCGCTGCCAAGCATTCAAATGTTGATTGTGGTGGCAATGCAACAAGCTGCAACTACAAAGACTAGGCATAAGTAAACATTAATTCAGCACTTTTGAACAGTTGCTAAACAAATGGACTACTTGTATGAGATAGCCACAATTAATTAAAAAGTTTCTAAAAATAAACATATACAAGAGTCTAAATGTTAATCATCTTCAAATAGTGGATGGCTGTTTTGGCTAATACTCAGATCTAAAAGAATGATAGCTGGGATTTTAGAATAAATGGTACACCAATTCCCTACTTTTGTCATATGTAGAGCAATTTTGAAAAGGAAGAGTTAAGGTAAATTTGTTAACCTTGTCCTTTTCCAGTTCTCCAACTAAAATTTAAAACAAGTCCTGCCTGCAGGCTATAATGTTTTGAATATGATTTCATCCGGGAGGCAAGTCAGGAGTGACCAATCATTCTGAAAGCTAAAACGTACAAAACTCAATGTCATACATACTAAGTAGATATTTAATCGCTTTATTTCCCCATCTTACTCCAAGAGATAGCTAATATCAAACTTCAGGTAGCTTTTCTTGGTGACATAAAACCTTTAAAGCCTGCTTATTTTCAGAAAGGTAGCTCTGCTGTGTGCTATCATATAATGTTGATAGGTCAAGAAGAATTAACTTTGCAGTTTTAACACATTTCATAATCACCAATAATTTAACAGATGAAAAAATACCAACAAAAGGTTTATTCTAACAAAAGTAACATAATTTCACAGACACCTACCCAAATTCCCACTTTCCCTGAAGTCGTGATTTTAGAACTTCTGCAGCTGAACTTTGTTCAGAAAGAAGGGGATGTATACCTTCTTTCTTTTAAATTAAGGCTGCTGTTCATTAATTAGGAGTGAGCACATGAACACATTTAAGAGAATACACATATAGGACTACTATACTATCAACTAGTTTCTTTCAATTAAAGATTAAAAATTAAAGTGTACTTTTCCTAAGGAACGACTGCATTTGGCTTTGTATGATGGGTCACGTGATCTTAGGGTCACGTGATCAACATTCATTACCTTCCCAGCCGGCTTCCAACAAGGAAAGTCAATTGGGGAAGCTGGATCAGCTTAACAACCATATGATTCACTTAACAACTACAGTGTCACTTAACAACCATGGCAAAAAAGTTGTAAAATAGGGTGTAACTCACTTAACCACCTTGCTTAGCAACAAAAATTCTCGACCCAATTGTGGTTTAAGTCAAGGACTACCTGTACAACGTGTACTCGGCGTTATGGCCACTGTAGTCAGTCCTTATAACCAACCACAGGGACACTGCAACTGTCCCCGCCCATCTATCTTTCCCGCTCAACTCACTCCACTGGGTCCTTTGGGCCTGGCTAGGTACCCACAGATCTTGGGCCTGCCTCCTGCCCAGGTGAATTGGGAGATTTAACAAATTCTGTCGAAGTCCAAAGTCATCATTTTAAGAGCTTGAGTGTATATCACCCTTTTTAATTGATTTTCAAACACAACGCAATTGATAATATATGCCTAAAATGAATTTATAATCAATATAACATTGAATTGAATATGCTTGGTTATATTTTAAAGTCATGAAGGATATTACCTTCAATCTATGAATTCACGGCTAATTATTTCTATTAGAAAATTTCCAAATTAGCATGCATCCAAGACACATGGTGTAATTAAACTATAAAGATGCCTAAAGGTGAAATGTTCTGACATTGATGGGCAAAAATGTACACATTATACCACTGAATAGCTAATAGCAGCTACTAATCTAGATTTAAATGTTAACTGGCAGATGGCAATGCTGACACAATGATAGTATTCATGGTGATCATGTGACAATACTGGCAAAGATTCAGTTCCTTGCATTGTTTTTCATTCAGTAATACATGTAAACCCAAAACAAGTAACTTTGATCCCGAAAAAAACATGCTGGGATATCAGTATAATGCACAATAAAGATGAATAGAAGCTTTTTCATATATTCTCTACCTAATTGCTAATAATGAATACCAATAATGTTCAACAAGACAAGAATAAAGCATTTAGCCCTTATAGAAAGGCACAAGGTGTAAGTTTTAAGTCACTTTATTCAATACCTGTCCATTATCAAATGCCACCACACCAATTTCTTTTGTACTGCTTCACAGCTGGGAAAATTTAATTTCCGTTAGCAATATAAAATATTTTCTGCACATTTCAATCCTGAAAATGATAAAGAAAAGGAATGTTTCTTATTTGCATGTTTAGTATCAGAGAGACTGGGGGGGGGGATACAAGATGTAAAGTCTCTATAACTGCACATTATTCCAATGCTCACAGTGCAATACGAAAAGACTATTCTATAAATTGTGGACATTATACAATTATTTAATTCATATTTAGTGTGGAGGAGGTGAAGGAGAATATAAGGCAAAAGCTCTGTACTAAATGCAGATGGAATTTATATACTATTTTAGCACACAAAAGGGCTACTTGAGTCTTTCATGACAGAGAGGATGCCATAAATTCCACACAGTTCCAATATTTTGTTATTTTAAAGTGTATGTGCCTGAATTAGATAGATTGCTTCAAAAACACCCATTGTAACTGATTTACAAAGCACATCAGTTTAGCTTCCATAGACACCATGGAGCCAGACATATAAGTTGCAAAAAGCACTAGTTTCAAAAGAAAATTATGCATGACAAAACTTCATTTGCAATCATGAAATCTAATGATACAAAATGTTTTGGTTGCCTATGGCAAACAATTGCCCCTAGGTAATAGCTGCATCCTACTAATACAATATCACAACTATTAGCACCATAGATGGAACTGCTGCTGTGCAAAGTACAAAAATGCTACCATGCTACATTGACAAATCTATCTCTGGATAACCTTACTGTACTAACAAACCAAACTGGGTAACATTTCAAACAGTCTCATAGGAGAGATATGTTGGGGGGAAAGCAGAGCAGAAAATCTGGACAATTGAGCTTTCTACCAATTTCTGGTCTATGTAAGTACAACTTTGCAAATTTTCAAACACTGTCTAATAAATATCAAAATAATTCAGTTATTGAAATAGCTTTGTATTCCAAATGCATGTGGAACAATAATGCAGCTTTTGAAATTAATTGCGGTATAATGGCCATTATAATTAATGTAACATATGGATAATTAGATCCTTTAGCAATTCTGAAGCAATTTTATAAGTACGTTATCCTCATTTTCTCCACCTAAGGAATGGTTCTAATCAATAAACTATCTACAATTGATGTCTAATACTTTATAATAATATTATATAAGCTATGTTCAAATGCTTAACTATTGATGGCCAACCTAAAGAGCCATAAGTGTACAGGTTTAAGACATTTAGAGAGGAACACAAAGGCCTACATGTAGTGTAGACAAAAATGAAAAAAAGTTATCAGTGTCATAATTGCCACATTTAGAATACAAGATCGCCAGTATTATAACTCAGGTGCAGGAGTTATTTCTATTCAAAGATTTGAAAATTTACTGCATAAAGCATCTGTGAGAATAGTCATGACCCTAAAACCAATCTTTAACTCACTGGTTATATGCCATCAACTCAGTGTCAACTCTTAGGAATGACATAGATAATCTTCATTAGGATATGTCCCTAACCTGGTCCTTCAGGTCTTCCAATGGTATACCTATCATCATAATAACTCAGTATATCCCCCTTGCAGTTTGTCATCCTCTTCTTTTTCCTTATACCTTTTCCAGAATTCCCTTCTCCAGAGAGCTAGGTCTTCCATAATCAGTCAAAGTAAGATAATTTGTGCCTTGACCACTGTGATTGCTCCGCTTGATGATCCATTGGTTTGTTTCCTTGGCTGTCCATGAGAGTTTCAGAAGACTTCACAACACTAAAAATTCATTCTTTCTATCCTACTTCTTCAAATTCCAATTTTTGCTTCCCTAGAGTGTCATAGGGAATACCACTGTTTGCACTGCTTGCACTATTCTGATCTTTTTGACCTCTAGACTGCCAAGGTGCAAGATAGAGTGCAGGGTGGTGGGGCAGTGATGGGGGAGATAGGAAGATAAGGAGAATTCAAGTGGAGACTAGAGAGGCAGGGCAGGAGAAGTGGGAGGTCCTGGGCTAATGACAACAACCAGGACTACTGAAACTGGTATTGTTAAGCAGTGCAGTCACGTGATGTTTACCTAATAACATCACTTAGCCACCAAAATTCTGGTCCCAATTAGGGTTATTAAGCGAGGACTATCTGGAAAATTATTTTTGGTCTTTTTTATACATAATATACATATGTAAGCATGCATTAGAAATGTGTGTTTACATAGTACCTCTCAAAATAATGCTACTATTACTTTTCTTGGGATTGGATAACTGTTCAGAACTTCAATATGATCTCATAAAAAGACATTTGGTTTAAGGTGACAGGTATTACATGTATGCCCATGCCCATGCCCACACCAAAATACCTTGTTCCTTTTCCCCATCTAAAGTACTACCTACCATAAAAATAACCCTAACCTCAACAATTTACTTTAGTTTGGAATGATTTAAGAATCTGTAAATCAGATTGGGATTGTTTGCAATGATAACTAGTATACAAATAATTTAATATAAAAACTACTGCATTTCGAAAGGTTATATCAGCACTAAGTTGTGTTACAAATTAAGTTGTGTCAACAAACAAAACGTAGCAGCATAAGTTCCATCCTTTCTGTAACATTAGAAAAATGTTGTTTAGAAGATAAAGTCACAAATTTACACTACTGAGATTCAGTCCAGCCCCATGAAGCAGCCCTAATAAGACTGGAATTTTGTTTCTTACAAGCAAAACCAGGAAAGAGGTGCCAGTATTCACTAACTACCAGGTGTTGTTTAAATACTCAACAAGAGAGTATTTATTTGCACAAGGGAGTGAAAGAGCCTGTAGATACCCCACCTGTAATTGGAACTCTTCCCTGCCAAATAATTAAAATTGATTACAAAATTGTCAACTTGATCCTAAAAATCTATACTGATTCAACTGATATACTGCATTTAAGTCATAATATTGCCTGATTTTACACTACCTAAATTGCTATGAAAAATAACTATGACTAAATTCATCACAGTGTCATGGATCTAATATTTATTCTGTAAATATTTCCTGAAATAAAGATGCTTTGTTTTGAAAGCAAGTTGTAAATCTTATTATACTTATCTTGATGTGCTTTTAACTGCTGGATTTCCCCTTAAAATAGAAATTTTAAAAGTAGATTATTTCTGGCTGGTCTTCAATTATTAATCTAAAAAATGGGTGTCCATTCAATGAAAAGACCAGCACACATACTATTAACACTTCAGAACATTTTTTTCATGAAATATGACGTAGAAATTGATCCTGGAATATATACATACAACACTGTTGTAGTTTCTAAACCAACCAGTCAAATTTACTATCATTTCAAATAGCAAAGAAGCATTACATTGTTTCATTTTAAAACAAAATCAGAGATATACAGGCTACATAAGACTACATAAATCAATGTAAATTGCAATAATGAAAATGGAAACCAGTACTTTACTTTCTTAAACTTCCTACATTTCTGGCAAAATGCCAAACAAAATTCTGCTACTTGCCACATGATTTAAGAGTTTTGATTTGCAAGTAAACAGCATTCATAAAATCATCATGAGCACCTAAAATTTTTCTATTAAGGAAGCAATCATGTTTTTTTTTAAATCAGTCAATTATATAAGACACTGAAAATTCACTTAGACTTCAATTGTGGAAAATCTAATTTGTCTTCAAAAATACTGCAAATAATTACCGTATTAAGGTAATGTACACACTAAGGCTGATTAAATATTTTTAAAAATCTAGTTCCAATATGATTTAAATACATGTGTGATTAGTAAGATGACTTCCAATTTAAAGAAATGCCTTGAAATTGTTCTCTTAGGAGCTATATGTTTTAATTAGTGTTAGTGATGTTATTTTCACTGGACTATAATTTTGCAGATATTAGTCTGATCCTCATGAATTCATGACATTACTTAAAATGCCAGTATTTATAAAGAACTATAGAACTAGACATATACTAAGTAGCCTTTATTAAAATAAAACTATAGTAAGAATACAATTTTAAAAACGAATATTAAAAAGTGTCAATCATATCAGAATCAGAAGCATTCTTCCCCTCCTGAACAAACATTTTATCTTAGGAATCTAGACATTTCAGGGAGGTAGAGCATTCTCGACATAACTTTGCAGAACCAGTCATTGGCCTGTAACTAACAGTAATACATGATATAATCTCTTGAGAGTCTTTTAACACTGAAACAGTCAGTAGGCATGCATGTACAGTAAGCTGTTATGTGATTTCCAAAATGCATGTAATTGCAATGAATATTTACAAGGCTAGTGGAAACAATGGCCAATATCTAAAAAGCCATACCAGGGAGGGTTTCTCAAATACTCCATTCTAAGTGCATCTTTCAAGCCCCATGAAAAGCTGCCCCAAATGTCACCAGACAGGCATCAAGAAAGAGACAGAAGAAACACTAATACTGAGAGAAAATAAATGCAAGCTTAATTTAAGAAACTCTATGATTGTTAAATTTATTAAATATTTAGAACTGTTATCAAAGTATTTGATTTATGTTATTAAGCAACAATAGTGCTTTGTTGGAAGTTATTAGGATTCAGTGAAGAGAAACTACATCAACTAATTTCTTATATGGACTATATTACATTTCTTTGTTCTATGAAAAGAAATGACACTTTTATTAAATGACAAAACAATTTTGGAAGTTATATTATTATATTTGTCTTCAATAATAAACAATTATCATGCATCAAATAATATTTCAACAGCTTTGCTATAATAGTTAATATTTTTAAAATGATATATCTTTTGAGGATAAAGAATAAAACTTAAGCAACTTAAGTGTTCCCGCTGTATGTGTGTATGCATATGAAGTCTAGAGACAATTATATTTTCTATACAATATAGCACTGTAAATTCTTAAAAATATTGCATTGGAGAAATAAGATAAATGAATGACAACTTGAATGCTAAGTATAAAAAATATTCCTATTCAATTTTCTACCATTTTTTAGTACCTACCAATAAATTTTGAATTTAATTAGTTTTATATATCCAATAATTTATTAGCCTTATCTACAGCACATGTCATATAAAATCTTATCAAAGCAAACTTTCTTTTAACATTTCTTGGAATGTGTTTACAAGGACATTTTATCAGAAAACATAATTCAAAATGGTCAGATATTTTTGTTTATACTTTATGACTATTCTATTTTTAGAAGCAGAAAGGAAATAGTTTACACTTTTACTCTTCTATTTTACATCCACTAATCAGCATGGAAAGTTTTATTATCAGCTTTTCCACTGAAAAAAGAGGAACTCATTTGATCAAGACTTACTCAGATCTTACCCCTCTCTCTCTCAGGGAGAGAGACAGAGATTCATTTCTCAGCTTTTAGAATCAGCTTGTCTATAGTCCATGTTTGTAACTTCTGTATGATTTGAAACATATTCATTAAACTTTATTTAAAGAAGCAATTCCATTAAGCAGGGCATTTTGTAAGGACCTTGATCTACAATTTCCAAACAAAAATCTACATTGCCTTTTATTCCCTCTGTTATTCTTCATACATTTACCAGGAACTGAAAAAATAAATCTCAGCTCTATGAAAACCAATACAGAAGCATGCATTTTTATAAACATTAGGAAGCCAAAATTATCTAGCTTTAGAGTGCGATGAATACCCACACCAGTAGGTCAAACCAATTAACTCAAGAGAGCATACCACCGAGAATAACTTATACAGTAAATCACTCGTAACATCAGTAATAACTATTACTACGCTTAAATATTTAAAAATAATCCCAGGCCTAGAACATTTATCAAACGAATCTAACAATTAAGATGTGCTACTTTTATCGATGTGGATATGTTTACCTAAACTGGGCCGCTCTGTGCGCAATGGTTTTGCAAGAGAAAAGCAAATAACTTTTCATTTCTAAAGCACCACTAAACTGGACGAACAAACCTAACGAGAATCTCTTTGCCTTTCAGTTTTAAAGGCCGCATATATATTTTTTTTAAACCTAACATTTCCGGATTGAACAAGGTCTCTCCTTCCCTAAACACGGAGAGACGGGGCCAATGGGCAAAGAAAGTTTTCCTGGATCTGGCTTACATAGCTAACAATGCTCGGCTCTCCCAGCACTAAAGGGCAAGGAGAGGTACGGGGTCGCCCTGGAGCGCGTCTCTCTTTTGCACCCCAATTAACAGTGAATCAGGCACCGATTCCCACCTCGCAGTTCCCCGGTGACGATCACGAAGGCGGCTTAGAAGCCCCAGCTGTGGGAAACGACGGGAACGAGAAACCTGCTTCTCTTCCCTCCGCCCAACGGGGTTAAGAGGCCGTCCGCAGAGCACACCCCGACGCGCTTCCCTCGCCCACTCCACGACCAGGCGGCTGGGAAGGCAGAGCCCTTGCCCCGCCCGGCCAGGCTAGGCCTCGAAAAAGCAAAGAGGAGCGAAGGATGCTCTCTTAAGACGGGCCTCCTCCCCAGGCTCCGCTCCGTTACGCGCAGGGCTTGGTCAGCTGCGGCCCGCAAGGCCCGAGCAGACCCGGCGCTTACCTACTTTCTTCCTCCGGCGAAGAGGCGACGGGCGGCCTCGGCCTGCTGTCGCTGGAAGGTCGGCTAGCTTTCAGACCAGGCCTCAGCCGACTAGTCGTCGGCCTCGCTGGCCCCTCCCTCGCCCCGCGGTCCTGGCTGTGCAGCGACCCGACTCCCTTCTCTCTCTCTCTCTCTCTCTCTCTCTCTCTGCTCTTCTTTTCGCCTTCTCTTCCCTTCCCAGCCCGGCGGCGGATACTAACGACAGACGAGTAGTGGCGGGAAGGGAAAGGAAGCTCGAGCCCTCGTCGGAACGCGAGCTCGCTGCTTCCCTCTGCGGCGCGGAGGGATCAGAGCGGCCACAAGTGCCGCCCGGGCGCTCTTCAAGGCGGGCCAGGCGGCGTTCTTGAGAATTCAATGGCAAGCCGGAAGGGAAAGGCGCCGGATCTGGCCAAAGTCCGCGGTGGCCCTTTCTTCGGTAGTGCCAGTCACAGTCTGACCTGTAATTCAAATGTTTCTCAATTTTATCGAGGAATTTAGCAACCAAGCGCTATTTAACTATTTAATCCTGCTTCGTTTTCTGGATTTGCACAACATCCTGCACCGTAAATAACTCTATATAGTCGGAGCTTTTTACAGCAAGCTAGGTTAAAATAGGGTTTGGCTAGTTTGTTCCTTGGTATGTCATGAGAACGTAAACCTGCCCCAACACACCAAGATTGCAGAAAGAAGAAGTCTCTCATCTCACAATTAATTGGGTTGCGCCCATGCGGATACCTTTATAGCCAAGGTTAATTTTAACTGTGGTTTACCGAATTAACGCAACTATCTGTGTTTATACAATACTGAGCTTGTAGGCTCAGCATTCACATAACATGCTCAGCAAACTCTGGCTAGTTTGCAATTTAGTGTGGCTCAAATCAATATTTAATAAATATTTGGGGAAGCGGTTCACTGGGATTTCAGGAGGAGAAAAGTTAAACTTTAATTGCAGTTTGGCCCATGTATCTCTTGTATCATTGCTCTTTTTTTCTGATTGACTCAGCAGGGTAAGGTGGGGTTTCAAAGGGGCACTTTTGAAGTTTTCTTTGCTTCTGAAGAACTAGGTGAGTATTTCCTTTTTACCTGGGTGGCAAGCCTGCAAAAAGTGCCTTGAGCTACATGTAATTTACAAACTCAACAGGAAGATATAGGCTACTGAGCATATTTAACTAAAGACCTAGTGCCACCACTGACTCTTTGATGATCCAAATATCGGATTGCACTGTTTCCTTTGTCTCAGTCTCATAGCTATAGTTTTTATGAATACCTTTGCTAGAAGAAAGACAACTGGAGCATTCATTCTGTGACTTCAAAATACAGTGAAACTTGTGGTTTTGTCTAAGGAAGGCTTTTTTAACCAGGCTTATTTTAGCCTCTTGGGACCAAGGCTGTGGTTTCTAATCTAACATTTTCTTCACTGTATTTGTGAGAGACTAGCAAATTTTCAAAGCCAATATATTAAGGCTGTGTATGCCTCATTTAAAATAATACTAGGTTGTAATTATGTTAAAGCTTTCAAGTTTCAACAGATGGTTGTACCTGGAATTGAATGGAAAAAGGTATGTACTGTGCTGTCTTTGCCAACTTCATGCTGTCTAAATGTGACTGGGTTTTAACATAGAGATACTGGGAATTGTAATCCTAGCCTATCTGGAAATCATTAAGTTGAAGAAGGGCATACTAGATTCAAAACGAATTTGTGGGCATAATATGAATATTCAGTGATAATGTTCAAACTAGGAGGTTTTTTTAAGGTTCAGACTATTGGTCGTATATTGATCTTGAAATTATAAGAATGCTATATTTTATTTCTTCCATGATTTAGTTATGGTCCAGCATTTAGATTTTCTGCAGAAATTTGGAAACTTTCTGGATACAGTATATTTCTTGTAATAAACCACCATTGCTTTGCTTTGGAAGATTTATTTATTTATTTATTTATTTGTTTGTCAAACGTGTACAAGATAGGTATAGGTATAAACATAAACATAATCAAAGTGAATACAGATAGATGAGGACAATAGGACAGTAGGACAGGGACGGTAGGCACGCTGGTGCGCTTATGCACGCCCCTTACAGACCTCTTAGGAATGGGGTGAGGTCGACAGTAGACAGTCTAAGGTTAAAGTTTTTTGGGTTTGGGGAAGAAATCATAGAGTCAGGTAGTGAATTCCAGGCATTGATCACTCTGTTGCTGAAGTCATATTTTCTGCAGTCGAGTTTGGAGCGCTTTACATTAAGTTTGTATCTAGTGTGTGCTCGTGTATTGTTGGGGTTGCAGCTGAAGTAGTCATTGACAGGTAGGACATTGTGGCAGATAATTTTATGAACTACATTTAGATCTGTTCTAAGGCGACGTAGTTCTAAGTTGTCTAGGCCCAAAATTTCAAGTCTGTTGGAATAAGGTATTCTGTTGCGAATGGAGGAGTGGAGGACTCTTCTCGTGAAATACTTTTGGACTCTCTCAATTGTATTAATGTCTGATATGCAGTGC
>QLTV01002140.1:4197325-4211729 GCA_003457575.1 Thermophis baileyi
GGGTCCAGAGATGCCATAAGATTTTAGTTTCAGAAGTAGTTTGTCGTGTACCACTGAATCAAAGGCGTTACAAAATTCTATGTAAATTGCGTCTATTTCTTTACCCTGATCGAGTTGTGTAGTCCATATGTTTTTGCAGTGTAGGAGTTGCAGATTACAGGATAATTTTTTTCTGAAACCAAATTGTTTGTTAGAAAGTAGGTTGTTAGTTTCTAGGTGGAGGGTAATGTATTGGTTTATGATTGATTCCATGACTTTGCAGGTGACGCAACATAATGAGATTGGTCTGTAATTTTTGACGTTGCTGGGATCTCCTTTTTTGAAGATAGGGATGACTGTGGCTAGTGACCATTAGAACACTTATACTGAATCAGTCTAAAGTTGTGTATAATCCAATATATTCTGCTCCAAAATGGCCCATCAAATGTTTATGAAAATCACCCACATTAACCAAGTGTTCCACTATTAAAGTAACAACCCAATCTTCCACAAGAGGAACTGTGTAAGAACATTATTCAGACAGGCACAAACGCACTGCAGCAACCCCGAATGCCAGAAAAAAGAAACCGACAACTAGGACAACATTTTCCAACAAAATATCTTAGTGCCTGACCACTCAAGCATACATCAAAAATGTGTCAGAAACAACAGACTATTACAACCACATGGCACCACTGTAGTATACAAACCAACTAAAGCCCCCTAAAACATCTTAAGTAAGACAAAAGACCCAGTAGCCCAAGAAGACAAAAGACTGTTAACAACCACTGTAGGACAAACAGGCAAAAGACTAGCAAAGCGCATCCATGAACACCAATCAAAACTCCTTATTTCACAACATATAGACCAGTGATGGCGAACCTTTTTTTGCTCGGGTGCCAAAAGGGCGTGCGCACGAGTGATAGCGTGCGCGCGTGTGCCTATACCCATAATGCAATGCCCCTGTGCATGCACACACAACCCCTGAACTGCCCTCCCCCCGCGCATGCGTGCAGGACTCACTGAAGCCTCTGGAGCCTGTGGATGGGGAAAAACGGATTCCAGCTGATTTTCGGCCTTCCGGAAGGTGGGGGGAGAGGTCATTTTCGCCTTCCCCGGGCTTCGGGAAAGCCTCCGGAGCCTGTGGATGGTGAAAAACGGACCCAGCGGCCCAACCGGAAGTTCGGAAATGAACTTCCAGTTGGGCCGTTGGGCCGTTTTCACCCTCCCCAGGCTTCAGGAAAGCCTCCTGAAGCCTGGGGAGGCTGAAAAATGGCCCAACATGCGTGCTGGAGCTGACATAGGGCAACGCCTCGCATGCCCTCAGATATGGCTCCGCGTGCCACCTGTGGCAAGCATGCCGTAGGTTCGCCATCACTAATATAGATAGACTTAAACATAGTTTCAATTGAAAATCTTCACATTGGAAGCATCTTTAGGCTTCCATTAAAATTAAACTATTATTAACCATGCTCCAAGCACTAAAAGGATATAGTTTGAAAATATTTAAATCGTAGTTCCAAGTTATCCTTGCAAAGGAATACATGTAAAGATGTCTGAAGAGAGTCTCTTCCAGTGTACATTAGCTCATTATAAAAGACTAAAGAGGAATAACAAACCATGAGCTCTGCTGCATCTCACTTCTGATTGCATAGGCATGGTATCTAATAAATTTACAGACAATACATAAAGATACTATGGCATACAGTACTAATGTTGCCCTTGGATGAAGGTTACTAAGGTTTAAGTTCCCGCTCAATTGCTGGAGCCCATGGGTGAATATTGGTAACTCATACTTTCGTTCCAATCTATTTTTCTAGACTCTTCGTCTAGAAATAGCATGAAATTATCCCACTCCTTAATGAGTACTACATTGTATTCCTACAGGAAAGACAGGATACTAGAAATGCAATCTATTTTTTAAGAACGCTCAAGTAAAGATCATAGATACATAATAAACTAAAAGTGCAGCTTGTTTGCTCCTGATTGCATTCAACTTTGTTTCTCCATATTCACTGATTGGGACAGCGAGATTATTCACTGGCAGTTTTGTCTTTTGAAATGCAAGTGTATCCCATCTCAAGCATGGTTTTTCCTTTGTCCCTTGCAGGGGTCCTAAGTGGCATTCTAACCATATTGATACCACATAGTTTGTAGATAATCTTTTTCTCTCTCAGTCGTTTCTGACTCTTTGTGATCTGATTGAAAACAGTTCACTAGGTTCGCCTAGATTTAGGACCTGTTTAATGTAAACAAGTGGGATGTCATGTTGGTGGCTTTAGCAAAAACAATGGCTTGGCTTTGCCACAGAAGTAGTAGTTTTTAGTAAATAGCTATAGCAAAGTTGTAATAAATCTATGCATAGAATATCATGGAATAATTGTAACATCTCAGGGCATTGTCTCCTAAGAAATGATGTGCTGTGTTCATTAAAGCTCTAAGATGTGTGCCCTTTAACCTTATAGGCATCTCTAGTGCAATGATTTGCCACAGTCCTCAGATTCATTCTTCCTCATGTTGTTGATGGACAAGTTTATTTCAGTAATGCTTAGCAACCAGCTGAAGTCTTAGAGTACTACTATTGTACTCACCACTCCAAGAAAATAGGAAAACAAGAAATCCCGCCTCAAACTATATGGAAAAGAAAGATGCAAAAGGCAGACCAACAGGGATAATGCAATGCAAATGTATGCTAATTCCTCTGAGGTTTCAAAGGAAAAAGAAAAAATGGAGGGAGCTTTTGTGGTTAGTCAAAAGGAAGACAAAACGTGGAGGAGGAGAAGGCATAAAAGAAGGAAAGGAAATGCAGAGCAGCAAAAGAGAAGGTTCCAAGTACGAAGCTGAATTATATTACTGGACAGTTGCCTTTTGTTTGTTTTTTAAAAATTCCTCTAAAACTTTTGACTTCAGCTTATAAACATGTGCATGTAATATTTTAAAGAGGGAAAAAAAATAAGAATGACAAAAGTGGCAACAAAAGATTCATTGAGGGGAAAGCCACAACACAAAACTGCATTGTGAAGCTTATCAAAAGTCAAGTCACACTCACTATTTTGCCACTTCTTTTGCTTCTGTGGGGCTGACGAGAATCTACGGCTTTCTCATATCTCGCATGCTGTTCTGTTGTTTTAAACCAGTTGTGTTTGTACCACAACTGGCACAAGCTGCATCATTTCTTCCAGAGAAGCTTGTGCTCACAAGATATAATCCACCCACACCCAGCAACAGTTAGCAATTCAAGGGAATCATTTCCTTTTAGAGTCTCCAATGGCTCTTTCAATGAACAGACTCTATGCTAGAATTGGAAACAATGGAGCTGTACATGAGGCAGAAGGAAGTCATTGTTGCTAGGATTGGTTCTAAACCTGAAAAAGCAATGCATTCAATATATGAAGAAGGTCATGGCATCTTTAAAGCAAGTTCACAATAATAGAATTGACAGGGAATTCAAAGATCATTTAATCTGACCCTATTGAATCAGAAAAGCTGCTGCTAAGCATCCCTAATGTGAATATTTAATTTCTGCGATAAAATATGTAAAAGAAGTTCCTTCATTTTATACTAATCCACTGGTGCTTAGCTACTGTTTGTCACAATTGGCTCTCTCCACATAGTACACTGATTCACAGGTCATGGGTTTCAAACCATAAATAGTTACTCATACATATTAAATCAAAATTACATTTTGTTGGTTTTCAAGTAGAGTTTTGACTCCAGTGTATTGCCAGCCAGAGAATCCATAATCCTGTAAGGCAATCTAATTGTCTTCCCTCCTGAAGAAATTGTTTTTCTTCCTCCTGAGACACCTGTTCACCTGAGTGTTTTAGTCCAGCAGTATCACCCTGGTGGGGGTAAGAAAGAGACTACATTTTGAAACTAAAACTCAAGAGGAGGGAAGGAATATGATTGATTATAAAAACTCTTGCATTTTTTTCTCTTTCTTTAAAAGATGTTAAAATATATAAAAAGAGCCAGGTATGTCAATATTTCATACTTGTACTCCATTCTTTAAGCTAGCAAAAAAAAACAAACCCATAAAAATAGTATAGTTCTGTTGGTTTTCAAGAAGAATCCAATGCATTTTTAAGAGGTTTATTTTCTTGTTAGGATTGTAAGTACAGGACATTTATTAATAAAGGAAATGATGTACTAATTGCTGCTGTACTAATTGAAATTGCATTATACTGAGAAGCAATATGACTTCTGAGAAATTTAAAGACATTTCCTTTATTAATAAATATCCTGTATTTACAATCCTAACAGGAAAATAAACTTCTTAAAAAACTCATTAATAAATAGGTTGCATTACTGATGCCATTTAAAAAAATGTTGCTTGTGAATTCACACATAATGAATTCAAAGTATATTCTGTTCTTTGCACTGCTAAAAATATCCAATGGACTACTGAAGGGAGCTTGCTAAGGGAGAGATGTCATTCAGCTTTAGAAATCAGGATGTGGTATTGGCACACACATTTACTGGCCCACATTCAAGCCAAGAAGTTTAAGGAAGTTGTGTCATGAGCACAGAAAAGGTATATTTATCTCAGGCAGGGTAGAATGTACATAGTGACTTACTCAGCCAATAGACAGTTCCTACTTTGTTATCAAAACCAGTTTTCCAGGAACTTGTGAAATCTACTGGAAAGTATGTGCCCTTGGAAATACCAGTTGTGTAAAATCAAGAATATCTATATGGCAGTTCTTGAGACAGACACTTTCTGCTTACTAGGAACAAGAGAAGTATTTCTGGAGAAGGCAAACTGGGAAACAATTCATGCATCATGTATAGCACATACTAATCCTTCCCAGTCCCAATAGTGGGAATAAAACTATAAGACTGCACAATTTGGAGATGGACATGTGTTGGATCCTCTAGTTTGCATGCAGAAGTTCCTAGACACATACATATGAAAGATTTCAACCATTCAGGTAAGGCTGGGTGACCAAGAATCGCAGATCTTCATAACTAAGCACATTTATATTGGGTTGTTCTGGTGTTTTAAATGTATAGGGAGGGAGGTTTTATGACCATAAATATAATACTAGTAAGCACTAGGTCAAAGCCATTGCCACAGTTCTAAGCACCAATCCTATTCTTTGGAATAAGTTATAATTAGTGTAGTTCATTTTAAGTAAATAGCTTTCAGAAACGTAGGTAAATGGAGATCTGGGAAGGCTGTGACTCTTCAAAAGTTTCTTCAACTTTAAGATCAGTGGTAGGAACCACTTTAAATTCCCATTTAAGCATTAAACTCCTGGGTCTGGTTGATTGTCTTTCATTCCAATGATCTTCACAAGATTATTCTGAGGTTAATATAAAGGGAAATCCATATGCACTGGTGTTACTGTATGAAGGAAGCAAGTTTGAAAAGAGATATAAAAATAAATGAATTGGAATACAGTTTGGCCTTCTTGGACATGGGATGACTGCAGACTGAAGAATGCAAATACAAGAGACCAAAAGCAGTGGTGAAATCCAATATTTTTTACTACCGGTTCTGTGGAGGTGGCTTGGTGGGCATGGCAGGGGAAGGATACTGCAAAATCTCCATTCCAACCCCACTCCAGGGGAAGGATACTGCAAAATCCCCATTTCCTCCCCACTCCTGGGGGAAGGATATTGCAAAATCTCCATTCCCACCCCACTCTGGGGCCAGCCAGAGGTGGTATTTGCCGGTTCTCCGAACTACTCAAAATTTCCACTACCGGTTCTCCAGAACCTGTCAGAACCTGCTGGATTTCACCCCTGACCAAAAGGTAATTTCTTTTCTTATTATCATTTTAAGAGAGCTCTTTAAAATGTAATATTTTATTTTCTGTTTTGATCTGTACTTCTGAACACAACCATCATGTTTTAAATTAAACATAACCATGGCTTTCGTAGATCTACTTCCCACATCCTCTCTTCAATTAAAGGGAAGTGAAGTGAGAAAATCAACAATAAAAGCAGAAGAAAGGGTTTTGGAAAAATACATGCTGATTTTTCATTCAAAATAAAGAATATTCTGTAACTATTTTTTAGCAATAAACTAAAAAGTTGTCTCCTTCTACAGATGGATAAATGAAAAGTATTTGCTAATCTCTCCTCCACAAATTACTTTTGTTATTAGATAATTCTCCATAGTGGGTGGAGCTAGCATCCAGGAATGGGTTGACCTCGTCCATTCAGCCTATAGGACTGAGTCTGTCAAAGTTGCGAAGCTCCGCCTCTGTCTCTAAATTACCCAGATTTGACTCAGTCCTCAGACTGAACGGACATCTGTGGATATTCTCCCATTCCTGTTTGCTTCTCCAGCGTTGGAAATTTCACCACTTAAATCGCTTACTGTGAGTTCTTTCTCCCCAGCTGACTCAGATAACACCGACAGAGTAGCTGGGTCAAGTTTGGCATAGGAGCTTTGGCTCTAGCCGCTACAGCTGTAGCCTCAGGCCGCGTGGCCTCGCTCTAAGGCGGAGGGATTCCCCTTTCTGTACTAGCCATAGGAGCTTCGCGGTCCACCTCCAGTTGATTCAGGGTGGCTTTTTATTCACTGAGGCGGCGGTAGTGGCCGAAGGAGCTTCTGCGCTCCGATTATCATCCAGAGATCGACCTTGCTAGCCTCAGCGGTGTGGGAAAGAGTAGAACTGTCACCTCTCTGCTTCCCAACCATCAGTCGCAGGAGCCAGGCGCTCGAGTGACCACCGGCCACAGGAGCATCGCGCTCCGCCATTGTACTGCCAACGGCTTAGGGAGCCAGCAATAGCAGGACACATTCATCGCAGGAGCTATCGCACTCGAGAGACGCGCTGCTTACTCCCCTCGGCTCAAGGAGTTCTTCTCCCATGCCAGGTTTTTGCTCCTGATCTAGCAGAGCTAATAAAGTGCCAGTCACAGGGACCGCTCCACAGCTGATTGCAATTGCTGATCGAGCTCCCCGCTGTGCTCTACTATGAGCCGTGGTGGCGCAGTGGTTAGAGTGCAGTACTGCAGGCTACCTCTGCTGATCACCAGCTGCTAGCAGTTTGGCAGATCGAATCTCACCAGGCTCAAGGTTGACTCAGCCTTCCATCATTCCGAGGTCGGTAAAATGAGGACCCAGATTGTTGGGGGCAATATGCTGACTCTGTAAATCGCTTAGAGAGGGCTGTAAAGCACTATGAAGCGGTATATAAGTCTAAGTGCTATTGCTATTGCTATTGCCATTGCTATTCTTCGGAGGCAGTAATTAGCAGGTCTTCACGAGGCTGTATTTGGCGAATTGCCTACCCCAGTCGGAGTCTATTTATCACAGAAAGCTGGCCGCCATTACACAGACTTGATCTGTGGTGCGAAGTTTCCCGCCCTTAATTTTTCAAAATGGCAGACGAGCACAATAAAGTGAGGGCCTCCAAGCCCAAGCGCTGCAGTAAACAGGCCAAAGACGCCTTCCTGCCTTTGCCAGAGCCTCGCCCTAGTACCTCAGGGCAACAACAACCACCCAATGATACAATGCCAGCAAGGGGTGCTCCGAGAATCCCAGGGCCTCTAAGGCCTCCGAGCAGGATGAGCATTGCCGAGATAGGGCATTGCAGAAGATATGTGACAAGTCTGCTTGCTCTAATGGGGGCAATCTAGGCTCACAGCAGGAGTCTAATCCAACCATTCTGATGACCACAGGGGCCCCTCACGATGGCTCCGCCCAGACTGACCAATGTGACCATCTATCACTTGACAACCCTGCTCTGTCCCTAGCCGACACAGACATCTGGGGGTTGGTTGCGCCTCATACGAGCCAAGAGATGACCAGGGGCCAAGCCAGACCGCAGGCTCCTGCCACCTTTACTCCGACGGCGGTTGGGCTGAGGCCTTCTGAGCCAACAGGACTCCCTGACCCTCTATGCATGCAAGCTATGATAGCTGACACCATTCGACAAGGCATAGCAGCCAGCCTTCAGCAAATGGGCAGGCCAGCCCAGGCAGTTCCTGACATAGCACCCCCTTTGGGGCATGTGCCAGACATGTAAGTCATGGGGGTCCCAATCAGAGTGCGCGAGTACTATTCTACTGAGCGCTCGACGGGTTTGCAGTCCGAGATTTCGAACGATGAGGGACATCTGGACCTGGACCTCTCAGAAGATGAGGGTATTACACCTGACCCTCCGGTCTCATCTGGCCTTTTTCACCCAGGACTTTTAAAGGCCCTACTTTTTAAGGCCCAAAACTCTGTCAACTTGGGGCCCTCTGTTCTCGCAACGGCCGAGCCCTCTCAGGGCCTCACAGACCCACTCTTTGCAGAACATACCCCTGAAACCGAGATCCTTCCCTCTCCACAAATCTTTGTCGACACTGTTCAAAGACAGTGGAGCTCTCCTGCATCCAGCCCTATTCCATCAGCCAACAATAGGCGATTCTTCAACGTGGGGGTGGACTTGGCATTATCCCTCGAGATGCCATCGGTAGATGCTCCAGTCACCGCACTCCATTCATCGACTACCATGCCGGGGGATCCAGTGGAGTTGCTGAGACCAGAAGACAGGAGGACGGAGCAAGTGCTCCAAAAGGCTCATCAAGCAGCGGCCTGGGCAGTTCGCGCGGCCACCACAGCTCCTTTTTCAATCGTACCTCTCTGGTCTGGCTGTGCCAACTCCAGGACAGGCTACCACCATCTGATATTAGAGCCCAACAAGATATCAATAAACTACTAGCCGCAGCCCAATTTTCAGCCGATGCCACCCTTCAGGCAGCCCGTTTCGTATCCTGGGCAATGGATTCATCGGTGGTGGAGCACCGGATGCACTGGCTACGCAGTTGGCAAGTGGACACACGCCACAAATGGCACCTGGCCTCGGCTCCATACAGGGGACAACTCTTCGGGGATGCCCTGGACCCAATCTTGGTTGAGTCCAGGGATAAATGGAAGGTTCTTCCTTCCTTTTCTAGGAAGAGCTCCTTTCGTTCTGCCCCCTACCCCTGGCGGCCATTTCGTGCCCCTGAACAAGGGGCCGGGTACCCCAGACCTTCAGGTCAGTATGGGTCTAGACAGAGGCAGCCCCAGGACAGAGCAGGCAGAGGCAGACCATTTAAGCGGCCCTTTCAAGGCGGCGGGGGTCGCTCCTTTCATCGCCCCAAGTGAGGCCTCGTCAGGTCCCCCCATAGGTGGCCATTTGGCTCTTTTAGCCAGTAGATGGGGGGGAAATTACTTTGGAGGAGTGGGTCAGGGAGACGGTAACATCAGGCCTCTCCCTAGAATTCCTCTCCACCACCATCCCCGAGGTTTTTTATCAGATGCCCGATTTCGAACAATCCCGATAAGCAGGTCCTCATAAAAGCTGCCATCCAACACCTGCTGGAAATTCGAGCTATCCAGCAGGTCCCAGAGGACCAGCTAGGGCAGGGGTTCTACTCAATTTTGTTCATAGTTCCCAAATCCTCGGGCGGATGAAGAGCTATTCTCGACCTAAAACGACTGAACCGCTATATGTGATATAGAAGGTTCAAAATGCACTCACTTCAAACTATCTTGGGCAGCATTCGAAAGGGGGACCTCCTTGCCTCGATTGATCTAACGGAGGCCTACCTGCACATTCCGATACGGCCTTTACATCACCAGTATCTGAGATTCTGTTATGCAGGTACCCACTACCAGTATAGGGCTCTCCCGTTTGGGCTTTCCTCTGATCCGAGGGTCTTCACCAAGGTGCTAGCAGTAGTGGCCACCCACCTTAGATCCATACCCGTGCGTGTCCAGTGTTACCTGGATGATATCTTAATTCAGTCATCATCCATGCACCAAGCCGTGCAGAATCTCCAGGTAATGATCGACACCCTCAGACACCACGGGTTCTCCATTAACTTGGAGAAGAGCCACCTCTCCCCATGCACCCGCCTGACTCATCTAGGAGCCATTGTGGACTCTCTGGAGTGTAGGGTGTACCTCTCCCAGGAGCGACAGGAAAGCATTTCCGAATTGTCAGCTGTGGTTCTGCAGCAGCACAGGGTTCCCCTGAGGCTGCTCTCCATGCTCCTGGGCAAAATGATTTCCAGCATCAATATTACTCCTTGGGCACGCCTACACTCCAGAGAACTGCAATGGTTTCTTTTGCCGTTCCAGAGATCGGGCCACAGCACGTCGGCAGTCATGGTCATGGTCCCCTAGGAAGTCCGCCGCTCACTCCACTGGTGGAAATCGCCAGCCATCGTGAAGGGGTGCATATTCCAGGAGCCCCACAGACTTGTTATCACCACAGATGCCAGCCTGTTTGGTTGGGGGGCTCATTCCCAGTCGGACATGGTCCAGGGCCACTGGACTCCAACAGAGTCGAAATACAGCATCAACAGGCTGGAGTTGCGTGCAGTCTATCTGGCTCTCCAATGACTGCAACATCTGACTTCTGGGAAGCACATTCTAGTGCTCACGGACAACATGGCTCCAAAAGCCCATATAAACAGGCAGGGGGGTACCAAGTCTCGGTCCCTCATGAGAGAGGCCAGAACCCTGGGTCTTTGGGCGGAACGCCATCTCCTGTCCATCTCGGCGGATCACATCTTCAGGGTGTCCAATGTGAAGGCGGACTGGCTCAGTCGCACCACCATAGATCAAGCAGAGTGGCGGCTACATCCTTCCATCTTCAAGGACTTGACGAGCAGGTTCGGCCTTCCAGTGGTCGACCTCTTCGCCACCCCGGAGAATGCCCAACTGCTGAGATTCTTTACAAGATTCAAGACCCAGGGCACGGAGGGGACCGACGCTCTTCGTTGCGACTGGCCGTCCGGTATCCTGTATGCATTCCCCCCTCTGCCTCTCCTCCCCAAGGTCATCAGGAAGATCCTGGAGGAGAGGGCGGAGGTTCTGCTTCGGGCACCTCACTGGCCCAGGAGGGCCTAGTTTGCAGACCTGAAATCACTGTTGGTGTGTCAACCCTGGACGATTCCTCAGACCGACTCATCGCTCAGCCAGGGGGCGTTGATCCACCCGGATCCCCGGTGGTACCAACTGACCACCTGGCGCTTGAGTGGTGCTCTCTGAAGCATCGCAACCTGTCCTCCAGGGTCATCAGGACCATCCAGGCCTCTAGGAGGCTTTCCACCGAATGTATTTATTCCGCCACCTGGAAGGCCTTTTGCACCTGGTGCTCTCGGGTGGGATGCTCTCCTGTTCACTTAACAATGGCGAAGCTCCTGGACTTTTTACAAGAGGGGCTGGACAAGGGGCTATTGCCAAACACAATCAGGAGGCAGGTGGCGGCCTTATCTTCTGTGCTATCTTGTGGCTCTCTGGAGTCACTGTCGCAGTATCCCACAATTCGTAGATTCCTAAAAATGGCTACTAACCTGTGCCCACCTGTCGATCACAGGTACCCTACCTGGGACCTGACTAAGGTGCTCATATCCCTGACAGGGGCCCCATACGAGCCTTTGCGATCATCTTTGCCATCTTACTTGTAAGGTGGCGTTCCTGGTGGCTATCACCTCCGCCAGAAGAATTTCTGAGATCGCAGCCCTGTCAGTTAGGAAGGAACTCTGCGTCTTCCATTCGGACAGGTTGGTTCTCCGCCTGGACCCCTCCTTTGTCCCAAAAATAAACTCCTGGTTTCACAGGACTCAGGAGTTAATTCTCCCGAATTTCTGTCCCAACCCTTACCACTCCATAGAACGACAGTGGCACACCCTCGATGTGCGGAGAGCCCTCAAAATCTATATTAGGCACACGTCGATGCTGAGAAGGATGGAGGCTCTCTTTGTCTCCTTCCAACCGACTTCCTTGGGTCAGAAGGTGACACCATCCATGGTTGGCAGGTGGCTACGTGGCACCATAGCAAAAGCATAGGACTTACAGTCCTTACCTGCTCATGTGACGGCACATTGACGCGCAGCGCAGCAACCACAGCAGCTTGGTCAAGCCTCCATCGAGGAGGTCTGCAGGGCGGCCACTTGGTCTTCACCATCACCTTTCATTCGTCACTACAAGATTGACGTTTTTGCATTGGCGGAGGCAGCCTTTGGTCACCGAGTTCTACAAAGAGTACTTCCGCAGACAGAGACGGTGGACCAGAACTAGCCCTCCCGATGGACAGACGGCTTTGGTATGTCCCATTCCTGGATGCTAGCTCCACCCACTATGGAGAAGGGGCGTTGGTCTTACCTGATACGCTCCTCTCGTAGGGTGGAGCTAGCATCCAGTCCCACCCAAAGTCGGTCTGGTCCACACTCCGGGACATCGAGGACATGACCTTCAAGGGAGAACACATGCCGAGTCTGTCTATCAGTCTTCACCAAAGCTGGGTAATTAAGAGACAGAGGCGGAGCTTCGCAACTTTGACAGTGTTAGATATCCAGACTGCCTGGTTACAACCAGGTCCTCTGTTCAGGCGGGAAAATGGGGACTGCTGATTGGCTGAGCCATCTGACAGCTCCCTATAAAAGGGCTAGCTGTCAGACTGGCTCTCTGCTGGATCTTGTACATAGTTGAATAAAGAGCTGTTGTCTGAAGCCTGTCTCCAGCCTCTTCACTCACCCTATTTAACAGACAGACTCAGTCCTATAGGCTGAACGGGCAAGGTCAACCCATTCCTGGATGCTAGTTCCACCCTACAAGAAGGAGCGTATCAGGTAAGACCAACGCCCCTTCTCAATATCATTGCTAGTCTTTAGTATGAGGATTTGAGGAAAAAAGTCATGGTAGTATAACTGACATATCTGAAATTAGGTAGTATTATCTACTGTCATTTCATTCTTCTCTTCTCATTAACTATTCCTGGTTGCTGGCATATACTCATACCCAGGGCCATATGCAACTTATTCAGTCATCTTTCTTGAAGCTGCTAGCCTGGATGAATATCTAACAAGGATATTAATGGGATGGAATTCTGTCTTTGAATACATTTTGGCTAATATAAGACAGGAAACCAATACACTGAATAATTACAATTCCAGCTTTCCTCATCATTCTACAACTTGAGGCTAATGAGAATTGTAATATCTTGAAGGTTATGACTAATTCTGGGTGAGATTTCTCTACGTCATATATGCTTGCAGTCTATTGCTAGATTTTGGTTAAATATTTTAGTAATGTAGTAGGGGCTGCTTCTCTCATTTCCTCTTACATCCTCTTTTCTGGCATAACAGTGTTTGTCTAACATCCCAAGAAAACATTGGTCATTAATGTAAATACACTTCTGCCAAATTCTTCATCTAAGAATGCTCCAGAATCTTTCTTACATTGTTTTCAATTACTTGCCCTCAAGGCCCTAATGTTGCAACTATGCTCCCCCTAATAAAGATGTGGATGGGGTATCTTGTTAAGTAATTTGTAACACAGTTGTCACTGAGTAGTATTAGCAACTGCATGTTTCTTATGTGGCATGCAAATGATTCACAGACTTATGTCCTGTGAAATATGTAGTCTTGGTACGGGGGCGGGGGCGGGGGGGAAGGCTGTGGTATAATGTTATCATAATCTGAAATAGCTTTCCATAAACATTTGTCTTCTAGATGCATTGGGTGAGATCTTCCATTATACCTAAAAGTGAGTCATAATCAAACTATAGAACATTATAGCACTAATACCACCCTTATGTTTGCTTCTCTAATAACTAAAGATAAACAAAGAATTAAAGCACATACAAAGAATTGTTATGGACAAAGAGCTTTCTTGCCTTTAATAACTATACAGAACAAGAGGATCCAGTTATTCCTGCAGACCAAGCCAGCATAGGAAAAAATAAGAGTGGTAGGCTTAGATTCTTTGTTTTCTGGGTGGGTGGGGGGACATTTTTATGGACTTGAGGTTTTTAAGGGATAGAAGGGGTGCAAATGTTTAAGGCATTCAATTCATTCCTTAAAACTCCTGAAACCTTTCCTAAAGTGTATCCCTATTCCATGCACTTTTGGATTACAACCCTTGATAGGTATACACAGCTTGTTACAGGCTTCAATAGATGTTATACATTTTTATAAGTTCAGACCAGATTTCATGGCTCACAGATTTTGTGCTCTGATACCAGCCTGTAGAATGGTGGGGTTTCCCCCCCCCCCAAATAAATGTTTTATTTTCCTATCTAGTTAGGTGTCAGGAGAAACAGCTTAGTGACTCCAGATAAACCCAATTGGATATACATTGAATTCTCGTAGAAAGGGCTTAGACTACAAAATGGAGAAGATTCAGCTATTTTCTCTAGGTTTCTATAGGTTTCTATTTCCATAAAGAATGCTAGTCATTAAAGTAGAATGCTTGCTTGAAAGAATGCACAAAACATCTTACTGATAAATCCGCTGGAGTTAAGCTACCTATACTTCATATCTTTTGCTGCCATAATAGAATAATTCATTGAAGATCTTCAATCAAACAACAAAAAAGAGCATCTGGGATTCAGAAACTGCTGTGCTGGCAGAAGTCTGATAATTATCTCAAGCTATGTGGTCAAGTATTTGCTTAGACCTTTAGGATCCTGGATATATATATATA